>BLSH010453459.1:307408-335147 GCA_018402905.1 Glandirana rugosa
TCAGTTTTTATCACTCTATAGAACGTCTCCTTACGTCGTGAGAATTTTAACGGTTCGAAGACTTCGCACTAGTAGCTTGTTAGTTCGCGAAGTAAGTTTTATCGGTTGTCCCAGCGTTCTTCGCACACCTTTTTGGTTCCGCGTTTTATTGACGGGCACTTGACTCTTTTCAGTTCGCATGTCGACGGAGTACTCCACCTTGCTGGCGTCTGAGTCGGACTGGAGCTCTCTGCCCTTTACCGATCCAGCCACGGGCCCATCCATCTGGCCCATCAAGACTCACTCTCATTTCATCAGTCCATAAAACCTTGGAAAAATCAGTCTTGAGATATTTCTTTGCCCAGTCTTGATGTTTCAGCATGTGTGTCTTGTTCAGTGGTGGTCGTTTTTCAGCCTTTCTTACCTTGGCCATGTCTCTGAGTATTGCACACCTTGTGCTTTTGGGCACTCCAGTGATGTTGCAGCTCTGAAATATGGCAAAACTGGTGGCAAGTGGCATCTTGGCAGCTGTACGCTTGACTTTTCTCAGTTCACGGGCAGTTATTTTGCGCCTTGGTTTTTCCACACGCTTCTTGCGACCCTGTTGGCTATTTTGAATGAAGCGCTTGATTGTTCGATGATCACGCTTCAGAAGCTTGGCAATTTTAAGAGTGCTGCATTCCTCTGCAAGATATCTCACTATTTTTGACTTTTCGGAGGCTGTCAAGTCCTTCTTTTGACCCATTTTGCCAAAGGAAAGGAAGTTGCCTAATAATTATGCACACCTGATATAGGGTGTTGATGTCATTAAACCACACCCCTTCTCATTACTGAGATGCACATCACCTAATATGCTTAATTGGTAGTAGGCTTTCGAGCCTATACAGCTTGGAGTAAGACAACATGCATAAAGAGGATGATGTGGTCAAAATACTCATTTGCCTAATAATTCTGCACACAGTGTATATATATCTATATCTCTATATATGATATATATATATATATATATATCTATATCTCTATATATGATATATATATATATATATCTATATCTCTATATATGATATATATATATCTATATCTCTATATATGAGATATATATATCTCTCTCTATATATATATCTATATCTCTCTCTATATATATATATATATATATATATATATATATATATATATATATATATATCCTGGAAGAAGGCAATTGTAAAGGAGCAGGCAGACCTGGGAATGCCTGTGTGAAAGGGTCCTCAAAGTGGTTCTAAAGGCAAGTTTGTTTTATCTTAACCACCTAAAGCATTTAACCCAAAAAAAAAAAAAGGCTGCTCTTGTCTCTTTAACCACTTGCCGACCGCAGTCAGATGGCGACAGTGACTCGATATTGCAAACCGCAGTCATATGACGGCGGCTGCGATATCCCTCACTGTGAGCGCGGGCCACAGTGAAGGGTATCGTGCGCTCACTGTGTTGGGGGGGTTACAGGGAGCTGGTAGGGCGGACTCGATCGCCGCCGGCTACCCACGATGCCCCCCCCGCACTGAAAGAACGGAGGTTTTCAGAAGAACACGGATTTCCGTTCTGTTAGAGGGGGAAGGGCTGTGATCACAGGCTTCCTCTATATGGAAGCCGTGATCACTCCCTTCCCTCAGCCAGGCCAGCCCACACACAGAGCACGCCCAGGGAACACAGTTAACCGTTAGAACGCCCCCTCCAGGTTAACCCCTTCATTGCCAATGGCATTTACATTTATAGCACTGATCGCTGTATAAATGCCAATGGTCTGACATGTTAGCTGCAATATTGCAGTACCACTAAAAATCGCAGATCGCCGTCATTACTAGTAAAAAATAAAATAAAAACCCCAGAAATTAATTCTCATCATCCGTAAACGCGGCAACTTTTTCGCAAACCAATCGATAAACGCCGATTGGGTTTTTTTTTTTTTTTTTTTTATAAATATGAGGAAGAATATCAATCGGCCAAAACCGATGGGAAAAAAAATGTTTTTTTATATTTTTTTTTTTTTTGGGATTTGTATTTTAGCAAAAAGTAAGAAATTTGGGTTTTTTTGCAAAATTGTCGCTCTTTTGTTTATAGCGGCAATCAGAAATGACAGAGGTGATCAAATACCACCAAAAGAAAGCTCTCTTTGTGGGAAAAAAATTTTGTTTGGGTACAACGTCGCACGACTGTGCAATTGTCATATAAAGCAACGCAGTGTCGAATCGCAAAAAGTGCTCTGGTCCTAAAGTGGGAAATCCTTCTGGGGCTGAAGTGGTTAATGTGCAATTAGCAGCATGGCGCTTTTGCTTTTTAAATTAACCCTCTGTTGTATCTCCTAGAATATCTGTGTGATAATGGCAGGTCATAACTCTACCTCCCCCCGGAGTGGAGACTACCCTTGTCATATAGTTGATCTTGAGAGCCCTTGGTCTGTGCATGTCTGTCACTCCCAGCTTTCCTATGCCTGCTTTCAGATCCCTCTCCTTCTTTCTCTCAACAGGTAGCTTATCCTCTCTGCTCTGCTGTCATAATTAACTCTAAAAGCTCCTATCTCCTCTGTATTAGAAGAACAAGTTCCCTGTATTAGTGTTATATCAAATCACATCAAATATCTATATAGCTACGGCTCTCTCTCTTTCCAGCTGACGTCAGCAGCAGTGCTCAGCCCCACCCTCAGGAATTCTGAGCTGAGAGACAAGAGCAGAAAGGTGACAACTGATCATAGTAAGAAGGTGTATTATCAGTACAGATAAGAATATATATAACACAGACACAGGGGAACTTCTTGTTATAATACAGAGGTGGGTGGCAACTTTTTATACAAGTGGCTTAACCACTTTAACCACTTCAGCCCCGGAAGGATTTCACACTTTAGGACCAGAGCTCTTTTTGCGTCGCTTTAACTGACAATTGCGCGGTCGTGTGACGTTGTACCCAAACTAAATCTGCGTCCTTTTTTTCCCACAAATAGAGCTTTCTTTTGGTGGTATTTGATCATCACTGCGTCATTTCTGATCGCCGCTATAAACAAAAGAAGAGCGACAATTTTGCAAAAAACCTCAAATTTCTTACTTTTTGCTAAGATACAAATCCAAAAAAAAATACAAAAATGTTTTTTTCATCAGTTTTGGCCGATTTATATTCTTCCTCATATTTGTGATAAAAAAAAATCACAATTGGCGTTTATTGATTGGTTTGCGCAAAAGTGGCCGCGTTTACGGATGATGAGAATTAATTTCTGGGGTTTTTATTTATTTTTTTTTTTTTTTTACTAGTAATGGCGGCGATCTGCGATTTTTAGCGGTACTGCGATATTGGGGCAGACATGTCGGACCATTTTGACACTTTTTTGGGACCATTGGCATTTATACAGCGATCAGTGCTATAAATATGCACTAATTACTGTGTAAATGCCATTACCAGTGAAGGGGTTAACCTGCAGGGGGCGCTCTAAGGGTTAACTGTGTTCCCTGGGCGTGTTCTAACTGTGTGTGGGCTGCCCTAGCAGGGGAAGGGAAGTGATCACAGCTTCCATGTAGAGGAAGGCTGTGATCACAGCCCTTCCCCCTCTCACAGATCGGAGGTCCGTGTTTACTCACACGGACCTCCGTTCTTTCAGTGCGAGGGGGCATCGTGGGTAGCCGGCGGCGATCGAGTCCGCCGCATCCGCTCCCTGGCGCCCCCCCCCCCCCGGGCGCGCTCACAGTACGCGATCTCGCAGCCGCCGTCGTATGACGGCGGTTTGCGATATCGAGCCACTTTGTTGCTGTCAACCTGCGGTTGACGGTCGGCAAGTGGTTAAGGACCGAGAAAATTACTTAGAACCCCCAAACATTATATGTATGTGTGTGTGTGTGTGTGTGTGTGTGTGTATATATGTATATATATGTGTGTGTGTGTGTGTGTATATATATATATATATATATATATATATCTCAAACCATAATATGTCAAAACACCTATAGTCTAAAGAACACCAGTGGCAGATATCGGCGCTCTAGGGTAACCATAAGTTCAAACAAAAAATTAGAGGATGAACAAATATAATAATTCAAAAACAATACTCATATCGGGAATGTGACCCCATAAGGTATTGTAAATCTATATTAATCATAACATCTAATATAAAAATTTCAAACAATCAAGCCAGCAGCCACTATTAATAAATAAAACAAATTGTCCAAATCCACATGGGACTGTTTTAGATACAAAAGTCTTGTGAAAAGCGGCGCTGCTCAATTAAGAGAGTCCATATACAGAAAAAGTGCATCAATGAATGGAATGATTTTAACCCCTTCCCGCCGGTAGGACGTCCTGGACTTTGAGGGGTGATAACTGAACGGTGCCAGCAGCTACAGGCACCATTCAGATATCATTTTTTTAGGCTGGCGATTCTGTACCCCATAAGACCGATCATAACGGCAGTTCTTATAGGCAGCGGGAGGGGACATTCCCCCCCCCTCGCCGCCATTCGGTGCTTCTCCCGTGCCGCCTGTATGATCGGCGGCAGGGAGAAGGAATCCATCGCTGCCGGATTGTTGTCAGGGAGATTACTGATGACCATCCGGTCACCAGTCATCTCTATGACCCTCGGAGGCCCGGGCGCGACGTTATGACGTCACATCCGGGCCGGCTTTAGTAAACAAAGCCGTGATCACGGCTGGAAAGGCTGGGATTGGAATTTTTTTTTTCTGATCTGTCTTTCCAGCCTGCAGGAGAGATGTGAGGTCATATTGACCCCATATCTTTCCATAAAGAGTACCTGTCACGCACCATTCCTATTACAAGTGATGTTTACATTCCTTGTAATAGGAATAAGTGATCAAAAAAAAAAAAATGAAAGAGACAGTGTAAAAATAAAAGTAAAATAAATAATAATAAAAAAAAAAAATTAAAGTCCCCCCTGTCCCCGCGCGCAGAAGCGAACGCATACGTAAGCCCCGCCCACATATGTAACCGGTGTTCAAACCACACATGTGAGGTATCGCCGCGTGTGTTAGAGCGAGAGCAACAATTCTAGCAGTAGACCTCTGTAACCCTAAACATGTAACCTGTAAAAATGTTTAAAGCGTCCCCTATGGAGATTTTTAAGTACCAACGTTTGGCGCAATTCCACGAGTGTTCGCAATTTTAAAGCGTGACATGTTGGGTATCAATTTACTCAGCGTAGCATCCTCTTTTACAACATACAAAAAAATTGGGCTAACTTTACTGTTTTGTTTTTCTTTTAATTCACTAAACTATTTATTTTCCAAAAAAAACGCGTTTGAAAAATTCCTGCGCAAATATCGTGTGATATAAAAAGTTGCAATGATTGCCATTTTATTCCCTAGAGTCCCTGCTAAAAAAACATATATAATGTTTGGGGGTTATGAGTAATTTTCTAGCAAAAACATTTTGATTTTTACATGTAGGAGAGGAGTGCCAGAAATTGCCCGGTAAGGAACTGGTTAAAACCATGTTGTCCACCATCACCACACCTCATGAGGAAAGAAGGTCCCCCCCCCCATGTGGAAAGACTCACCAGCAGGTGGCCAATTATAAGCCCAACAGCAATGTATCACAAAGGTATTATCATCCACCTCTCCTTCACTCAGTACGACAGAAAGCTTGACGCAAATGAGAGCACTACACTCCTCCTATATAGATAGGGTAATTCTTTATCTCACTTCTTAGATGTGGTGTCTGCTTTAGCTTTCTTTTTTTTAGGCTTCTATCCTTTTCATTTTTGCTTGGTAATCCTGCGCATAATGTCGACAATGTGTGACATTATTGCTCTAACGATCGTGTCGATACCTCACATGTGTGGTTTGAACACAGTTTCCATATGCGGGTGCAACTTGCATATGCAGCGGGATGTGGCACTTTTAAATTTTTTTTTTTCTTTTACTTTTTATTTTTGCACTGTACTTTAAAAAAAAAAAAATATTGGCTCACTTTTATTCCTATTACAAGGAATGTAAAAATCCCTTGTAATAGAAAAAAAGCACGACAGGACCTCCTCAATGTGAGATCTGGGGTCAAAAAAACCTTAGATCTCACATTTACACTTAAGTGCAATTCTATAAATGTGTTTTTTTTTTTTTTCCAAAAAAAAAATTCCCTTTAAGACCATTGGGCAGAAGTGACCTTTGACTTTGCTCCAGTCATCCAATTTTATGGAGCCGAGTGGGGGGCCATCTTTCCCTCACTCGGCATCCAGCTTCACAAGGGAAAGGATTGGATCGGCTACGATAAGCGACTGAGATGACTGCAGCGCGGAGGGGCACCTCTACTGTTGCCGATAAGTGATCTTGCGGCGAATCCGCCGCAGAGACTGCTTTTATCTGAAAGTGGACCGCCTGGCGTTTAAGAGGATACTGGGGTTATGGCAGCTATCTGCTGCCATAATAATGGTATTCCACTTCAAAGTACCGACGCAAAACAATGGTGGCTGGTCCTTAAGGGGTTAATGCATTAATACTTGAGCCCTATCTCAATCCAGTGATGTTGCATGAGAGTCTCGGCGTTCCGGGACTCTCCTTTCTCATTGGCTGAGACAGTAGTGGGCACCATTGGCTCCTGCTGCTGTCACTGAGACAATGAAGCGAGAGGGGGCGGAGCCGGGCTGCAGCTCCGTATCTGAATGGACACACAGAGCAGCGGCTTGGCTCGGGTGCCCCCATAGCAAGCAGGAGGGAACAGCCAGGAGCACCAGTGAGGGACCTAAGAAAAGGAGGATCTGGGCTGCTCTGAAATTGATGTCCTTTTTTTCCCACAAATAGAGCATTCTTTTGGTGGTATTTGATCACCTCTGCGTTTTTAATTTTTGCGCTATAAACAAAAAAGCGCCAATTTTTGAAAAAAAAAACCTATATTTTTTACTTTCTGCTATAAAACATATCTTGTAAAAAATCTAATTTCTCTTTCATTCATTGACAGTGTTCATTACTATAGGGTTATATCGCCCCATACAGGAGTAGGACTAGGCAGAAAGAAAGACTTGACTATGCCTATGGGCAGTCCTAGGTGATATACACCCCCCTCTCTGCCATAGGCCTTCAGTTTTTTTTTTCTGCCTAGTCAGGAGTAAAGACTTAGTTCCCTGCTGGGATTTCTAGTCCTGGCAATTTTTGTTTTTTTTTTTTTTTTTCTTTTTTCCTGGATTTTTTCCCGGTGAGATCTACAATCAACTGTCGGGCTGGGTGACGGACTGGTCACTAAAGGCCAGAGGGTCTTCCCAGTCTGGTCAGCAAGTGCGTGCAGGCCGCAGCTATGCACTAGGTCCGCCGTGACATAGGCCAACTGGACAGGGGCTGGCCCTGCGAGCTAAACTTCTCGTGAGGTTTCATATGACCGGGTCTCGGCCTGAGTCGCAGCGTTCCTCATGGCCAACCGCCCCCCCACCCCACTTCCCGGGTGAGGCCCAGGCTTCTGGCCGAAGTCCCTTTCCCATCCTAGGGGTTGTTACTGGGGAAGGAGTACCCCCTTGACCCATCTGCTGCCTTGGGCCTGGGAGCGGGTGACCAGAAGGCCACGATTGTGGCCTCTTGCGACAGCCCTGCAGTAATTTAGGCCACAACTTTGCGGCCGACCAAGGGCTGAATGGGTACCCCAGGGCGGGTGGCGGAGGTTGCCCTGTCCGGCCTCCATTCCGCAGCTCTGGGCGGTTCAGTCCACCCGCGTGCTCAGGGCCGGCGACTGAAAATTTAGGCAGTGGCCGCAAATTTAGGCCGCTGCTTTTGTGGCTTACTAGGCCACGACCTGCTAGGGGAGGCTTTCGGCCTACTAGGCCCCACGGCCGCCTTGTAGCAGAGGGAGGACCCCCTTTGCAGGGACCCTTTGGATGAGCCCTTCGTGGGTGTCCCACGTGCGGGGCCCGGCTCGGCTTCCCTTGGTCGGCGCCCCCTGGAGTGCCTCTGCGTGTACCCCCTATGCGGGGCCTCGGCGGCGTCCCCTGTGAGGGGCCTCGATAAGCGTCCCTTGTGGCTGGGGCCCCGGGGGCACCCCCTGTGCGGGGCTTTGGTCGGTGCTCTGGTGAGGGGCCTCGGCCTGTGTCCTCTGTGCGGGGGCATCTGTGGCGTCCCCTGTGTGGGGCCTAGGCCAGCATCCCCTGTGTGGGGGCCGGTGCGGAACCTCAGACAATCTGGCCACAGTCTTGGCCCACCTTAAGGGTCGGTGGCCATGCTTCCTGTCCGGTCAGGTACAGTCTGGTACATCGAAAGCATTGTCTTCTCCCTCCTATCTGGCAACATTTGCCCATGAAGAATGGCAGGGTCAACAGCGCCCCTTTTGCTTCCAAAGAGGCTCGTGGTGGGGTACCTCTTGGCGGGTCCCTCCTTAAGAAGTGGACTGTTCCACCTGTGGTGGATCCCCCTTTTTCTTAATGGCACGAGAC
The DNA here is from genome assembly GCA_018402905.1 of Glandirana rugosa. NCBI lineage: Eukaryota > Metazoa > Chordata > Amphibia > Anura > Ranidae > Glandirana > Glandirana rugosa. Next base: position 315,765 of record BLSH010453459.1, read on the forward strand.
AACCATGATGCTGGTAGGAGATCTCCAGTTTTACAGATCCGGCGGACATGCCTGGAGCTGAATCCCCCTGCCTGTGCTGATTGGGCGATAGGGTCTTGCCGTTGGTCTGCTATGCCACTTGGCCGCAGTTCCCCTGGTTACTGAACTCTGTTTCCACAATGGTGCTTAGACATGTATGTGACCTGAGTGTTGGTCTGCGGACTGGGGTTTTTAAAGGCCATTGTCGCTTCAGGGCAACCCTGGATGACATTGCATGTCTCACGAAGGGGGAAGGTACATCTCTTCCACAGTCTGAAATAGAAAAGGAGCCACGTCGCAGACGCGGTCCTCATTTCGAGGCACACAGTTGCTTTCATTCTTCAGGGTCCACTGTCAAGGGTTTGAAACCTTTCAAACCCTCCTCGGGAGGTTCCGGATGGACCTCATCTGGCAAGCTGAGCCGACCCGTGGACAAGGCCTCTTCAGCGTGAGGGTGCAGCCTCACCTGTGTCTGGAATGGGAGGGACGTCTTGATCTTGTCCAGTTACCAGATAATGTTACGGCCTTGTTCCCCAAAATGGGGGTTTTCCCTCCCATTAGGCGTCTGTCACCAGACCGTTTGCAGTTCTCCTCGTGGGGCTGTACAAGCCCGGTTTCTTCAGGGTGTGATTGTCCTGGTTCCTGTCGGAACGTTTTTTGGGGGGTTTTCTTCAGTCCTGTTCACGGTCAAAAGGTGGAGGGCATGGTGCATTGAATTCTGGACCTCAAGGCTCTGACCTGCTTTTGTGGGTACGGTAGTTCATATTGGAGTGTGTCCGCACGGTGATAGCGTCCCTTACTCAAGGGGACTTTTCTGGCTTTATTTGACGCATTCCACTATGTGCCCAACTTCAGCATTACCTCCATTTTGCTGTGGGAGGAGAGCATTACCGGCTTGTGGTGTTGCCTCTTTGGTCTCGCCGTCACTCCCCTGGTTATGTCAGCGGGGGTTTGCGGTCCTGGGCTACCTGGATGATATTTTTTTCTGCGAGCAGAGTCCTCGACTGCCCTGTAGGGTGACGTAGCTCATATACAGACCTTGACAGAATCCATTTAGCTTCTATACTACCTGGAGTCCACTCTGGCTATTTCCAGAACACTGGGTTATCTGGGCCTGACCCGGACTCCAGATCTGGCCAGAGTGTTTCTAGATCTGGACAAAGCTCCAGGAGTTGCTTGCCGCATTTCATCTACTGTTGTTCAGCAGGTGTGGGGCTCCCTGCGTACCTGCATGCGGCTGTTGGGCCTAATGCTATCTGCCTTCTAGGCGTTTCCATTTGCAGTTTCATGCAAGCTCCCTTTAAGGGAGATCCCGGCGTAATGGGACTAGTGCCCAAGGTCTCTGGACAATCTGACCTGCTGGGCCAGGAAACCAGTGGTTCCCTGGTCTGGTGGCTTCGATCCTCGGTTCTTTGACAGAGCAAATCCTTTCTCCCCGTGTATGGATGGTGGTCACTAGTGGAGAAGTGTCCTGGGACTGAGCTCTGTTGGCTCAAGGTCACTGGACGCTGGAGACATCCAGACTACCAATTTACATATCCTGGACCTTCAAGGGCTCAGACTTTGTCTGGATCGTGGGCGGATTGACTTTGGGGGTTCCCGGTGCGAATCAAGCCGGCAAGAGCAACAGCGTTAGCCTATGTCAATCACCAGGGTGGAACGAATGGAGTGTTGGCAGCCCTGGCAGTAGCCAGAAATTTCTGGTGGGCAGAACGTATCGTTCCGGACCTCTCCAACATACGTTTCCCGGGAGTGGAATACTGGCAGGCGGATGCCTCAAGCGGCTAGTGTGGAACCACGTGTGGTTCCTTCGCTGGGCCGCGTTTCTTCGGATAGGTCTCCGATGGGAACTTTGTGCGTCCCGGCTCAACAGAAAGGGACCGAGAGCTCGGGCAAGGTCCCGGGGTCTTCTGGTGGGCTTTTCACATACTCTGGTGGCCCGTGGGGCCGCTATCATTGGGTCTAGGCTTTTCCTCTTCCCCAACTTCGGCTGTGACCTTTGCACAGGATCTTGGCCGCAGGGATTCCGGTCACTCTGTTGGTTCCGGATTGGTACGGTCCATCTGGGTAAGCTGACCTGATACGCCTGGTCGTCGACGTTCCTTGGTGACTGCCCTTCAAGAAGGATCTGCGGTCCCTAGGGCTGTTCTTCCATCTTGCTTTACAGTCGCTAGTTTTGTTTTGACGACCTGGCTGTGATAGCTAGGTGCTATTGTTGCGGCACTGCTGAAGACTAAAGAGTCTCCCTCTAAGAAAAGATACCACCGGACGTGACACTTTCGTCGTCCTCTGTGGTTCCGATTCTGCCCTTCCTTCACTGGGGATTGAGCAAACATGGGTTTGAGTACCATCAAGTACCAGGTGCCAGCCTTGGCAGTCTTCTTCAGCATCCCCTGGTCTCACACTCCCTAGTGCATAGCTTTTTGTTCAGGGGCTTGACGTCTGTCTCCACTAGTGTGGTCTCTTTTACGGCTGTGGTGTCTGGACTTGGTGTTTTCAGTTTTACATTAGCCTCTGCTTATGGAATTTCGGGGGATTCCCCTGCTTGCTGTTTTTAGTAGGTGGCCTCTGTTGGTGGCTATGAACTTCTTCTCGCAAGGTGTCGGAAATGATGACTGTATCTTGTACACTTTACCCAGGGTTTGGCAAGAATACGGTGGGTTTTTGCTCTCGTCTACCATTCCTTCTTCCCCTTCTTTCCTTTAGAATAAGTACATTGTGTCACCCACTCTGTGTCACTGGTCAACATTATCCTACGGAATTTGGGGTGATCAGGTGTATTTGGCAGCCCCTGAGTCTTGTCAGAGGTCAGACTCCTGGTTTGTGATTGCGGTCAGACCAAGTACGGGGATGTCTGCTGCGTTTGTGACCATTTCTGGATGGCTCAGACAGATGATGCCTCTGACCTATTCTGTCGGCGGTCGGGTTCCTCCATTACTCCATTACGGCGCACTCTACTTGGGTGCTTAGTGTTTCTTGGGTCTTCTGTCCTCAGGAGTCAGTTGCACAATTTGGCAGGCAGCCACTTGATTGTCGGTGTACACTCACAACATTCTACGAAGTTTATGTGCTGGCATCTGTGGATGCTGCTTTTTGCAGACTGCGGTTTGCAGGGTCTATCCCTTCTTGAGGGTGTATTGTTCAGGTTGGTCTTCAGTTGTACTGTGTTAAGCTCCTGTTACCTGGTTGGCTCTTCTGTTAGCCTTGGGTTTTTCGTTATCTCACCCCTTATGTTTGGCAATGCTTTGGGATGTCCCTATGGTAATGAATAATGGAATGCTGTGTCTGTCAATGAACGAAAGAGAAAATAGGATTTTTTGACACACCGTAAAATCCATTTCTCTCAGTTCATTGACAGACACAGCACCCACCCCTCTTGGGAGTTTTGAAACTTCTGATACTGCTTGTTACTAAACTGAAGGCCTATAGCGGGGGGGGGGGGGGGCGTATATTACCTAGGACTGCCCATAGGGGTAGTCAAGTCTATCTTTCTGACTAGTCCTACTCCTGTAGGGGGCGATATAACCCTATGGTAATGAATAATGGAACGCTGTGTTTGTCAATGAACTCCTATTTTCTTCATCAATTTCGTTTCCATTACAGTTTTCTAACTGTGTGGTGGATGCTGACTCTAGATAGAGAAAGATCTGTGTTCCTCATTAGTAGTAATCAGATCTCTCTCTTCCTATGTGACAGAACGATGGTCTGCCTTGTTTACATAGCCGTTTACATGACCGTTCTGTCATTACCCTGAACTATAGCGGGTGGCCGGGAGCCATCGCAGCCGCCGAGCCTGCTGATTGGCTCCCGCTGCGTCCAACCACAGCAGAAGCCAATCAGCAGGCCCGGCGGCTGTGCGCACGCCCCAGAGCAGGAATCAGGAACAATGTATAGGTATGTTTCGCGCAGCCTGGCCACAGTAAATATGTGGTGGGCGGTCCGGAAGTAGTTAAGCTGGGCCAAAAATTATGATAGAAATTTTTTTTTTTTTTTTAAATAGTGGTAATATGACAAATGTCACACAGCATGAGGCTTCTTTCCCTCCCTGCGGTTGTCTGCTTTTGCAAACACCCAAGTGCCATATTCCAGGAATTTCATTTTAGTTGCACTCTCCCTGGAATTTGAAGCTGGTTTAGTGTCGATGCAATCCCATGCCTGCACATGTGTTATATATCCTGCCTGTGAATCTTAATGGTGTCATCCCAGATCTGCCCACCACTGTAACTATAGAACAGAGGATGTCAGTGTTCCAATGCTTCAACAGTAAGGGTCTTATGACTGTAACAGTATAAGCAAACAGGTTGTCTGAGGGTCAAACCAAATCCACTATCCACAATCTGCTACTTGGGTGAGAATTCAGCTCACTTAGGGCTATTGATAAAGCTCTGTCCACATCTGACTTTAGTGCTGGCTCCATATTTCCTGTTTAGGCTTTCATAAATACTTGGCATCAGTAAAAATCCAAGATGCTTATCTACATATTCTCCTTTATCAGCCTCACCAGCACTTTCTCAATAGGAGACAAACCCTTTCAATTTGTCACACTGCTATTTGGCTGATCCTCAGTTCCCAGTGTATTCACAAAGTTACTTGCACCACTTCGTGCCCTTCTAAGAACTCTGGGCATTCAGGGAACAGGGTACCTAGATGTTCTTATTCTGAAGGACTCCTCTTCAACTCTCTGTAAACATCCAAAGGACTATTCTGATGCTTCAAGCCTTTGGTTGGGTAATCTGCTTTCAAAAGTCTGCTCCCCACCTTTTACATTGCCTCAAATATTTAGGCCTCATTCTGGACATAGCCCAGACCAAGTCTATCTTCCAGAAAGCAAAATTCTCTAAGATCTTAACCTCCGGTCTTAGGATCAAACATCCCTTGGTGAGATTCTCTTTGAGGGTCATGGGCCTCATTAGAGGCCACACCCTTTGCTCAATTCCATTCAAGGCCTCTTGAACACAACATCTTGGCCGAGAACAAGCACGCTCCTTCTATCAACCCCCTTATGGGCCCATCCAACCAAGCAAGGAACTCCCCAGCTTGGCAGGATTACACTCCAGACAATGGGAAAGTAAATGCTAGCATAGATTTAATAACGGGTGCCAGCCTCACAGGCTGGGGAACAGTGTTCCATTTTCTCCCTGTCAACACCCTGTAGTTCAGAGCAATAAATCCAGCTGTGAATAAGTACACCCCCCCTCCCCCCCTTCTTCATGGTAAAATCGGTCAACACCACTGCTGTGGCTTATATCAACCACCAAGGGGATACCAGGAGTCAGGTAGCCTTAATTGAAGCAAGTCTGAGCACTTCATAGGTGGATAAATGCTCTTCAGGCCTGTTCACATCCTAGGAGTGGATGATTGGAAGACTGATTACCTCACCTCACTGACAAAGGGGATGGGCCCTTCATCCCAACATCTTCAGTCTCCTTTGTCAGAAATGAGGAACTCAGATGTAGGTATCCTCTCTTCCAGGTACAGGTTTACCTGCTTATGACCACAGCCAATGATCATTTAGCACTGCCATTGGATGCTCTGATAATTTCCTGGACTCCATTCCAGTTCTTTTATGCCTTTCCTCTATCACAAATTCTGACTTGACTGCTTTGCTAAATAGAGCAAGAGAAAAAAAATCTGTGACCAGAATTTGGTCTTCAGTACTCATAAGTGACATGTTTTGGGCCTTGTCCATGTTCCCTAAACCTCTGATATGGATTAAACCTCTCTTGTAGCACTCTGTGCTTTTTTTTGGGATCTTAATTTGGTTGTGTCTGCCCCGCAAAAACCCACTCTTTGAACCCACCAGAGAACTTTCTTTGGATCTGTCCTGCAAAGTGGCCTTCTTAGTGGCTATTGCATCAATCAGATGTGTCTCTGAATTAACTGTTCTCTTGTAAGGAACCATTCCTGATTCTTCACAAAGTAGTCTAAGCCACAAAGTAGCCCAAGACCTACTCTTCTGCCCACACAGATACAGCAAAAACGAGCTCAGACATCCTAATAGACTTCGTCTGGGGGTTGACCCTAAACCGCTGTGCTTCACATCTTGCCACCTGTCACATGTTCTGAGCTTGTTTTTGCTGTATCTATATAAGTGCACTACTTTTAATAAACTGATTTTTAATGGTTTTACACTGTGAGGCTCTTTGTTACATGTTCCCTAAAATACTCTGAGACCTCCCCACTGGTGAAGACCTCTGTCCACTGCCAAACAAGCTTTCCATCTGTCCTGGCTACTTTGTTATTGGAAATCTATCCTGCTGTCTCCCCATTTGGGTTGCTGCCAGGAGGTGGTGCCCCTGATTCCCGGATTTTCTCTGTTATCCAGGCATCATTACATCTATCATCTGGTAAGCACATTAACCACATCAGTACTGGGCATGAAAACCCCCTTCTTGTCCAGGCCATTTTTCAGCTTTCAGCGCTCTCACAATTTGAATGACAATTACTCAGTCATGCAACACTGTACCCATATGAAATTTTTGTCCTTTTTTCACACAAATCGGCTTTCTTTTGGTGGTATTTAATCACTAGGGTTTTTTTTTATTCTTTGTGCTATAAATAAAAGATTTAAATTTTTGTGAAAAAATGCCTTTTTCTTTGTTTCGGTCATAAAATTTTGCAAATTAGTAATTTTTCTTTGTAAATTTTGGTCAAAATTTATACTGCTACCTATCTTTGGTAAAAATAACCCAAATAAGTGTGTGTTATTTGGTCCTTGTGTAAGTTAGTCTACAAGCTATGGTGCCAATCATTGAAAATTGATCACACCTGATATACTGACGGCATATCTCATTTCTTGAGACCATAACAAGCCAGGAAAGTACAAATACACCCCAAATGACCCCTTTTTGGAAAGTAGACATTCCAAGGTATTTAGTAAGAGGCATTGTGAATTTTTTGAAGTTGTAATTTTTTTCCCACAATAACTTGAAAAATGAAGATTTTTTTTTTTTCACAAAATTGTCGTAACAGGTTATTTTTCACACACACAGCATATGCATACCACAAATTGCACCCCAAAATACATTCTGCTACTCCTCCTGGGTATGGCGATATCACATGTCTTAAACTTTTTCACAGCCTGGCCACATACAGAGGCTCAACATGCAGGGAGCGCCGTCAGGTATTCTAGGGATGTAAATTACACATCTAATGTCATGACGATCTATCACATTTTTGAAGGCCCTGAAGCACCAGGACAATGGAAAAGCTAACACCCCAACGAATAATCTATGAGGCATAATGAGTCTTTTAAACGGTTCATTTTTTTTCCAGTAGTTTTTGAAAAATGTGGGGAAAAAAAAATGAAAACACTTTTTTTTTTTTATACACAAAGTTGTCCATTTATAAGATATTTCCAACGCATAGCATGTACATAGCAAAAATGACACCCCAAAATGCATTCTGCTATTCCTCCTGAGTATAGCGATTCCACATGTGTGAGACTTTTACATAGCCTGACCACATACAGAGGCCCAACATTGAACTAGCACCTTCAGGCGTTCTACAAGCATAAATTATACATCTCATTTCTCAACTCTCTATTACAATTTGAAGGTCCTGGAACACCAGGACAATGGAATTGCCCACAAAATGACCCCATTTTGGAAAGCAAACTCCCCAACATATATAATCTATGAGGCATAATGAGTCTTTTGAACATGTCATTTTTTTCCAGTAGTTTTTGGAAAATGTGGGAAAAAAATTAAAACTCTTTTATTTTTACACAAAGTTGTCCATTTATATATTTCCAACACATAGCATGTACATGGCAAAAATGACACCCCAAAATACATTCTACTACTCCCCCCGAGTATGGCGATACCACATGTGTGAGACTTTTACAGGTGATGTTTACTCATGGGTGTGACGGTCACTGACAGGTGATTGGCGATGATCACTGATGGGTGACTGGCAGTGGTCACTGATGGTTGACGGGTGACTGGCGGTGGTCACTGATGGGTGACGGGTGTCTGGCAGTGGTCACTGATGGGTGATGGGTGACGGGTGACTGGTGGTGGTCACTGATGGGTGACTGGTGGTGGTCACTGATGGGTGATTGGCTGTGCACACTGATGGGTGCCAGGTGTCTGGTGGTGGTCACTGATGGGTGTCTGGTGGAGGTCACTGATGGGTGACGGGTGACTGGTGGAGGTCACTGATGGGTGACTGGTGGAGGTCACTGATAGGTGATGGGTGGCTGGCGGTGGTCACTGATGGGTGTCTGATGGTGGTCACTGATGGGTGCCGGGTGTCTGGTGGTGGTCACTGATGGGTGCCGGGTGTCTGGTTTTGGTCACAGATGGGTGATGGGTGACTGGTGGTGGTCACTGATGGGTGACTGGCGGTGGTCAGTCACTGATGGGTGACAGGCCACGGTCACTGACGGGTGACAGGCCACGGTCACTGACGGGTGACAGGCACACTTTGATGACCGGTACAGTTTATGATGACAGGTACACTTTATGGGGGCATATGGGGTGACTGTTGGGTGACTGGTGCATTGGGGAGGGCAGGGGGATGTGACAGTGTGTGTTTTTACTTTACAGAGCGGTAACTCACTGATCCCAGCTCTTCTCTCCTCTCACACTAGAAACTGTGTGAGGAGAGAAGAGCTGGTAACAGTGAGTTACTGCTCTGTTTACATTGCATGTGATTGGCTGTGAAGTAGATCACAGCCGATCACAAGGTAACAGCCGCCGGCGGCTGATACCAGTGTCAGTGACAGGCAATGTTCCTTGGGAACACGCCACCACCAACCCGCACGTGCAGTGCGCTCCTGATCGCGCGCATGCGCCGTGCGAATGGGGAACGTGCCATTTGTGATCAGCCGTGACGTGGTAAACAGCCATAAGCAATGGCTGTTCACCCCAGTCGGTGACGCGGTATCCCGGGATGCGCGCGCCCGATCGTGCGCAATCCCGGCTTAAAGGGACGACGTCATATGACGTCCGCCCGCAACAGTAGCCGTTCCACCCTGCCGTCATTTGAGGGTGGGCGGACGGCAAGTGGTTAATATAGTGGTGGATGTCACAGAATTTCACATCTGATGATCGTGTAACCTGTTACTACTCTTGAATAGACCAGGTTTTGTACTTCAAGCACGTTTGTTTTGCACAGACTGTTTTTTTGCACATTTGGACTACCATGAACTTCTTTATACCATTTATCTAAACTTATTTATTTGTTCATTCAATGTCATTCATATTTCTCCTATCGTTCACTGACAGACGCAGCTCTCCATTATGTGTGGGGGTTTATGCTGGTCTCACTAGAAGTTAACTAGGCAGGGATCGGCCGCCATTTTGTTGTAGCCGCAGACATATCTGGCCTATGGGGATTTCCCTCTAGCGCTCAGAGCGGCCATTTGCGGTACTGCAAGTCTCTGTACAGGAGGTTTCGGCCTCTAGTGTCTAACGGCGGCCATTTTGACCACGTCTCTGCAAAAAAAACGTGTGTACAGCGTTTTCCCTTCTCTGTGGAGCGGTGGTGATCGGACGGCGCGGCTCTGATGATCCTCCGGGGTTACTGGCAGCCAAAAACAGCAAGTAACAGCTGGGCTCCCCTGTGGGTGCTGGTGGCGGTGGGTGCAGTCGTCCTGGGTTCCCTGGTGCACTGTGGGGCAGTGGTGTGCGGCAGTGTGGGGGTGCCTCATACTCTTTAGTACCACGGTGTGTCACTGAGAGGGGTCTGGGGGCAAAAGCAATGGCAGATTACACTGCTGAACCTGCGGTGGAGGCATCAGCTGAGGCGCAATCTGTGCAAGGGGCTTTTTTGGACCAACTACGGGCGATCTCTTTCTTTGTTCCCCGGGCGGAGGTCGCCCAACAGGCCTCCAAGAAGCGCCCCCTTATTCATCGGGGGAGGATTCTGATCCGGAAGTGGCCTCAGGGGTCTCAGGGACCCCATTGGACCTATCTGATTGGGAACTGGGCCCATCGGACGGTGAAGAGGATCAAGGGGCGGTGGCTGTGCGCAAAAGAGCGTTGGTCACCGCCATTATCACTGGCATTCGCACTACGCTGCGATTGAGCCAGGATGGTGAATCGCAGACTTCTGCGTATGTGTGTGGGTCCTCTAGGGCCCCCAAGGCTTACCCCTATGATCAATTTTTTGATTGTTTTCTTTACCGTGAATGGCAACGTCCGCAGCTTTCCTTTTCGCTGTCAAAACAGTTCGCTGCTCGCTATCCCTTTGAGGAAAGCTTTTTGAAAAAATGGGAATCGCCTGTGGTGGACCCACCGATAGCACGCCTTAGTAAGGCGACGACTATTCCTCTGGAAGGGTCTCCTCCTTTCAAGGACCCCGCTGATAGAAAAAAAGAGGCGCTTTTAAAGTCGCTTTTCCTGGTGGCAGGTTCTGCTGTGCGGCCAGCCCTGGCGTCCGCCATGGCGTCTCAACATCTGTCTGAGCGTATGGCGGAGCTTCAGTCCGATCTGGAATGCGGCCGCCTGATGGATGCTCCGCAGAGGGCTGAGTTTTTGCTCCAAGGGTTCAAGTACCTTTGGAATGGGGCCGTTAATTTACTGCCAATGTTTTCCAGGATATCGATTTTTGCCGTTATCCTCAGAAGGATACTTTGGTTGCGTTCTTGGTCTGGCGACCATGCTTCCAAAAAATGTCTTGCTGACCTCCCTTTTCAGGGTGGACTTTCATTTGGTCCACGTTTGGATGAGATCATAAAAGACTTTACCGGAGGTAAGAGTACCTTTCTTCCGGAGGCGCGAGTTTCACCGTAGACAGGAGCCCCCTCCCTCGGGTCAGAAGAGGTTTTTTCGCGCCCCAAGCGCAACAGGTAAGGGGAGGGACCCATCCGGGTAAGGTCGCTGCAGGGGCCGGTAAGCAGCAGTGGCAGCGCAAAACCGAAAAGGCAGAAGACAAGTCCTCAGCCTGATGGGTTGCCCCCACCCGGGTTTCGGGTCGGGGGACGTCTTCTGGGGTTCGCAAACCGGTGGCTGGCACACATTCCCGATCGTTGGGTCCGGGAAGTGGTGTCCGCCAGGTACAGGATAGAGTTCAACACTCTACCCCCAGACAGGTTCTTCCCATCAAACTTAGGGCTCCCGCAGGATCGCCGGGAGGCCCTTTTCGGGGCTATTCAAGCACTTTCAGACCAGGGAGTGATTGTGCCAGTGCCTCCAGAAGAGAGGTTTCAAGGTTTCTACTCAAATCTGTTCGTGGTCTCCAAAAAAAGGGGGGTTCAGCCAGTACTGGATCTAAAGGCACTGAACCGGTATGTCAGGGCACGGAAGTTCCGGATGGAATCTATCCGCTCGGTTGTGGCCGCCCTCCATCAGGGGGAGTTTCTGGCATCCCTGGACATCAGGGATGCGTACCTCCATGTACCCATTTGTCCACGGCATCAGCGCTTCCTGCGCTTTGCAGTGGGAGACCTCCATTTTCAATTCATGGCACTCCCTTTCGGTCTGGCCTCAGCACCCTGAGTTTTCACAAAACTGCTAGCCCCGGTGTTGGCGCGACAGAGGCATTGCGGTAGTAGCCTACCTAGACGACCTGCTCCTGCGAGCGGAGTCCATCTCGGCTCTGGAGGAGAATGTGAGGATCACTATAACCTCGCTGCAGGATTTAGGCTGGTTACTCAACCTGCAGAAATCGTCGGTGTCACCGACCAGTCGCCTGGAGTACCTGGGTCTGATATTGGACACTGTGCAGGCGAAAGTGTTCCTTCCTCCAGCCAAGTTACTGTCTCTGCAGTCGGCAGTGTGAACCCTTCTGTCCCACCGTCGGTCGTCGTTACGATTCTGTATGCGGGTGCTGGGGCTCATGGTCTCGTCTTTCGAGGCAATACCATTTGCCCAGAGTCACACTCGTCTCCTTCAGCGAGCAATTCTGGCACGCTGGGACAGGTCACCTCGGTCCTTGGACCTTCTGATTCGTCTGAGCTCAAAGACCAGGGCGTCTCTGACCTGGTGGCTTCGGGACCCGGCACTGACTCTGGGGAAGTTGTTCCTGTCTCTCCAATGGGTGATCATCACCACGGATGCCAGTCTTTCAGGCTGGGGAGGGATCCTGGGGCAGCTGTCTGCCCAGGGCCGTTGGTCGGCACAGGAGGCTCGCCTCTCCATCAATGTACTGGAGCTGAGAGCTATCAGATTGTGCCGATCTCACTGGACAGTGAGATTGCAGGACCGTCCGGTCCGAATTCAGTTGGACAATGTCACAGCAGTGGCGCATGTGAACCATCAGGGCAGCACAAGAAGTCCAGCAGCTGCGGTGGAGGCAGCTCTGATACTGCGTTTGGTGGAACGTCACGTTCCGGCAATCTCCGCCATTTACATTCCAGGTGTGGAGAACTGGCAGGCGGATTTTCTCAGTCGCCAGACGCAGGACCAGGGAGAGTGGTCCCTCCACCCGGAGGTGTTCAACCAGATTTGACGCAGATAGGGGACGCCAGACGTGGATCTAATGGCATCTCGGCTCAATCACAAGGTGGAGACCTTTGTGTCCAGAACAACCAGACGCTCTGGTGGCCTCCTGGGGCCGGTACCGACTTCTGTATGCCTTCCCTCCGATAACACTGTTACCGTGATTGATCCTCAGGATAGTGGCGGAGGGAATACCAATAATCCTGGTGGCTCCAGATTGGCCTCGGCGCACTTGGTACGCCGATGTGGTGCAAATGTTGGCAGACGCCCCCTGGCTCTTCTGTCTCAGGGGCCCATCTTGCACCCTACTTTACCCTCGCTGGTTTTGACGGCTTGGCTATTGAGTCCCAGGTGCTAAGAGACAGGGGAGTCGCTGACTCAGTGATCCCTACATTGTTGAAGGCTCGCAAGTGTACTTCTCGCAAGATTTACCACCGCACCTGGAAGGCTTATATAGCTTGGTGCGAGGTGGAGGGTCATAACCCTCGCTCTTATGTGGTATCCAGGGTCCTAACTTTTTTGCAGCAGGGCCTGAACAAAAAACTGGCTTTGAGTACTCTTAAGGGCCAGATATGGGCTCTGGCAGTTCTTTTCCAGGGACCTTTGGCTTCGCACTCATTGATTCGTACCTTTGTTCAAGGTGTACGACATGTGGCGCCTAGGGTGAAGGTTCCGTTGGCTCCGTGGGATCTGAATTTGGTGCTTTCTGTACTTCAGAAACTGCCTTATGAGAAAATCAGGGAGATTTCCCTACAACTGCTCTCGCAGAAGGTGGCTTTCCTAGTAGCCATCACCTCCGCCAGACGGGTGTCTGAATTAGCAGCACTCTCGTGCAAGTCTCCATACTTAGTCCTGCATAAGGATAAAGCGGTCTTGCGACCCTCTCCTTCCTTTCTTCCGAAAGTGGTTTCTTCCTTTCACATTAATGAAGATATTGTTCTTCCTTCATTGTGCCCTCGTCCATCGCACCCAAAAGAAATTGAATTGCATGCATTGGACGTAGTGAGGGCCTTAAGAGTGTATTTGTCTGCTACAGCTTCTTTTCGAAAAGCTGATGCTCTGTGCTGCCTGAGGGTCTGCGCAAAGGTTTGGCGGCTTCCTCGGCTACGATCTCTTGTTGGATCAGACAGACTGTGACCCATGCGTATTCTGTTCGGGGCAAGGTTCCCCCTTTTCTGGTCACGGCTCATTCTACCCGGGCTGTTAGCACTTCCTGGGCTTTTAGACACCAGGCCTCGGTGTCACAGGTGTGCAAGGCGGCCACTTGAGCCTCGGTTCACACTTTCACCAAGTTTTACAAAGTTGATGTGTTTGCATCTTCGGATGCTGCTTTTGGCCGCAAAGTTTTGCAGGCGGCAGTGTAGGCGCGTCTGGCGCCTCCTTAGAGGTTCTGTTGGGTACTGTTGTTAGCGTTTACACACCCCTCTTTTAGACACAGCTTGGGGACATCCCCACACTTAATGGAGAGCTGCGTCTGTTCAGTGAACGATAGGAGAAAAAGGGATTTTATTAAAACTTACCGTAAAATCCTTTTCTCCGAGTTCACTGACAGACGCAGCACCCACCCCTCTGTGCTCTGTTTTTGTACGGCTTGTGTACGAACTGATGAGCTATGCTATGGAGGGGGTTTATGTGGGAAGAGGATGGCCCCATGGGAGGGGCGAGCTGTTTCTTTTCCCTGCCTAATTAACTCCTAGTGAGACCAGCATAAACCCCCACACGTAATGGAGAGATGCGTCTGTCAGTGAACTCGGAGAAAAGGATTTTACGGTAAGTTTTAATAAAATCCCTTTTTTATTGAACATATCACACTACATTTTGAGTGAAGTGAAGCTCATTCTCCAGGTTGAGTGCTGCACTTTGCATATTCACAATACAAACCTTTCTCAAATGTGCTTATGCAAATTAATATATTCAAAATTAGATGCCAACAACCTCCATTCGCTACCAAGGTCAAAATGAGAACAATACTTGCATAGTCATCTCAAAAGATTTTTGCATTCCTAAAGGTATTCATGCAGTATCTTGTGCTCAAACATGCCAAAAGTTGGTCATTGTCACTAACGTTCATCTAATCACACATATAGCCAACATGTAGGTAGATATAGATCAGAGATTGCTTTAACGGACATGTTCCAATCAAGTGACGCTTATCTAAAACTTGATCCCTGAAGTCTTTCTAGTGAGATGTGAGATTTTAATTTGGTCGGATCATTTCACTTAAACTCTTTTTGCTTTAATTATAGCTCCCACCTGTACCTGATTTTGAAGGGACTGATTTTTTTTTGTTTTGTTTTATTATTAAATAACTCTCTCTTTTTTCTCAATTGTTTCCCTTTATGGCCTTTAGTGTAGACCCCTATAAAAATGTATAATTTAATGACCCAATTAGAATGCAATAAACGCCTCACCTAAGCACTAGACTATTGCAGATGATATTTTTAAAAGCCAATATAAAGGCAGTGAGTGGTTAAAAAGCACTTGTGGGTTCAACCAATCTTATTTTGCATATTGTTCATGGTCAATGTAATTGGGACATGGCAGAAGTGTATCTATTTTCTCTATATTTTGTTCTAAAGTTTCTTTCCCATCTCAGAAAATAGGGAGGCATGTCCATTAAATGTGCTGAAAACCTCATTGTTTTACCTGTGGAGAAGAGTGGTTGTTTGCATGATTTTCTAATATGCAATTGTGGCGCTAGCAGAAGTAATCTCAAGCAATTGTAAATTGATTGACAAACCAAATAGTTGTACATGAATGTTCAGCATGTCGTAAATAAAGAAAAACTGTGACAGACTCAAACAGTTGTTTCTGCCTGATTTGTTTCGTGAGAATAAAAAGTATAGTATAAAATAATAATAAATATAAAAGTAGAATAAAAGAATAAATAGTATAAAATTAGATTCACACCATAAAGTCAAGACCTTGAAATGACTAGGGGTTGATTTAGTAAATGCAAATACACTGTGCTCTGCAAGCACAGGTGCTCCCGAGCTTAGTAAATAGGGTAAAGCTTCACTTTGCAAAGAATACCCATTTACATGGAAGGAAAATAGAAAAAAATCATCATTTTCGCTTGCACATGATTGGATGATAGAAGTCAGCAGAGCTTTCCTTCCTTTACGAAGATCTAGAGCAAACTGCACCTGTAGAGCACCATATATTTGCCTTTAGTAAATCAACTCCTTAATCTTTTTATATGGTATGATCAGGTTAATCAAAATTTTCCTTTGTGATATGCAAGGGGGGAGAGGTTGATCTAATAACAATAGCCTTATGTGCCCTAAACAGTGTTTCCTTAAAGAAAATTCTAATATAGGTTGGCAAATATTCTTAATCGATCAAATCTAAGTTTTAATTGTGCTGTGGTATATGGTGTTTGTGCAAATTGGTATGTGTTTAGGTTTCTTATTTTATTGCTTCTAATCAGATTTTAGTTTTTTTCTGATTATTTTTGATTTCTGTGAATTATAACACTTGCATCTACTTCTGCACAGTTGTTGAAAGGACAGAGACCTATTGCTTCTTATATTATCCTAATTGTACAGTATAGGACACAGGATCTGTAGTCCTAGATGATGCGTTATATGCTGTTACCTTCAGGTAATTGGACACTGGAAACAGCTTTGCTGGGAATGCCCCCCAGTGCACCCTCATATTAATCCTCTTAATCCTTCGGACTCCAGTGCTTTGCTAATGTCCTTGGGTGATGGAACTCTTCTCCTTTTGGGTAAGCTGGTACATCAATCCTTTTATCTTAATTGTACAGTACAGAACACAGGGCGGGTGTTCATAGACCCTATATCTTCAGGTGATTGGACACTGGCAAAGCTTTTGAGGACCTGCCCCCAGGGCAGCTTCCTTATAGCCCTATCTCACTCAGAGTCCTCAGTTTTTCTTGCCGTTGTCCTCTTACAGAGAAAACACTCTTGGTTGTTTTTTATTTGATCTTTGGAATAGTCAAGCAACTCTTTACTGTCTCTTCTAATACCACAAAAGAAGCGGCTGACCTTGCAGGTTAGTAGAAGGCTCCATTCACACCAATGTGATTTTTCATGCTTTGTGCGGAAATGCAGGACATTTTTTTTAACATGGATACCTATGGAACACGTTGATATCAATGCATTTTTGGAAAGGGTCAGGGACTATTTTAGATTCAAAACGTTGCTTCTTTGGTTCCATAAACTTCAAAGGAGAAGCTGCAGAAAAGCATGTAGTGCGTTTTTACCGTGATTTTGCCACGATTTGCATTTTGCGTTTATAAATTTGCCCAACAAATTTTCCTAAAAACAAAAAGCATAAAAACCTCAAATCGCGGCAAAAATGCAGTAAACCAAAAAAAAACGCAGAAAACGCAGCAAAAAGCACTGTAGAAACACTCAAAAGCAACATGCATAGATGTAAATTGAGCCTAAGAGTTGTCACGCTGTGGTGAAGCTGGCTGAGAAACTGACATGGACTTTCACTGTATTGTTCATTCAAGCACAAGAGACTCCCATCTTGTTCACACTGTTGAAACGTGTTCTGTAACCTTCACTTAACACGCAAATGCAAATTATGCTAGAAGAACTCTCTTTACTCCTCTCCCCCCCCCCTCAAGGTTTTACTTTTGCAATTGACTATTTGCTAGCTTTTAAGAACAGCATATTTCTATTTGTTTTTAATAATATCTCAAGCCACCCCTTTCTTATCTATGTGTAAAATAACATGTTCTAATAAATTTTGTCAGAACAGAAATTTTAAACAGTGATTGCATTCTGTTAATCTGTTCAAAATCTGTTAAAGAGTTAACTTATATTTTTAGTCACAACCAGAAATTTCTATAACAAATGTATAAGTTGCACCAAAGAGGAACAGTGTTCTGTCATATGCTTTTGTGGGCAGAAGGTGTGCCAGGAGCACAAATTCATCTCCGCATGTATGCGCAGTATCGGGATAAAGTTCTCTTTCACCCAGTTTACAGTTACTTACAATAATTTTCCCACTATACAAAACTCTGGTCCAGCCGCACCTGGAGTATGGCGTCCAATTCTGGTTACCAGTCCTCAGGAGAGATGTGCTGGAACTGGACTAAGGGATTGGATGACTTTAGTTATGAGGAAAGATTACGAGCGCTGAATTTAGTTTTCTCTGGAGAAGAGACGCTTGAGAGGGGATATGATTTCAATGTACAAATTCAGTAATGGTGACCCCACTATAGGGATAAAACTTTGAGGATGTGGAATTCTCTTCCACAAGCAGTGGTTTCCGCAGGGAGCATCGATAATTTCACAGAACTGTTGGATAGGCACCTAAACAACCACAACATACAGGGATATGCAATATAATATTGACCCAAAAGCACACACAGGTTGGACTTGATGGACTTGTGTCTTTTTTCAACCTCACAAACTATGTAACAGTTTAGATTTAGTGCCATCTGATTTCCACCACTTTGGACCACTCAAGCCTTAAGGGGAAGAAGATTTTTATGTGATGATGATGTGAAAGTAGTGGCGCATCAGTGGCTATGCGCTCAACCAATAATTTTATTGAGAACCATAAAAAGAAGGTGCATACATACATTGCATAACAGTCAGTACAAGATATTTGAGGCGATAGACGAGAAGATTAGGATAAAAAGAAGGGAAAATTAGGGCAAGATAAAGAAAGGGAAAGTGGGAGGGGGAGGACAGAAAAAAAAGGGGGGAGGGGAAGAAGGGGGTGTAACGCGTCTTCTAGGGGGAATATGATAGTAAATAAGCCCTTTCTCCATTTTGAGCCTTCTCTCCTTGGAGAGGCAAAGTCAGTTGCCAGAGCGGGGAGTGAGATGCCAATTGTAATTTTAAAAAACATTTTTTGCTGATGGCATTAAAAAGTTGGTACGACGGGAAAAATGCATTGCCATGGAATGTGACTATGTAGAAAAGTGGTGTAATATGTCATTGAAATTCTTAATAGAGTTTTAAATAGTGTGGAAACTTTTTTTTTAACACCCTTCATATGTAGTCAGCCGCAGAGTGACCCTCAAGACCCCTTTGGGGGTATGTCCACCATCACGGGTGAAGCCTGGACACTATAGGGCTCAGTGTTGTGATAGTAAGATAGGGTCATGCTGTATCTCTGGCTGTTACTGTAAAAACTGGGGCCATGTTTGAAATGTATTCTCTTTACATTGTAAACTGTTTAAACTTGGTGTTCAATGCTTTAGAGCTTAATCTCAGACTGCTGGGCTCAACCACTCAGAGCTTAATCTCAGATGGATGAGCAGGTGTTATATTACAACTCAGGTTGCACATTTTACCGCCATTTTCTCCTTGAGCCCTTATAAAGTGCTTCCCCCTGCCACTTTGCCCCTGCTATTTCATTTCAGGACTGTCTACACCCAAGTTGCTGTGTACTTCTTCCAGACAGGCTTACACTTCATTCTGCAGCCTACTCCACAAATGCCCCACAGGGGATCACCTTTGGCATAGCTATGGTGAAATCAGATGAAAGGGAGCCCAGGCAAACATTCTTTCTGCCAAAGGCCAGCACAACACTCCTCAGTGATGCTTCCCTTGCACTGGAGTAAGACTCAATTTTAACACTGGTCTGCATCCAACTCTCGCTCCAATTCAGGCATGCAACAAGTGGTCTACCTGCCAAAGTAAGATTTTTCTGCAACTATTTTACAAATTCTGTGACAACTAATGGCTTTAATACAGCCACCTCTGTCCAGGGCTCCAAAATGTCAAACACAACAAGCATTCAGCACAGCATTATCTTCTGAAAGCATTCCACTAATAAAAAGACAGATCTCAATAAAAAAATAAAATACCTGCTTTGTGTGGAAACAATCCTGACTGCTCACATACATGCAGCAATCAGATAATAATGCCTTAATAAAAACAAGAACATTGAGAGAATTAACAAAATATAGACTTCTGTCAAATAAGTGACAATCCACCAGATGAATAGCCATAGGTGGCAATCATATATATCACTTGAAAAATAAGTC
>BLSH010453459.1:344327-356832 GCA_018402905.1 Glandirana rugosa
GAGGAATGATGGCAATAAGTCCTGCAGGCAGAAGCAGGGCCTTGGTCAGGACAGAATGGTTAAAGGTGTAGAGGCTTCTCCCACCCAATATCTTTGAAGCCTCCGAGTCTCCAGACCCTAATCTGGGAGAGAGAAAACAAAAACTTTTCTTCCAGAAAAACATTCTGGAGCCCCTCACATATGTGAGACCCCTGTGTTGTGAATCCCACTACTCCAGTTGCAGGGTACAAGATCAGTCCAAGAGGCAGGCAAAAAACGTGGTCAAAAAGTCCTTGGTCAGTTCCAGATCAGGCAGAAGTCTGTACAAAATCGGCAGGCAGAAGCATGGTCGAATAACAAGCTAGGATCAGTTCCAGAGCAGGCAGTGGCATAAGGGGGGCAAAATAGAAAAAATAACTGCGGAATCAATAATTTACTAGGGTATGGTAACGCCGGAAGCAGTCACCTATGCATAGACCTGGTTGGGAAGGGCACTGGGCACAATAAGTGGTGTCTCTTCTAACGCCTCTACCAGAGCACACCCGGCATCTCTTCTGGCGCTTTTGGCCTGTTGGTCTGGGAGGGATTTTATCAGGGAAATGGCACTCGAACAGTCTGCTACACACATCTGATCTAATATTTTCGGGTGGGCCGTTGGGGTATAAAAGTGTGGTGACTATATCCTCCTGGTAGCCAAGGAATGGTTTGGGGTTTGCGGTGGAATTTCGATAGATTACATAGGAATTGTATATGGCCAAATAGAAAAAATAGAGGGCAACTTTTTTATACCAAAAGTACGTTCTCCTGGTAAATAAATAAGGTTCCAGCATTTGATCGTTTAGATCGACTCCTCCCATGTACAAGTTATAATCGTAGATGCAAGTTGGCGTCTTCATTGGGTCATTTCTTCGGGGGATCTCCACAAATGTATTGTGTATAGAAGATAACATATACACGTCCCTTCTGTCCCTCCACTTCACAGCCAGAACTTCCTCATTACGTAGACTCGCCGTCTCTCCTTTTCTAAGCTTCATGTTTACTAGTCTCTGAGGAAAGCCCACCCGATTTTTTTCTGGCTGTGCCACAGGCTGGTGTAATCTTCCTGTAGAGGTTCCGGAACAGAGGTAAACTAGTATAAAAATTATTCACATACAGGTGGTAGCCTTTGTCCAGGAGGGGGTAAATTAATTGCCAAACTATTTTGCCGCTTGTGCCTAAATATTCTGGGCAGTTAGGGGGATTCAGCTGGGAGTCCTTCCCTTCGTAGACCTTGAAGCTGTAAACATATCCCGTGGTCCGGTCGCACAATTTGTAGACCTTCACTCCATAGCGGGCCCTTTTACTGGGGATATATTGTTTTATTCCCAGCCTTCCTCTAAATTTTACCAGGGATTCATCCATACATATATGCTGGTCGGGGGTAAATAATTGTGGAAATAATTCAGAAAAATAGTTTAGAATTGGGTGAATCTTGTAAAGCCGGTCATAATTTGGGGCATTTCGGGGGAGGGGCACTGGGTATTGTCATTAAAATGTAGAAACCTCATAATCATGGAAAATCTTGTCCTGGGCATTACGGATGAGAAGACCGGCATGTGGTAGATGGGGCGGGTGGACCAGTAGGAGCGGAGTTCATTTTTGCTGTTTAGTCCCATGCAGAACACAAGGCCCAAAAAGGTTTTAAATTCATCCACTGTTACATCTCTCCACTCATAGGGACGGGAATAATAAGAGTTTGGATTCGCCTGTATAAATTGGTGTGCATATAGGTTGCACTGGGCAACAATGGATTGCAGCATGTCCTCAGTAAAAACTAAATAAAAAAAATCAATGGGAGAGAAATTTTGTGTGTCCACCTGGACTCCTGGTTGGGCAGTAAAAGGGGGAATACTAGCTTCTCCTGAATTGGGAGGAAGCCACAAGGGGTGCTGGAGTGAGTAGGGAAGGCCGGCATGAGACCTAACCCTTTGGGGCTGAGGTACAGCAGTGCTGGTGGATGGCACTGGGGTGCTGGTGGATGACACTGGGGTGCTGGCGGTTAGCACAGCGGTGCGGGTGGATGGCAAAGCGGTGCTGGTGGACGGTATTGCCTCCTCATCAACGCGCCTTCGTCTGGCGGGTGGACAATATTCCTCATCTGAGTCCAGCTCTAATTCACTACTTGAGACCGGATCGTAGGCCATATCAGACTCCGGCTCAGATTCAGAGGAACTTGCAGGAGAGAGCTCCCCATTGCTCTCCTCAGCTGCGAGAATATTGTAGGCCTCCTCAAGAGAAAAAGATCTTTTTGCCATTGTTGCAGCACTAATTGGCACTGATGACACCTATGGCACTAATGAGGTGATGGGCACTGATGTCAGGTGACACTGACGACAGATCAGATGGCACTGACACGTGGCACTGGTGACCGGTCCGGTGGAACTGACACGTGGCACTGATGACAGGTCCGGTGGCACTGACACGTGGCACTGATGACAGGTCCAGTGGCACTGACACGTGGCACTGATGACAGGTCAGGTGGCACTTTGACATGTGGCACTGATTGGTGGCACTGACAGGTCAGGTGGCACTTTTTATGACACGTGGCACTGATGCTATGTGGCACTGGCAGATGGCACTGGCAGAGACACTGGCAGATGGCACTGTGATGGGGGGCACAGGTGAAGTGTGTTTTATGCACTCACAGTTAAGGCAGCAGACAACGATCACTCTCTCCTCACACAGCGGTGTCTGTGTGAGGAGAGAAGGCAGGCAACGAGAGATGATCTCATATGTTTACATTTGAGATCATCTCTCATTGGACCCGCGGTTGATGTGGTAAATGGCCGCTGTGATTGGCCATTTACCACGATCTGTGATTGGCTGTGTCCAAGGGACACAGCGATCACAGAAAATCCGGGCAGCGCGCCCGCGATCGCGGGCGGGGGGCGAGCAAAGGGGACGACGTCCTTGGACGTCGCCCCGGCATTTCAGATTCGCGCTGGAGCCGTACTTCGGCCATAGCGCGGATCTGGAGGGGTTAACAAACGACAGGAATAGACAATATATAGTTATAAAATACATTTGGGGAACCCATAGCCACCCAATTTTTATTTATTTTTATTTGTGTCAGCTTATGAATGGATAATGAGTCTCTATACACAGACTCTTTATTCATTCATGTAGTGTGCTGCAGAGAAAGGGACTATCTTCAATCCCTTTCTCTGTCTCAAAAAAGAGACACCAGGGGTCTGTTTAGACCTCTGATAGCTAAAAAGGGCCCCCCCCCCAAAAAAAATTATTAAAAAATATAATTGTAAAAAAAATTAAAAGTTAAAAAAAAAAAAAAAATGTAAACTATTAAGGCTCCTTTCAAATGGAGTGGACTCTGTCAAGCAGATCCACCTGCTTAGCGGGGATTTGTCCGCTGATCCCTGCTGAGAAGGCGGATGACAGGTCTGTGTCCACTCCGTTGATGTAGTATGGACACAGCCCGCTGTTCTCTATGGAGCAGTCGGATGGGATCAGAAGCAGATCAGCCTTTTCATAGTGGGTGGTCTGGTGAGTGGTCCGATCAGCCTGCTTAAGGCCTTGTTAACACAGGGTATACACAGCGTACATCCCTGCAAGGCTGTATTTACCTGTACAGGGATGCACAGGTGTAACGTGCAGGCAGTCCCATTCATGTCATATGGGATGTAGCAACTGCGCGAACAGAGCCGTTGCTCCCATCCATGACATGCAACAACAGCAACAGCAATTTTCAAGTCTTGCCACAGATTCTCAATTGGATTCAGTTCTGGACTTTGACTGGGTCATTCTAATACATGAATATGCTTTGATCTAAACCACTCCATTGTAGCTCTGGCTGTACGTTTAGCGCCGTTGTCCTGCTGGAAGGTGAACCTCCATCCCAATCTCAAATCTTTTGCAGACTCTAACAGGTTTTCTTCTAAGATTGCCCTGTATTTGGCTCCATCTACCTTCCTATTAACTCTGACCAGCTTCCCTGTCCCTGCTGAAGAAAAGCATCCCCACAACATGATGCTGCCACCACCATGCTTCACGGTGGGGATGGCGTTTTCATGGTGATGTGCAGTATTAGTTTTCCACCACACATAATGTTTTGCTTTTAGGTTAAAATGTTCAATTTTGGTCTCATCTGACCAGAGCACCACCTTCCACATGTTTGCTGTATCCTCTACATGGCTTCTCGCAAACTGCAAATGGTACTTATGGCTTTCTTTCAACAATGGCTTTCTTCTTGTCACCCTTCCATAAAGGACAGATTTGTGGAGTTTGCGACTAATAGCTGACCTGTGGACAGATTCTCCCACCTGAGCTGTGGATCTCTGCAGCTCCTCCAGAGTTACCATGGGCCTCTTGGCTGCTTCTTTGATTAATGCTCTCCTTGCCCAGTCTGTCAGTTTAGATGGACGGCCATGTCTTGGTATGTTTGCAGTTTTGCCATGCTTCATGAGATGTTCAAAGCTTGGGATGTTTTTTTTTATAACCTAACCCTGCTTTAAACTTTACAACTTTATTCCTGGTCTGTCTGTGTTCCTTGGCCTTCATGATGCAGTTTGTTCACTAAGGTTCTCTAACAAACCTCCCGTGGGCTTCACAGAACAGCTGTATTTTTACTAAGATTAAATTACACACAGGTGTACTTTATTTACTAATTTGGCGACTTCTGAAGGCAATTGGTTCTACTAGATTTTAGTTAGGGGTATCATAGCAAAGGGGGGTGAATACAAATGTACGCCACTCTTCAGAAATTTTTTGTAAAAAAATTTTGAAAATCATTTATCATTTTCCTTCCACTAAACAATTATGTGCCACTTTGTGTTGGTCTATCACATAAATTCCCAAAAAAAAATACATTTACGCTTTTGGTTGTAACATGACAAAATGTGGAAAATTTAAAGGGATATGAATACTTTTTTTCAAGACACTGTAGGTCCAGGTTTATGTCCCTAAGCTCACACTGTCTGCATTCAGGGTCATGCAACCCCACTTAAATGGATTATGAACAGTAGCTATGCCTTTGCATCCCAATTGACATATATGGCACTGCCTATACAGGGATGCACAGAACACCTGTGCATCCCTGTGCAGGTAAACATGGCCCTCCATAGGCATACATTTTTGTATGCCACATGTGAACGATACTTTAGTAGCAATTTAGCAGGAATTTTGTAAGTTATGTTTATAAATTACAAAATGTGTTTGTGTTAAACATATGTGTTTATGTGCACTAATAATGATTTTAGTGTATTTTTAGTGAAAATAGTCATTTGATTAATATATATGCAATTATTGCAGGTCCAAAAAAAATAGCACTTTTTATTCTACAGGTCATGTGCTTTCAGAAAATGTATGGTTTGGGATTATGGTTCATGGTATGGCCTTTTCGGATGCTGTAAGTGAAAAATTGTAACCTCCAGATTTTTTGAATAAATTGTTTTTTTATTTAGTTTTGTGTGCCTTCAGTTTTCACCATTTCACAAAAGGGAGCAATTTAAAATGTAAAAATGTTATTTATTAACTCAATACAGTTTAACTTTTATATTTAGCAGGAATTTTGTAAATTGTGCCATGCATGAATCCACTAATAATGATTTTAGTGTAGATAGCGAGAATATTGTTTTGATAAACATTTGCGCAAATATCGCGGTGGCTTAAAAATCAGTAGCACCTTTTTATTCTACTGGTTACATAGTTACATAGTCAGTGAGGCTGGAAAAAGACACAAGTCCATCAAGTCCAACCCATGTGTGTGTTTTTTATGTCAGTATTACGTTGTATATCCCCCAATGTTGTGGTCCCTTAGGTGTGCATCTAATAGTTTTCTAAAATTATCTATACTACCAGCAGAAACCACTGTTTTTGGAAGAGAATTCCACATTCGCACTGCTCTTACCGTAAAGAAACATAGAAACATAGAAAAGTGACAGCAGAAAAAGACTGAGTAGTCCATCGAGTCTGCCCCTTTTTATTTTTTTTTTTATTTTTTTATTTTTTTTTTACATTAACCTTGTTGTCTGACTATGGATTTATGTTTATTCCAAGCATGTTTGAAGCCATTTACTGTTGACTGTCTCACAACCTCTGTTGGTAGTTTATTCCAATCATCAACCACCCTTTCAGTAAAATAATACTTTCTAAGATTAGTTTTGAACTTCCCCCCAGTTAGTTTGAGGTCATGTCCCCGTGTTCTTGATTTTGGTTTCATATTGAAAAGACTGCCCTCCTGAACCTTATTCACCCCCTTGAGGTATTTAAAGGTTTCAATCATGTCTCCCCTCTCCCTTCTTTCCTCCAGACTGTACATATTAAGTTCCTGAAGTCGCTCTTGATATGTTTTATCCCCCAGACCTTTCACCACACTGGTCATGTGCTTTCACAAAATATATGGTTCAGGGTGACTTGTACAAACTCTGAAAGCTGTAAGTGAAAAAGGAAAACCTCCAGATTTTTAGAGGAATCTTTGCGTACGTCCGATTTTCACAATTTCTTAGCTTTTATATGTAGAAGGAACTATATTTGCTGTGTTTGTATCTAATGATTTTAGTGCATTTTTTGCCAAAATATTGCTTTGATAAACATTTGTACAAATATTGCGGGGCCTTAGAAATAAGTAGCACCTTCCTTCTATTCTACTGGTCCTATGCTTTCAGAAAATGTATAGTTTGGGGGGCTTTTACAAACTCTGAAAGCTGTAAGTGAAAAATAAAAACCTCCAGATTTTTAGAGAAATTTGATTTATGTATAGTTTTGTGCACGTTCAATTTTCACCATTTCACAAAAAGATGCTATTTAAAATTTAGGAATTTTGTAAAATTTGCTGTTTGTATCTGCTAATAATAATTTTAATGTATTTTTAGCAAAAAATATTCCTTTGGTAAACATTTGCGCAAATATCGTGGGGCCATAAAAATCAATAGCACCTTCCTTTTATTCTACTGGTCCTATGCTTTCAGAAAATATATGGTTTGGGTGGTCCTTTACAAACTCTTAAAGCTGTAAGGGAAAAATGAAAACCTTCAGATTTTTAGAAAAATTTGGTTATTTACATTTTTGCCTACACATTAAATTTTCACCATTTTTGGAAAAAGGTGTAATTTAAAAATTACAAATATTTGTTTATTAACTCAATACAGGTTAAGCTTTTATATTTAGAAGAAATTTAACAGGACTTTTGGAAAATGTGCCATGTTTACATCTGCTAATAATGATTTTAGAGAATTTTTAGTTAATATGTGGTTTTGATAAACATTTGCGCAAATATTGCAGGGTATTAAATCAGTGGCACCTTCTTTTTATTCTACAAGTCATGTGCTTTCAGAAACTACTGTATATAGTCGAGTATAAGCTGAGTTTGCGGGTTGTCATGGTTCCCGCACACCGCTTCTCTCCCCTCGGCCATATAAGTGCGTCACACGGCGCTTAGATGACTCGGTGGGTCTCCCCTCCTCCCGACTTACGTCATGCTCAGGCCTGCCCCCTGCATTTGTCAGCCGGGGAGAGAAGAGACACGGTGAGTTATCTGAGCACCAAGCAGCGCTCTTATTGAGAGCATTCTTATTGCGCACGCGTAGAATGCATAGTATGTGTCATATACAACTACCCCCTCCCTGTGCTTAACTACCCCTCCCCCCGTGCATAACTACCCCTCCCCCCGTGCATAACTACCCCTCCCCCGTGCATAACTACCCCTCCCCCCGTGCATAACTACCCCTCCCCCGTGCATAACGTCCCCCCTGTGCATAACTACCCCTCCCTGTGCATAACCACCCCTCCCCCATGCACAAGTACAAGGTCAGTAGGATTTAGACAGAACATTTCTACTTTCAACTATAGTAAAAATGGCACTATGGTGGTGGAGAAACCACGCAAATCTTAACAGGTCTCTTAACAGGGTCTGGCATGGTCTTTTCCAACTTCACAAAAATTGACTACGGACGCAAGCAGATGGGGAGCCTATCTTGCAGGTCAACCCGCTCAGGGGAAGTGCCCCCGGAAGAAGCCCAGATATCCTCAAATTGGTGGGAGCTTATGGCGATCACCAATGTCATTGAGCACTTCTAAAACCAATTGATGGGTCACATGTCTTAATCCTGTCAGACAACGCCATGGTGGTAGCGTATGTGAACAAGCAGGGGGGCACTCGGAACCTGTCCTTAATCAAAATTTCAAACCAGATCTGCCGCAGAAAAGTGGGCAGAAAAGAACCTGCTATCGC
This sequence comes from Glandirana rugosa, assembly GCA_018402905.1. Taxonomy (NCBI): domain Eukaryota; kingdom Metazoa; phylum Chordata; class Amphibia; order Anura; family Ranidae; genus Glandirana; species Glandirana rugosa. The sequence continues at coordinate 352,531 of BLSH010453459.1, forward strand.
TGACAGCAGCCCACCTCAAACGGGATTGCAACCAAGTGGCGGACTTCCTCAGCCGCCAAGAGATCTCCCAGGAAGTGTGGGAACTACATCCAGAGGTGTTCACAGAGATCACAGCTTGCTGGGGAATGCCAGAAATAGACCATCCCTGAAAAAATGCAAAGGTTTTTTATTTGCTAAACCTGCGAGACCGGGCTTTGGGGATAGTCGCACGTCAAAATCCCTGGAATTTCAGTGTTACATCTTCCCTCCAGTACATCTGATTGCTCGAGTCCTAAAGAAATTCTTACAGGTACAGGCGAGTAATAATCGCACCATATTGGCCCAAGAGAGCCTGATTCTCTCAGCTGCTCAGTCTCTCAGCAGACCAGCCCTTGCCACTTGCTCCCAGGGATGACCTGATTCGTCAAGGACCCCTAGCAGGCCTCAAGCAAGAAGGCTTCAATTGGACAGCCTGGCTACTGAGGAATACATCTTAAGGTCAAAAGGGCTCTCAAAAAGAGTGGTGGCTATGCTTCTGAGTGCCAGCAAACCCAACACTAGGGCCATCTATAGAAAAACATGGAGAAAAAAAACTTTTAAGGCGAAGGCATAATGAGCTAGTATGCACTGCATACTAGCTCATTATGAAATACCCTAGAACAAAGCTTCCACAGGGCTGCCCAGTCACCGCTGAGGGATTTGACATTTTCCCTTTGGTGTTTCCTTCCAGGTTCCCGGCTTCGTCGCTGTTAGTGGCCGGAGCCGCTATGACGTCACTCCCTCACATGCGCCCTCCATTTCCGGCAAGTTCCGGCACGATACACTGGACCTTCACTGCGCATTGTAGTGATGTAGTAGTGGATGAATGATTGAACTAATGTTATTATTTAGTTGTTATTATTATGATGATTAATTTTCCGCAACACCCGGTTCTTCCAGAGAGAGCACATTTATTAACTTCAGACAGAATAGTCCATCAAGAGATCATACAATCCAACATAGAGGTAGAGATGACAGGAATAGTGTAGCATTGAGACCACTTCAGGGGAACCCAGTCTTCCTGTCACACCTTACCTACAACAGGCTTCCCTCTAATACATCTTTCTCCCCCCTCCCATGGGTGACTAAGAGTGATTGACCAATTTAATTAGGCCTTTTGTCTTGAAAGAGCGACAGATAATGACCCTAAGCCGTCAACAGCTGTAAACTCCTAGGTGGTCTTTTATTAACATTAACATATCATGGAGGCATTATCTGTCTTTAATCAAAACTCCCTTTGAAATGCCTAATTAGATAACCAGTCCCGAATATTACAGGGACGTTATCTGTCCCTTTTACATGTAAAGAACAATGGGTTTGGGTCAGTCTATTCCTTAATCAAAAACCCCTTTGAAATGCCTAAATAGATAACCAATCCCGAATATCACTGCGGCTTTGCACAACCATTAACATTCTTTTGATGAATGCAGTTGACAAATAGATTTGTCAACTGTCTGTTCCAATACATACCCAATATATGTATACATATTATATAATATATACATGTGCATGCACATACACATATATACAATATATGAAATATTACACAACATTCCCCCACTTGGGTCTGTTCTAATTCTTAGAACTGGCCCATAATGCCAACAACAAACATATCATTACAATTTGAGGTACTGAATGCTTTACAATGGCTCATATAAAATATGTAATTGAAAACTGGTTACATCTCTCTTCACAAGCCTCTAAAATATCCCCATGAAACAGTTATTAGATAATATAGCTTTAGGCCATGACTATGAAAGGATTTGGTAAACATTTGTGACCCGTATAGCTGTTAGGCCTCATTTCAAAGTTTGTAGTTTCTTCAGTATGTCACATAGAGATCTTGAATATTGTGCAAAGACAAGCTGACGTCACAGTCCATTCTCCGGTTTGACGTTATGACATCTCTCACCATTTCACTGAAAGTAAAGTTTGGAAGTATGCTCTAGTCTAGGAGCTTCAATCCACACAAGTCCAGGATTTGCTTATCTCCAGGCTCAAGGGTTTCATTTTTAAAGATGAATTGTTCAGTTTTAGTAATCTTCATCACCAATCCAACATGAAACTTTTGCCAGCCACAATATGCAACTTTCTGTAGGCCGACCCCACATTGCCTTCAATAGAGCAGTTACTTGAATCTTTCAGTCCACTGAATGGGAGCATCAGATGGTTTAGATGGTATCAGCTTGACATCAGTGCTTCTTAGATCATTTGTCCAGACAAAGCAGCAGTGGAAATTCTTGCCAGTATGTTTGCCAAGAAAGGTATAGTCATTCACATCCTTATATGTCATAGCCTTCAGAATATTATTAACAACTGATTCAACAAAGTTCAAATCATGGTTAGAGAGATAAATTTCACTCCCCCTTCTTATAAATTTAGGGAAAACCACCCAACGTACTATACCCCAAACTTATATTATTCTACCCAGTCTAAGTGTACAAATTCTCAGACACCCAGTTAAAAGAATTTATGCCAAGCCATTGTGCAGCATTTTACCTTAGATGTCGAATATATAATATGTAATATGTACAGATGTAAAACTAGTTTAGGTTTAAATGCTTCTCTCTGGTTTTAAAATACAGATAAAACATAGATCAGGGAAAGAGAAAAAAATTAGGGCAAAAAAAAAGACCATTGAAAAGAAAAGAAAGAAAAAGAAAATTAGGGTGTTGGAAAAAAAAAAGGTCCATCGCTTGATGAATATTGAGAGAGGCCATGAATTCTTTATAATTCCTTGTAAATTGTCTATTCAGAGTTTCTCCCCCACTGGTCAGCAATGTCAGCTTCCGCTATTCACATGCAAACGAGTCTCGCCGGTGATATCTGAAAGACAAAATCCCTCCAACAAAATTCATTAGCAAAGTCCTTAGACATTGTTTGAAGTTGAAACAAAGTACTATTTACATGTTCACAGTTGCCTTCTAAATTACCCCCACTGCTACAGAGAAGTGTAATTTCAAAGACAGATTTGAAGGACCCCACCTTCTGTCCACATTTATGACACTCCTTGACCTCTTCAACTGTTTGTGAAGATAACACTTTATTTTAGAGGTTCCCATCCAACTCACTCCCACTGCCATAGGGGTGTAATTTGCATGAGAAAAACAGATCTGGAGAATGTACACCTCCTGCTGTCTCTATTCCTCCGGTATCCTGTAATTTCCTGAATTGGTCCAATAAGGTGTCACGTTCTACTCTCATCTTGTCATACTCAATTTTCAGGTGGTCATATTGCTGTTTTAACTGAGAGAATGGTATCCAGGTCTTGGACCTTTTCTTATTATTATTTTGCATATTAAGATACCCGGTGTCTCCCCTCTGGCGATTATAATTAGATACTATCTTTTGATCTTTATGTCCAGTATTTGTACTGAACAATGTGGCTATATCAACTTTTACAGCTTGGGCATTTGACTTTCTCCATAAATGATCTGCTCTCAACAATATGTCATTTAAATCATGAGGATTTGGGGTAACTAATAAAATATTTTGTTTGATATCCTCATGTAACGCATCTAGAACCATGCTTGTATGTACCAAGCATCCATGCTCAAATGCAAGATTATTACCAACCAATAACTCCATAATAGTAGCTATTCTGTGTGGCAATTCATAGGGAGACTCACCCTGCATCTGCTGGATTTTCCCATGAATAGTAACATCAGAATGTACGCCATACAAAACACACAATAATTCCAGTAATCTGTCCCTTGTCCTCAGAGGCTGAATACAGATTTGTTTAATTCTCATCCAAAGACTATTTCCTATAGAATGTCGCAAAACTCTTTCTAAATCAGATGGGTTTAGATTGTACAAATCTCTGGCATTCTGCACATCGCAAAACCATTTTAACTTCCTCCCGCCCGCGCCATAGCCGAATGACGGCTACAGCGCGGCTCTAAAATGCCGGGAGGACGTCAATAGACGTCCTCCCATTTGGCTTGTGCTGGGCTCTAAACATGTTAGATTTGGGTAGACTAAATCTTTCTCAAAACGCTGTAAGATATCCTTTATCAGAAACCTACTCTTAATTTGTTTAGACATAAGTCGGAGACTCCTGTTCCCTGTCTAATGACCTTAATAACACACAAAACATACCGCATGTAAGACTACAATGATAAGTACCCTTTTAGGTCGTCTACGTCCCACTCAGAGGGATACTTAACGGTGTGTCTTATCGATGATAATACCTCAATAACCAACCATTATTAGAACGTAAACTCGTACCTACGAACCATGTATGTTCGTACCAAGATCTACGCAATGTACTCCTATAGTTTG
>BLSH010453459.1:384433-396103 GCA_018402905.1 Glandirana rugosa
TGTAGAATGTATTTTGGGGTGCAAGTATGCATATGCTGTGTGTGAGAAATAACTTGTTTAACAATTTTGTGTAAAAAAAAAAAAAAATTCTTCATTTTGCAAAGAATTGTGGGAAAAAATTACAACTTCAAAAAACTCACCATGCCCCTTACTAAAAACCTTGGAATGTCTACTTTCCAAAAAGGGGTCATTTGGGGGGTATTTGTACTTTCCTGGCTTGTTAGGGTCTCAAGAAATGAGATAGGTGGTCAGTACATCGGGTGTGATCAATTTTCAATGATTGGCACCATAGCTTGTAGACTCTATAACTTTCACAGAGACCAAATAATATCCACTAATTTGGGTTATTTTTACCAAAGATATGTAGCAGTATAAATTATCGCCCAAATTTATGAAGAAAAATTACTTTTTTGCAAAATTTTTCAATACAAACTAAAAAAAAGTGTTTTTTTTTTCAAAATTTTCTCTACTTTTTCGCTTATATTGAAAAAAATAAAAAAACCCAGCAGTGATTATATACCACCAAAAGAAAGCTCTATTTGTGAGAAAAAAATGATAAAAATTTTGTTTGGGTACAGTGTTGCATGACTGAGTAATTGTCATTTAAAGTGTGAGAGTACTGAAAGCTGAAAATTGGTCTGGTAAGGAAGGGGGTGTAAGTGTCCTGTATGGAAGTGGTTAAGGATCCCGCTGATAGAAAGACAGAGGCAATTTTGAAGTCACTGTTCCTGGGTGCTGGTTCTGCTGTGCGACCAGCCCTAGCTTCTGCCATGGCGGCACAGCATTTATCTGATTGCATGGAAGAACTCATAAAGGACCTAGAAGGCGGTCGCCTGATGGAGGCGCCTCAGAAGGCTGAGTTTTTACTCCAAGGGTTCAAGTACCTTTGTGATGCGGCCATTGATATTCTGCCCCGTTATCCAGAATATTGATTTCGGCCGTCAGACTCCGACGAATTCTTTGGTTGCGTTCTTGGTCCGGTGACCATGCTTCCAAAAGAGGTCTGGCTCTCCCTTTTCAAGGTGGACGTCTATTTGGCCCACGTTTGGATGAGATTATCAAGGATTTCACGGGAGGTAAGAGTACCTTCCTTCCGGAGCCCCGCAGGCGTGAGTATCACCGTAGACAGGGGCCCCCTCCCTCGGGTCAGAAGAAGCTTTTTCGCGCCCCGGGCGCGACAGGTAAAGGGACCCGTTCCAGTAAGGTCGCTGCAGGGGCCGGAAGACGGCAGTGGCAGCACAAGACTGAAAAGACGGAGGACAAGTCTTCCTCAGCCTGATGGGTTGCCCCCACCCGAGTGTCGGGTGGGGGGACGTCTTCTGGGGTTCGCAGAACGGTGGCTGGCTCACATTTCCGACCGCTGGGTCCGGGAAGTGGTGTCCACCGGGTACAGGTTAGAGTTCATCACTCTACCCCCAGACAAGTTCTTCCCATCAAATTTAAGCCTCCCGCAGGAACGCAGGGAGGCCCTTTCTGGGGCGGTACAGGCTCTCTCAGACCAAGGAGTGATTGTACCAGTTCCTCCAGGAGACAGGTTTCGAGGTTTTTACTCGAATCCTTTTGTGGTACCCAAAAAGGGGGGGTTTCGGCACTTTCTGGACCTGAAGGCCCTGAACCGGTATGTCAGGACGCGAAAGTTCCGGATGGAGTCTATTCGCTCGGTCGTGGCCGCCCTTCAGCAAGGGGAATTTCTGGCGTCGCTGGACATCAGGGATGCGTACCTCCATGTACCCATCCACCCGCGACATCAGCGTTTCTTGCGTTTTGCGGTAGGGGACCGTCATTTTCAATTTGTGGCACTCCCTTTCGGTCTGACCTCAGCACCCCGAGTCTTCACGAAGTTGCTAGCCCCGGTGTTGGCGTTGTTGCGTCAGAGAGGCATTGCGATAGTGGCATACCTGGACGATCTGCTCCTGCGAGCGGAGTCCGCCTCGGCTCTGGAGGAGAATGTGGGTATCACAATGGCCTCACTGCTGGACTTCGGCTGGTTGCTAAACCTGAAGAAGTCGTCGGTGTATCCATCCCGCCGCCTGGAGTATCTGGGTCTCATTCTAGACACAGAACAGGCGAAGGTGTTCCTTCCTCCGGAAAAATTGCAGTGTCTACAGTCGGCAGTGCGCACCCTTTTGTCGCACCGTCGGTCTTCATTACGGTTCTGTATGAGGGTGCTGGGACTCATGGTCTCGTCGTTCGAGGCGATACCTTTTGCTCAGAGTCACACTCGTTTTCTCCAGCGAGCAATCCTGACTCGGTGGGACAAGTCTCATCGGTCGTTGGACCTTCCGATCCGTCTGAGTCCCCAGACCAGGGCGTCTCTGACCTGGTGGCTTCGTGACTCGAGCGGGCTGGGGTGGAATCCTGGGGCAGCTATCTGCCCAGGGCCGTTGGTCGGCTCAGGAGGCTCGCCTCCCCATCAACGTGCTGGAGCTGAGAGCAATCAGACTGTGTCTTCTTCACTGGACGATGAGATTGCAAGGTCGTCCGATCCGAATTCAATCGGACAATGCCACAGCGGTGGCGTATGTGAACCATCAGGACGGCACAAGGAGTCCAGCGGCTGCAGCGGAGGCAGCTCTGATATTGCGTTGGGCGGAACTTCACGTTCCGGCGATCTCAGCCATTTACATTCCAGGCGTGGAGAACTGGCAGGCGGATTTTCTCAGTCGCCAGACGCTGGACCAGGGAGAGTGGTCCCTCCATCCGGAGGTGTTCAATCAGATTTGCCGCAAATGGGGAACGCTGGACGTGGATCTCATGGCGTCCCGGTTCAATCACAAAGTGAAAACCTTTGTGTCCAGAACGAAGGATCCGTTGGCAGTGGCCACGGACGCTCTGGTGGCCCCCTGGAGCCATTATCGTCTCCTGTACGCTTTCCCTCCGATAAGACTGCTTCCGAGATTGGTACGCAGAATAATGGCGGAGGGGATACCAACAATCCTGGTGGCCCCAGATTGGCCCCGGCGCACCTGGTACGCCAATGTGGTGCAAATGGTGGCAGACGCCCCTTGGCGGCTCCCGCTGCGAGACGATCTTCTGTCTCAAGGACCCATATTGCACCCTGCTTTACCCTCGCTGGCATTGACGGCTTGGCTATTGAGTCCCAGGTGTTAAGGGACAGGGGAGTCGCCGACTCCGTAATCCCTACTCTGTTAAAAGCTCGCAAGTGCACTTCTCGCAAGATTTATCACCGCACCTGGAAGGCTTACATAGCTTGGTGCGAGGCGGAGGGTTATAACCCTCGCTCTTATGTCGTGTCCAGGGTCCTGACCTTTTTGCAGCAGGGCCTGAATAAAAATCTGGCTTTGAGTACTCTCAAAGGCCAGATTTTGGCTTTAGCGATACTCTTTCAGAGACCTTTAGCTTCGCACTCGCTGATTCGTACCTTTGTACAAGGTGTGCGACATGTGGCGCCTCGGGTAAGGTCTCCGATGGCCCCGTGGGATCTGAATCTGGTGCTTTCTGTTCTTCAGAAACCACCTTATGAGAAAGTCAGGGAGATTTCCTTACAACTGCTGTCGCAGAAGGTGGCCTTTTTAGTTGCCATCACTTCTGCCAGACGGGTGTCGGAATTAGCTGCACTATCATGCAAGTCTCCCTATTTAGTAATGCATAGGGATAAGGCGGTCTTGCAACCCTCTCCTTCCTTCCTTCCGAAGGTGGTCTCTTCTTTTCACATTAATGAAGATATTGTTCTGCCTTCATTGTGCCCTCGTCCATCGCACCCAAAAAAGGAGTTTGAGTTGCATGCTTTGGACGTGGTGAGGGCCTTACGAGTGTACTTGGCTGCTACAGCTTCTTTTCAAAAAGCTGATGCCTTGTTTGTACTGCCAGAGGGCCCGCGCAAAGGCTTGGCGGCCTCTTCGGCTACGATTTCTCATTTGATTAGAAAAACCGTGACCCATGCGTATTCTGTTCGGGGGGCAAGGTTCCCCCTTTTCCGGTCACGGCTCATTCTACCAGGGCTGTTAGTACTTCCTGGGCTTTCAGACACCAGGCCTCGGTGTCACAGGTGTGCAAGGCGGCCACTTGGGCCTCGGTTCACACTTTCACTAAGTTTTATAAGGTTGATGTGCTTGCATCTTCGGATGCTGCTTTTGGCCGCAAACTTTTGCAGGCGGCAGTGTAGGCGCGTCTGGCGCCTCTTCAGAGGTTCAGTTGGGTACTGTTGTTAGCGTTTACCCACCCCTCTTTTTGACACAGCTTGGGGACGTCCCCACAAAGTCAATGAAGAGCTGCTTCTGTCAGTGAACGTAAGGAGAAAAAGGGATTTTATTAAAACTTACCGTAAAATCCTTTTCTCCGAGTTCACTGACAGACGCAGCACCCACCCCTCTAGGCTCTGTTTTTGGTACGGCTTGTGTACGAACTGAAGAGCTATGCTATGAGGGAGTTTAATGTAGGAAGAGAGGACGGCCCCCAGGGGAGGGGCCAGCTGATTCTTTTCCCTGCCTAGTTAACTCCTAGTGGGACGAACATAAAACCCCACAAAGTCAATGAAGAGCTGCGTCTGTCAGTGAACTCGGAGAAAAGGATTTTACGGTAAGTTTTAATAAAAATCCCTTTTTGATGTTATTTTTATGTGATATGTTTTTATAATATAGGATAAACCAGATATCTGTTTTATAGAGATGTGCATATGTACTGATTACTTGCTTTATACGTTCTATTTTATGAATTAAGTAATGGGAATTGTAGAATACCCATTCATATTTAGATTTATGTGATTATTGGCCACTATGCCTTTAAATTAGTTTATTTTGAATGTGGTCCATGGGTGCATTTTTAATAGGTAATATATGGTTTAATATTGTTTTTAATGAATGTTATTGAAGTGTTTTACCTTCTAACCATTATCAGGATTGGTAAAATAGCTCACAATGTAGGTTCTGATATGCCGCATTATCCATTGACCCATATTGTGGGCGCTTATACGATTTAAATTGACTAATGCGTAAGGTTACACCTGTGTTAAAACAATCCTGAGGAGGATAGTAGGCAAATTCCAGCCTACTGGACACTGGCGGGATGTCTAAAATTTGCATATGGGTGGATGCTTATTCTTGAGTTGCCGTGCCCTGCAACCTATCACCAGTAGAAGTCCTTGATGAGGAAATGCGTCTGATACAGCTGCACGGCAACTTTCTATGATGTCCTGACATTCGTTGTAGGAGAGGAGGAACGGCCAGCAGGGCTAGGTGAGAGACACGTCCTGTGCAGCAGAGCTGGAGTTTGATTACAACCTCTTTTGCTTTTACTCACTGTGCATGTATTTTTATTTCCTGTAAGTGCAATACATTGGGGGGGGGGGGGTGTGTAACAAATAGTTTTACGGTATAGAATTACACTATGCGGTACTCTCCTTTGTATTTAATACATGCACCATGTTTACTAACAAAAGTGCTGCGCTACTATCAACCATAAATCCTAATAAAAATATTTGCAAGAAAAGTTCATTGTCATGAAACCATAGTAAACATTCTGTCTTGAAACCTAAGCAAACGTTCATGTCTTATCTGTTGCCTACCTTTGCTGCATGTGTCAAGTTAAAGGCCGGGCCTCCCTGACCTGTGAGTTTAAGTAGGCCTTCCTCAGCTGGCCACTGCCCCAGGCCTTTATTAGTAACAGGATATAAGCCTGGCAGTACAAGGCTGCATTGCTGATCAACGTTTGTTCGTGTTTGGCTTCAGTGTGATTGTCTCCTTTGGTTGCTTTGAGTCTTATCTGTGTTTTGATCCTTGGCTTGTCTGACTATCCCTTCCTGCCTGATACCTTGATCTTCGGCATGTTCTCGGTTTCTACTGCCTGCCTGTAGCCCTCACCCTTTACTATTCCTCTGACTATTCTTGCTTATTCCTGTACTTCTGCTTCCCCTCTTCCACCTGTAGCCAGCCGAGCCTGAGCTAGGGGACCCCGGGGGTCGCGACCTGGATCCAGTTGCAGCCAAATCCATCCTCACCACCAGACACTCTGGTGAATACCCACTGGCTCTTAGATTCCGCACCCTGGGGAAATCGACGCACTAGCTCCCTGTGTTCCAGTGTCCGTGCCCTAGGGGGCCCTCTCCCCGTATCAGCCGGTACTACTCAGCAGTAGTGTGCCATAGGTCCACAACCTCACAGTGCACATCGTAACCTTAGCAAGCGCTTCGTACTTCAGTGGTGCGATTCCTGCGGTGTGCATCCGTCACCTGACCCCAGGTTGCTATGAGTAAGCGCCTACTATAAGGTGCGAAACGCGTCAGCTGGACCACTGTTCGTTGTCTGTATCACCCTTTTTTGCTTAATAAAGCATTACTTGGAACTAGGACTGTTTGAGTGCGGCTACATCCAACCTCTTTGGTTCATACCTGACCCCAGGTGTCGTGACATTAATTGGCCATAAAGTGCAAAGTGCAAATATACAAAAATTAATATTTAAAAAATCCCACACTGTGAATAGCATAATATAGTGCAAATAATGCAAAAAAAGCATAAAACAAAGTCCCAGTAAGTGATATCTTCTGATCCTCTGTGCAAACAATTTTTCAGACCAAAGTGCATGTGCTTATTGTTGTATATTGGCACTTCACACTTTATAACCAATGAACTTTTCTTTTGCACATATTTTTATTATGATTTATGGTTAGTAGCGCAGCACTTTTGTTTGTAAATATCATTTTGAAGTTGAGTGAATAACTTTTAGTGTCAGCAGCTGCTTTTTTCTTGCATTGAACAAGGTATCACTTGGTGGTATACACATATATATATTTATTTTTCTAATAATATTATCAATAATAATTCAAATATATGTTTTTGGTAGCTGAACATTGCAAGAGCTGATGGTGTCCCCTTGCTGAATTTGAACTGTGTCCCCTTCCTGTTTGGCAGGTGTGAGTACTGGGATTAATAGACCAGGTTTGCAGTTGCTGCCTTTTGTGGGCGGTGTCTCCCTCCTTAGTGCAGTAACCCCTGGTGTGAAAGCTTGGCTCCGCTGCATAGGGATCACTGTTCAGCAGTATATTCATTTTTTTGTTTTGGATATTTTTTTGATTACTTGTTTACATTTTTCGCGCTGATTGGTCACAATTTCAGATGCATGATATCCATCTGATGATCCGGAATTGGATGTCCATTATTGGGACAAACTGCGCTTTTGCCTGTGCATGAGAGTGCTAGGCATCTAAAGCTGGTGAGTTTTCGTCCATGTGGGGATTGGCCATCACTTTGAAACCTTGGTGTGGTGAACTGAGAAGTCGCCTTCTATTAAGATCTGGATATCAGATTTTGCTATATATGGACCACCTATTCTGCTGAATGAACTGTGACACTTTCCATCACGGGGTGTTTCTATCATTTTGTGCTACTATTTTTTCTGTTATTTAGAGCACCACTATTTACTATATTACTATGATTATACGGCTGTTTTTTTATATATAGTGGCTGCTAGTTTGGCGTGATATTTACTTATTAATTTACTTTTAAACAGGCAGTTTGATGCTGAGTCTATCTTTTCAACACAGGTGCAGGACAATGTGGATAGTGTGGATTATACCGTCCTGTGTAAACAGTTGGAAACTACATTAGAAAAACAGGTGAAAACCTGGTGGGATGCATTTACATTCGAACACTATCTGAGGGAGAACCTCATTTTTAGGAGTATGATATGGGAAGTAGCCCCACAGGATGGTTTGGATGAAAAGGTGTATATATAGACGAATGGGTGGAGTTCTTTAATGGATCTGGAAGAGAACACCAAGCATTGGTTCTTAAAAGGAAAAAGAATAAACTGGAAAAATTATCGTAAAAAATTAAGGATTTACAATTAAAATTGGAACCTATTAACGATTTTAATGAAATGAAATAATTCAATACCAATCTTAAAAAGAAATTAGAAAAAATAGATCGTGATACACAGAGAAAAAAGGTTAAAAATCTCAAAAGAGTTCTTGCAAATAAGATGACCCATGAACCTTCATATATGCACTTTTCTGGCCAAGAGCCGAGTAATTACCATTGATTATCGATCAATGGAAACAGAGACAGCCCCCGTCTAGCCCATATCCTAATTATAGGGAATGGGAATATCAAGTACCGGTACACAATAGATTTCAACCTTTGAGGGAAGAGAATTATTATAGGACCCCAGATAGGTCTGCTCCTTTTTTTCATTGGGGAAAGGGGATGGAGGGGGGGCATGCACCGAGATGCAGTTTTCACCCACCTTACCATCGTGGCAGAGGGAGGGGAGGGCCCATCCAATATCCAGACAAAACCTATCCACAGTCTTCATTCCAGGGTGACAGAGAGGTTGCAGAGCAGGGAGACGCAAGCAAAAAGAGAAGGAGACACACATGAATGAAGGTATATACAATCTGAGTGGGTTCAAACTTAGCCATAAAGAACTTAAAGGGGTTGTAAAACCCTCAAGGTTTTTCACTTTAATGCATTCTATGCATTAAGGTGAAAAACCTTTTCACCTGCAGCAGCCCCCCCCCGAGCCCCCCTTTACATTCAAGCGTGGGTCAGGTGGATAGTGGCTTACATAACAAATCAGTATTTAATCCCCGGTCAAACTATAACCATCATATTGACGTGTTCAAGTCATTGGTGCTAAATGACTTGGACACATTGGTTCCAAAAACTAGAGTGAATCCAAGATATATAGTAGAAGGAATTGAACAGTTGGAAAATAGAAACAATATTATCATTTGCCCATTCGCCAGGATGGTGGGGTGATAATTTTGGACAGAGGGTTTTACCATAACCAAATTATGGATATGCTTAATAAGAATACATATAAAAGACTTCCCAATGATCTGACTGATGTCTACTCTAACCAGATGAAAGAGCTGGTTGAGTATGGATACAGAACGCATGCTTTAAATAAAAAAAGAAAAACACTGACACCTAGTTTATGTAGGATACCAATCATTTGCACTTTGCCCAAGGTGCATAAGAACAGTGAATGCCCACTGGCAAGGCCCATTGTAAATGGAATAGGTTCCGTCACTGCACGCTTGGGTGAATATTTAGATTTCTTCAGTTTCTTCAACCAAGCGTGCAGTCGAGGAAAGCCTTCCTGAAGGACAAAAAGGAGTTATTACAGCTGCTAAATGGAATCCTTTTGGAACCAGATGAGCAAGTTTTTTATAGTGACGGCTGATGTTTCATCACTATACACCAGGCATCCTCAAACTACGGCCCTCCAGGCATGATGGGAATTGTAGTTCCTGAACAACTGGAGGGCCATAGTTTGAGGACCCCTGCTATACACAGTCATACAACATGACAATGCACGTTTGTTTTCCCTTCTGTGCTTGAATAGCAATGAATTGTCAATTATTCAATCAAGCATTTAACCAATCAGAAGCAGAGGGAGGCAGCAATGGTCATGTTAACTCTCTTTATATGTATGTTCATTTTACATTCACTTGTGTGCAGTGATCAAGGCTTGTTTGCCGAAACTAGTCTGCCATTTCTATTTTTGTACTCACTGGTGTGGTCTATATGAATAAATCATCAGAGGATTACGGAGTTGCCGGCTGTTTTTCCTTATCTTTGAATACTATTTTGTATGGTGTGTGGGAACACATCACAGCGCTGGCTACCACTTTCAGTTTGGATCTTCTGTTCCACTGTGCAGAGCGTTGCAACCACATTGCTTGAAATAATATTAACCACTTCAATACCGGGCACTTAGAACACTTCCCGCGCAGACCAATTTTCAGCTTTCAGTGCTGTTGCGCTTTGAATGAGAATTGCGCGATCGTGCGACATTGTACCCAAACAAAATTTTTATAATTTTGTTCCCACAAATAGAGCTTTCTTTTGGTGGTATTTGATCACCCCTGTGGTTTTTATTTGTTTCTGTCACAAAAAAGTACATTTTCTCCATCACTGACGGGCACTGATGAGGCAGTACAGATTGGCACTGATGAGGTGGCACTCATAAGGTTGCATGGATGATGGGGCACATATATGCAGCACATATATGCAGCACTGATAGGCGGCACTGATAAGCAACACTGATGGGCACTGATATGCGGCACTGATAGGTGGCACTGGGCACTGATAGGTGGCACTGCTGGGCTCTGATAGGTGGCACTGCTGGGCTCTGATAGGTGGCACAGGTGTGCACTGATAGGTGGCACAGGTGTGCACTGATAGGCGGAACAGGTGGGCACTGGTACATGGCACTGGTGCATATAGCACTGTTAGGGATGGCACTGGCAGGCATCACATATAGGCACGGTGCCATCCCTACAGTGCACTGTATTACCCTTACCTAGTGGTCTAGTGGGGGCCCCCTGGTGGTCCCTGGGCGACCTCCTCATTGTCTCCCTTGTGGTCCCTGGGCGGCCTCCTCATTGTCTCCCTTGTGGTCCTGGACGGCCTCCTTATGGTGTCCCGTGGGGGGGGCTCCCTGGTGGTCCTGGTCGGCTCCCTGGTGGTCCAGTGTGGTGATCCTGAGGGGGGCAGCACTGATAAATGTTCAACGCAGCCCCCCCCCATCATGAGAGCAGCCGATCAGCTCTCCACTGCTCAGGTCTGCAGACCTGAGCAGAGGAAAAGCCAATAAACGGCTCTTCCTATTTAAACTGTGATCAGCCGTGATTAGTCACGGCTGATCACATGGTAAAAGGCTTCCGATGGAAGCCTTTTACCTCAGTCGGTAATGCGGTGGGTCAGACTGACCCCCGGCACCACCGATCGCCGCGGTGCGCGCCCACGGGTTATCCTGAGGACGTCAATAGACGCCCAGTCAGTATAACGAACCCCCCCCCCGCCCGGCCGTCGTGTCAATAAAGATATCCGCTTCTTAGATGTCAATATTTATAAGATTGGGGACAACCCTGGAGACACAGGTTTACTTTAACCACTTCAGCCCCGGAAGGATTTCACACTTTAGGACCAGAGCGCTTTTTGCGATTATGCACTGTGTCGCTTTAACTGACAATTGCGCGGTCGTGCGACGTTGTACCCAAACGAAATTTGTGTTCTTATTTTCCCACAAATAGAGCTTTCTTTTGATGGTATTTGATCACCTCTGCGTCATTTCTGATCACCGCTATAAACAAAAGAAGAGCGATAATTTTCCAAAAAAATCCAAATTTCTTACTTTTTGCTAAAATACAAATCCAAAAAAAAGTATAAAAAAATATTTTCCTGGTGCATCATGGCAGCATACACATGGGTTGTGGCTCCGACCCCACAACATGATAGGACTGGTTAACTATAAACCAAAGACAGACCCGGCTCACAGCATTCTCCTTTTTTTCCTCACCTGATCAGGACTGGAGTCGCGAGGTATCCCTTACCGCTTGTCGCCCCAGCCAAGTTCAGCCTCTCTTGACTACGTGGTCCTTTTATAAAAAAATATGAAAAAAAACCTAAACATAAAATCGTTTTTCATTCTTTAAACCTAAAAAAACCTTTTAATAGCGAGAAGAAAACAAATATCGCCACTAGTCTTTACTGCGTCTCCACTAGTTTATGGTAGTTTTCTTTCGAGATAAACACCCTTTTATTCTTGTGTTTAAAGCAAACCCATGTTGCAGCGTGCTGGCGCGTTAACAGTCAATTTCGCTGTGTCACGTATTAGCGTTTTTCGCGAGACCAGGATTTCACACTTTAGGAAGGCCCCGACTTCACCAATTTCATTTGGACACAGAGGTCCCAACAGGGGTTAGAA
>BLSH010453459.1:401537-412673 GCA_018402905.1 Glandirana rugosa
TCTAGTTGTAGGTCCCCTACACCAAGAGAGTGAGTTGGTTCTTTCTACCATTTGTTTGAAGGACCAATTTCAGCTTCCTCTTTCTGTAGTGTACCTATTTCCGTCAGACCTCAAAATCCTGATATGACAGACCCATCTTGCGAATCCACTCCGAGGAACTCATGTTTCGGACGTCGAGACTGTGGGGAAAAAGTATCTCCAACGTCGTTGGTCTTTATACTAGAAGTCTAACGTCTCACATCGGTTAAGACATCCTATCTTCACTCCGGAACTATCTCTACTCCTTGTACTCGTTACGGTGTATCCCTTGTTACCAAAGGACCGTCCATATGTTTTAAGTACGTTCGGATAACGCCAAGGTTCTACAGTTCTTACAACTGGGCCTAGGTTCAAATATATTTAAAGTTCAAACTTCAGCCTTGTCTGCACTTACAGGGAGTCCTTAACCCTTTAGTGATGCAATTCTCAATAGGCTTGCATGAATTTTGTATACCTGCCAGGAAACCATTGTTCCCTATGTGGCATTGCTCATGTTCCTCATCTCTATCAAGGCCTCACTTCTATCCTACAGAATTGGCTACACTCTGCAATCTGAAGATCATATTTCTGGTTGCTGCAACCTCTATGAAAAAGGGGTGTCAGAGCTGCAGGCTTTGTACTCAAGGAGCCTCACCTAAGCGTTCTACCCAGACAGTATAGTCCTAAAACTCCAGACTGCCTTTATCCATGTGATGTCTTTCTCCTTCGACTTTAACCAGGAAGTTTGTTTACCATCTTTCTTGGTTGAGTGAGAGAACCACATCCCCTGGATGTTGATCTAACCTTGGTGAGCTGCTTGGCAGCTACCTTTTCATTCGGGAAAACTGAAATCTGTACTTGGTTCCAGCGTGGCTTAAGGCAGGGCCAATCAGCATCAACATGTACAGTCATATCCTAGATTAAGACAATTAAAAGCGCCTACTCTCCACAAGACCTTCCTGTTTCGGATGACTTAAGAGCACATTCAACTAGGGCAGTGCCAGCTCATTGCAAAGCTCAGTGCTGAGTGTCTCCTGAGGCTATTTGCAAGTCAGCAATCTGGTCCTCCCAGGAAACACCTTTATTACACTTTAAGTGAACCCGGCTCACGACAGTAAAATTTGGAAAATCCATGGTGCATAATTGCGCTTCTGATATTACAAAATTTTTCTTGCACCCTCCCATATGGTGAGTTAGGTCCCATGTGTATGCTGCCATGATGCACCAGGAAAACGGAAAATTGTATACTCACCTTTCCGTAATTTTCCTTTCCTGGTGCATCTTCATGGCAGCATACAGATTCCTGCCCAAATTGGTGAGAGTTACAGAGAATGCTGTGAGCCGGGTCTGTCTTTGATTTATTGTTAACCAGTCCTATCATGTTGTGGGGGCGGAGCCACAACCCATGTGTATGCTGCCATGAAGATGCACCAGGAAAGGAAAATCACGGAAAGGTGAGTATACAATTTTCCGTTTTTCTTCCATCAGTTTTGGCTGATTTATATTCTTCCTCATATTTTTGGTAAAAAAAATCGCAATCAGCATTTATTGATTGGTTTGCGCAAAAGTTGCCGCGTTTACGGACGATGAGAATTCATTTCTGGGGTTTTTATTTTTTTTAAAATCTTTTTACTAGTAATGGCGGCGATCTGTGATTTTTAGCGGTACTGCGATATTGCAGCGGACATGTCGGACCATTTTGACACTTTTTTGGGACCATTGGCATTTATACAGCTATCAGTGCTATAAAAATGCACTGATTACTGTGTAAATGCCATTGGCAGTGAAGGGGTTAACCTGCAGGGGGTGCTCTAAGGGTTAACTGTGTTCCCTGGGTGTGTTCTAACTGTGTGTGGGCTGCCCTGGCTGAGGGAAGGAGGTGATCATGGCTTCCATATAGAGGAAACCTGTGATCACCACCCTTCCTCCTCTAACAGAACGGAGATCCGTGTTTACTTACATGGATCTCCGTTCTTTCACTGCGGGAGGGGGGGCACTGTGGGTAGCCGGTGGCGATCGAGTCTGCCCTACCTGCTCCCTGGACCCCCCGAACACAGTGAGCGTGCCTCTGGCGGCGCGCGCTCACAGTGAGAGATATCGCAGCCGCCGTCATATGACGGCGGTTTGCGATATCGAGCCACTTTGCCGCCGTCAGACACCGGTCAGCAGTTGGCAAGTGGTTAAACCCACTGACCGCAATAGCTATTTGTCTGTGAGAAGTGGTCATCTCCCTTCATGGATACCTAAGGGCTAACTGATGAGGGTGAGGTGAAATTGTAGTAGGCATAATGATTACATCTCACAAGCACAAGTGATTAAGGCCTCGTACACATGGTTCGACGGTCGTATGCAAACGGTCGTACGACAGCTCGTTGTACGATCATCCAACCGTTGGCACATGCGATTAGAACAGCCGATGTGCGATGGTCGTACAACAGAAGTTGGATGAGCAGACTAGAAAACTTTTGTTGTACGACAAGCGTTCGTACGACTGTTGTACCGTGTGTACAGAGAAGTTGGTCCAACAACTTGTACCTGCAAAAACACGCATGCTCCGAGTCAGGAACGTCCGGAAAGGTCCGTTTGTGTAATCAAAGTTCTAATTTCACAATGCATATTCGTTCGTCTATCGGCAATTGAATTCAAATAGCGAAATGCAGCTCACATTAGCATCTTTTTCAATGGGATAATAATGGAGATGCATTGCTAGTGGTCCTCACATTCCAAAACGTAATGAAAGACAGTTTTTCTGTAGTGATAGAAATATAATTGGCATTATTGTGAATCTCTAATTCTATTGAACATTTCCCCAATATCATTATCTCTGAAATCTAATACTAATCTACCAAATTTAAAGTATTATTTTTTCCTTGCTAATTGTTTAACTTTTCTTTTTAATGTAACTGCCTACTTCAAACCTGTAATTTGACTCCAAAAACATAGGCAAGTATTGTTATTTTCATTATTCTTTATTTTCAAGAATAAAGAACATAAATTAAGTTCTAAATGCATTATTGCTGCAAATTAAATATAACAGAATAAGGCCCCTTTCCCACAGGCGGATCGTTCGGGTCCACCTGTCAGTTTTTCAGGCAGACCTGAATGGACGCTCCATTGCTCTCCTATGGAGCAACGGATGTCAGCGGTGACATGTCAGCTGACACCTGATCCACTCCGATCCACCAAAAACAGACGGATGGAAACCCTATTTTCCACCCTTCTGGCGGATCGGTCCGTGTCCATCCGATCCTCCATAGAGTAGAATGAAGCTGTGAAAGGACAGTCTCTGCACAGAGTGCAGAGACTGTCCTGTCATCCGCCGGCTCAGCGGGGATAAACGGATGGATCCCCGCTGAGCAGCGGAGCCCGTCAAAACGGGCTCCACTCGTGTGAAAGGACCCTAAAGTGCTTAACATCAGCAAAATGTTGTAAATAAAAAACAAAATCAAAGAATAACAACAAAAAAACATGAAACTAAAGGAACTCATCAATGGGGGTATTGCCCATAATCCCCAGGCCATGGCTGTTGGTGGGGGCCATGGGGACCATATTGCCACTGCCCAGCATGCAGGTGTGGTGGTTGCGATTGGGTGGATAGGTGGTGGAGGTGGAGGCACATTCTCGTGGAGCTCAGTAAATTCTGTAATGAGCCCCCTCTCCCCCTTGAAGAGGACTTGAGTCATGAGCTCCTCTGCCCTGCTCCGTTGGTAGGGAGTCATGGTCTTTAATTTTGCTGCTGCATAGGCCCCAAAAGTCTCCTCCTAGTCAAGATCCCTCTGAAGGATGGCTGTGACCTGCCTAAAGAATGTGGATGCGCCCTCATCCACCCACATGATGGCTTTTCCACTTTCGCTTTATCCCAACATGGAGGGGGGAGGTATTTGGGACTGGCAAAGGCGTGACGGCCCAGCGGTTTTCTCCTCAGTCACACTTTCCTGTGTATAAAAAGTGACATTATTTTAATATATTTGTTTGTGTGGGTCATCAATCCAAACAAATGTACATTTCATGACTGTTGCTAATTAAATAATTAGAAATACAAAACATTAGCAGTCTGGCACCAGCATTTGGATTTATCCTAAAAAGGACTTTAGGACACAACTGTGTTTGGATATTGAAACAAATGTGTTAAGCAGTTCCCTACCGAGTCATTGTGAAATGACGTTGGCAGGAACCCTTCGTCGATCCGGGCTGACGTCATATGATCGTGTCCCCGGGGGTCATGCCCCCCCTCGATTGGGGTAAAGAGCCACAGCGCAGCGATCGGGGCTGAGGCTTGTCCCTCGGACAAAGCCCAGCTTCGATCAGTGTAAAGAGCCGGTCACATGATGTAAACAAACCGGTAACAAGCTGTTACTGGGTTCTCCCTGTCACACACCGATCGTGTGTGAGAGGAAGAGTGCGGTAACAGCTTGTTACCACCTACTGTGTACACCAAGCACACTGATCACCCCCCAATAAAAAGTACCTGTCACCACCCCATCAAAGTACCTGTCACAGCCCATCAGAGTACCTGTCACCTGTCCATCAAAGTACCCAAGCACCTGTCACCTGTCCATCAAAGTAGCCAAGTACCTGTCACCTGTCCATCAAAGTACCCGAGTACCTGTCACCAACCCATCTGAGTACCCGAGTACCTGTCACCAGACCATCAGCGTACCCGAGTACCTGTCACCAGACCATCAGCGTACCCGAGTACCTGTCACCATCCCATCTGAGTACCCGAGTACCTGTCACCAACCCTTCTGAGTACCCGAGTACCTGTCACCAGCCCATCAGAGTACCCAAGGACCTGTCACCAGACCATCAGAATACCTGAGTACCTGTCACCAACCCATCAAAGTACCCAAGTACTTGTCACCAACCCATCAAAGTACCCATGTACCTGTCACCAGCCCATCAGAGTACCCGAGTTCCTGTCACCAGCCCATCAGAGTACCCGAGTACCTGTCACCAGCCCATGAGAGTATCCAAGTAAACTGTCACCTGCCCATCAGAGTACCCGAGTACCTGTCACCAGACCATCAACGTACCAGAGTACCTGTCCCCTGCCCATCTCAGTATCAGAGCACCTGTCACCAGCCCATCAGAGTACCCAAGTACCTGTCACCAGCCCATCAGAGTACCCGAGTACCTGTCATCAGCCCATCAGAGTACCCGAGTACCTGTCACCTGCCCATCAGAGAACCTGAATACCTGTCACCAGCCCACGAAAGTACCCGAGTACCTGTCACCTGCCCATTAGAGTACCTGAGTACCTGTCACCAGACCATCAGAGTACCCGAGTACCTGTCACCTGCCCTTCAGATTACCCAAGTACCTATCACCAACCCATCTGAGTAACCGATTACCTATCTGCAGCCCATCAGAGTACCCAAGTACCGTTTACCAGTCCATCAGATTACCCGAGTACCTGTCTCCAGCCCATTAGAGTACCCGAGTACCTATCTGCAGCCCATGCCTCATAGAATATACCTCGGGTGTTTGCTTTCCAAAATGAAGTCATTTTGGGGGTAATTCCACTGTTCTGGTGCTCCAGGGCCTTCAAAAGTGTGATAGGTATCAATTAAATTTTATGTGTAATTTATGCTCCTAGAACGCGTGACGGTGCTCCCTGCATGTTCGGCCTCAGTATGTGGCCAGGGTGTGAAAAAGTCTCACGTGGTATCGCCATACTCGGGACGAGTAGCAGAATATATTTTGGGGGTTCATTTTTGCTATATACATGCTATGTGTTAAAAATACCTTATAAATTAACCACTTTGTTTAAAAAATAAAAGCGTTTTGATTTTCTTTCCACGTTTTTCGAAGACTTGTGGAAAAAAAATTCACACAGACCAAATAATATACACTTATTTTGGTTATTTTTACCAAAGATAGGTAGCAGTATAGGTTTTGGCCCAAATTTATGAACAAAAATTACTTATTTGCAAAATTTTATCATAGAAACTAAAAAAATTTGTTTTTTTTTCACCTATGTCACAAAAAAATAAAAAACCCAGAGGTGATTAAATACCACCAAAAGAAAGCTCTATTGTGTGAAAAAAATGATAAAAATTTTGTTTTGGGTACAGTGTAGCATGAGAGAGTAATTGTCATTCAAAGTGTGAGAGCGCTGAAAGCTGAAAATTGGTCTGGGCAGGAAACGTCCTGTATTGAAGTGGTTAAGGCTCAAATATTTCCCCCAATAAGGTTTAGTTATTAGCATTGTATTTTATCTTTATCAATATGTTCAACACTATACCTGGGTCAAGACGGCCTCCTCCACATCCTCATCTTAAGGTCTCTGAGCCATGGTGTCACGTACCTGGCGGAGTCTGACTTTTATGCAGGGGATCACCTCTCTTGCGGCCCTGGTTCGAGAACCCCTGGTAGTGCAGACAGGGAGCTCAGGAGCACAGGGGGGCACGAGGGCTGGACCGGGTCACTTGGTGGTATGTGCAAGCCCACTGGAGCTTGTGTGTGTAGAAGAGTAGTCGTACAGTCAGAGTTGGCAACAGGCTGGCTTATGTGGTACAGGAGGATCAGGCAGGCGGGTAGTCAGGTGCAGGCAGGGTCGGCAACGTGCGGGCAGCAAAGGTACAGAAGGACTAGGCAGAAGAATAATTGTAGACAGGCCAGGGTCAGGGCAGGCGGATAGCAACAAAGTCCAAAAGAGTTCTGCGGTTTCAGCCACTGAAGGGGTACCTTTCATCGGTATAAAATGTGCCATCTTTGTAAGACGGTCCACCACCACCAGAATGGTGTTGAATCCTGCCGATGATGGTAATTTGACTAGGAAATCCATTGCAATTTGAGACCATGGTCGTTCCAGAATGGGCAATGGGTTAAGTAGTCCCCAGGCTTTGGATTTCTCCATCTTGTTCCTGGCACAGATAGGGCAAGTGGCCACATAGTTCTGGCAGTCTTCCTTCAGCCAAGGCCACCAGAATGAGCGGGTGAGTAAGGCCGTTGTTTTACAGCCACCAAAGTGACCTGCCATTTTGTTATCGTGACAGAGTCAGAGGATTACTGGGTGGAGTTCCTGTGGAATATATAGTCTGTTTTCAAGCCACCACAACCCATCTTTCAACGTGAGTCGGTGATCCGGTAGTTAGGTGAGACTGGTGTAGGATCTTCTGATTTGGGACAGAAGGTCTTCCTGGGTGAACAGGAAACTGTGGGCTGGAAGGATGGTATCTGGTGGGGATGTGTCCTCCGGGACATGGAACATCTGTGATAATGCATCCAGCTTAACATTCTTAGCTCCGGGGCTATAAGTAATGTGCAGCTAGAACCGGGAGAAGAATAGTGCCCACCTGGCCTGCCGGGGTCTTAGTCTCTTGACGGTTCGCAGGTGCTCCAGATTCTTGTGGTCAGTAAAGACTAGAACAGGGTGTGACTCTCCCTCCAGAAGGTACCACCACTCCTCCAGAGCCGACTTGATCGCAAATAGTTCCCTATCGCCTACGTCGTAATTCCTCTCCGGAGGGGACGTTTTCTGGAAAAGAAGGCGATGGGATGTAGCGAAGCCTTTGGGCCTCGTCTCTGTGAGAGAACTGCTCCCACTGCTGTCTCGGAAGTGTCCACCTCTAAGACGTATGGCGACGCTGGGTCCGGGTGTTTGAGGATGGGAGCAGACGTGAATAGTTTTTTTGAGTTGGACGAAGGCTTCTTGGGCCTTTGAGCCCTGGACATCCTCCAAGGTAGACGTGCTGGTCCAGCGGATCTCTCGGCCCTGCGTTCCCACAGTCGGCGATCGATCTGGATGGCCAGATCGATCAGGGTGTCTAGGTAATGTGGGACCCCAACGCGAGCCAGCTCATCTTTGAGTGGCTCTGAGAGACCCAGCCGGAACTGATAGCTAAGGGCCGCACCATTCCAGGCAGTATCAGCGCTCCATTGCCGGAATTCGTACTCCTCCGCTGGGCGGCGGCCTTGTTGGAGAGTGTGGAGGGCTGCCTCTGCTGTGGCTGCCTGGTGGGGATCTTCATACAATCTGGCCATCGCCTGGAAGAATCGGTCCAAGTTGGTGATCTCAGGTTCCTTTTGCTCCAGAAGGCGGTGTGCCCAGGCTTGGGGTTCCTCTAGGAGGAGAGAGATCACAAGCCCCACTTTAGTGGCTTCCAGAGAGAAGGTCTGGGGCTGGAGAGTGAAGTATAGTTCACAGGAGTTGCGGAAAGCCCGGAACTTCCCGCAGTCTCCTGCAAACCGCTCGGGCATGGGCACCTCGGGCTCGTAGGGTAGGGCCACTACGGTGCATGAAGCCAATTGGCCGGGACTGGCTGGTGCTGGGCTGGAGAGTTCCTGCATTCTCCCTTCCAGGTGGTTGTATCCCTCCTGCAAGTTCATTACAGCTTGGGTGAGACGCGTAAGGTGTGCACACAGCTCGTCCATAAGAGAGGTCCCTTGCGCAGACTCGGGCATGGCTGTCCGTTGCTGTCACGTACCTGGCGGATGAGTCTGACTTATGCAGGGGATCACCTTTCTTGCGGCCCTGGTTCAAGAACCCCTGGTAGTGCAGACAGGGAGCGCAGGGGGGCACGAGGGCTGGACTGGGTCACTTGGTGGTATGTGCAAGTCCACTGGAGCTCATGCGTGTAGAAGAGTAGTCGTACAGTCCGAGTTGGCAACAGGCTGGCCTTATGCGGTACAGGTGGAGCAGGCAGGCGGGTTGTCAGGTGCAGGCAGGGTCGGCAACGTGCGGGCAGCAAAGGTACAGAAGGACTAAGCAGAAGAGTAATCATAGACAGGCCAGGGTCAGGGCAGGCGGGTAGCAACAAATTCCAAAGGAAGTCGGGGTCACAGGAACAGGAAGTAACTCAGGAGCAGACGCTGGGGTCACAGATGCAGGAAAGTCTCTGAAAGCAGGCACGGGGTCACTTGAACGCTGTAGAATGCACAGCATCTGCTGCGGGGTGTTGCAGAAGAGCGCAAAGAGCACCATGACCCCAATTAGTGTCCATTTGCTAACACATGGCCTCAGCAGAGGTAGAGGGCAGGGTAGATAGTGATGGACTGGCTTCAGATGGGTTTTTGAGAAAATGGAGGCTGTCAAAATACCATTGTTTTGGTACGTAGACAGCAGATGCTGCAGCTCCTGACCTTTGCGACTCTTGGATCTTTTTTCCCCTCCCATATGTCGTCCTGATGTTGTCAATTTTTGTTCTGACATATTTGTCTGTAGCATCTGGTTTGATCTGCTTGCAGAGCTCCACCAATTGCTCACAAGCTGCCTGCTTTCGGGCCCGATTAAAGTACTCCTTTGTGTGGACATTCCACAGACAGGGGAGTTGCCTGTATAATTCGATAAGCTGTGGTAGAAATTCATGCGAAAAGAAATTGTCGCTCATTATGCTTGCAAGACACAAGACAAAGCATCATGCAACTTCGCCCGGCTCCACCAAATCTAGGCCCCAAGCCAAGCAGTATAGACCATTCATCCCCATCTAGGCCCCAAGCCAAGCAGTATAGGCCATTAATCCCCATCTAGGCGCCAAGCAGTATAGGCCATTAATCCCCATCTAGGCCCAAAGCCAAGCAGTATAGGCCATTCATCCACATCTAGGCCCCAAGCATAACAGTATAGGGCACTACCCACCTATGTCAGAAGTTCCAGTCGAACCTTCGTTTGCACCAAATATTCCCAAACGTTTGTTCTCGCTCAACGTTCCTACCTACAGCCGTTTCCTTGAACGTTCGTTTGGCTTTTATACACTGCACATGCATAGAACTCCACTCTCAGGTGCGTTGTGACGCTGGGTCGTGAACAGCTCTCCTATCCGTACCAACTCCACGGAATGATCTGAACCAAACATGGCAGATTCTCGCAGCAGCAGCCAGTCCAGCAGATCACACCGAAAAGTGAAAGCCACCCCCATGACCAAGGCTGAGATGGTGGGCATTCGGGAGGCCCACGATTATGACTGCAAGAGAGCGAATTATGAAAGACCTAACAGCCATAAGGATTTTATTTTGGAGCGGGTCATAGGCCGGCTGTCTCGCAAATATGGGGTCCAGCAGTCAAAAGATCAGTTCCACAAACGCTGGTCCGACCTCAAACACTGGGAGCAAGATCAGCTGCACCGGATCCATAGAGTCCTGGAAAAAAGTAAGCAATATTTTTCTATAAGCAATATGTATATGTGTAAATTAGGTGTCTGGATCTGTTTTTGGTCAAAGTATCTAGAGAGAATTATAGGTGATTTTTTTAACTCTTTGTATGCCTTGGGGTTACAAATTTACATTTCCAAATAAAGCATTTATGAAGAATAGAATTTGAGTGTTTTTAGACATTCCTTTAGCTTTTGCACTTATGTTATTTTTGTATAATCCAGGCCACTTTCACGCCCAGAAGGTAAGTGCAAAATGACAACAATACAAATTGAGCCACAGACAGGGGTGCTGCTAGGTGGGCAAAAGGGCGGGGGATTCAGGGCTAAATTGAAGGATAAGTGTCACTTTGCTGGCTGCTGACTGACTGCCCATTAATACAGTCTTGCTAGTGCAGACATGGGGAGAGGATAGCCCCCAGCGCTTGAAGGCACACAAATGCTTATGATGGATATCAGACAGCCCACATCCCATTGGAGCGAGGGGGGGTGGGGGCAGCTGCAGGAGTTGACCAATGTTGGCACTTGTCAAGTCTTTGGCCCGTGGAAAATGGCAGCATCGTCCGTTTGTTGTTTTTTTAGCAGAAAATCCTCCAGAGTCGCCCCCCCTCCCAATGCCAGGTGACCAGTCCACCGGTATCACCCATCTCAGCCCAATTGCAAGGTTGGTCAACTCGAAAAATCTCAAAAAATGTATGTGTTGAACCCGTAGTGACTTTGGAATGCTTAATGAATGTTTTTTTTCTTTTTTTTTAGAAGGAGAATCGCAAGAGCTGCCCCAACATCCGGATTCCAAAAGGGAAGAAGCTGGTGGTCAGCCTGTCGTTTGCCCTTGTAAGTACTGTTCTAATATTGTGTATTGACATGTCTATTTGTACATGGTACAGCAGTTAATAATCAACACCAACACACCTTTTTTCCTTTGGTCTAAAGTATGGCCATGGTCTTTATTATTGTTGGCTTTAAAGTGGTTGTAAAGTGCCCCCCCCCCAATAAAAAACAAAAACTGCAGAGCAAAGGCATAATG
>BLSH010453459.1:412683-450219 GCA_018402905.1 Glandirana rugosa
TGGAAAATGGCAGCATCGTCCGTTTGTTGTTTTTTTAGCAGAAAATCCTCCAGAGTCGCCCCCCCTCCCAATGCCAGGTGACCAGTCCACCGGTATCACCCATCTCAGCCCAATTGCAAGGTTGGTCAACTCGAAAAATCTCAAAAAATGTATGTGTTGAACCCGTAGTGACTTTGGAATGCTTAATGAATGTTTTTTTTCTTTTTTTTTAGAAGGAGAATCGCAAGAGCTGCCCCAACATCCGGATTCCAAAAGGGAAGAAGCTGGTGGTCAGCCTGTCGTTTGCCCTTGTAAGTACTGTTCTAATATTGTGTATTGACATGTCTATTTGTACATGGTACAGCAGTTAATAATCAACACCAACACACCTTTTTTCCTTTGGTCTAAAGTATGGCCATGGTCTTTATTATTGTTGGCTTTAAAGTGGTTGTAAAGTGCCCCCCCCCCCCAAAAAAAGGCAAAGCAAAGGCATAATGAGCTAGTATGCAGTGCATACTAGCTCATTCTGAAATGGTTACCTTGGAACGAAGCTGTTGCACCGATCTCGGCACACCGCTGTGACTGGCGACATCCTTCTTCCGAGTCTGCGGTTCCATCTGATCACAGCGTGTGCTCCAGCTCTGTGGTTGACCTAGGCGCCCTGACGTCACTTCCGCGCATGCGCACGGGAGCCGACATTAACGGCACGTCAACAGAAGAAACGGCACCCGGGGCTACCCTGGGTGCCCATTCTTCAGTGCGCATGTGCTGATGACGTCGGCACATGCTGATACAGGGAATATCTCTTAAACCGTACTGGTTTAGGAGATATTTCCTGGACCTACAGGTAAGCCTTATAGTAGGCTTCCTGTAGTTTAAAGTGGTTGGCATGAACAAATGTATTACTTTTTTAGGTAAAATTTCAAACATGTGTCATACCTCAGCCACTATGTCTCGAGCTGTATCAACCAAGTAAAGTGTAATCGCCCCAACCTTCATACTAAAACTTCACTAGAAAGACTCTTGATAAAATGCATCTAATACCAATCAATTTAAAGATCTCACTTCCAAAAAACTAAAAAATTACCCCAAATCACTATGTTGGCCCTCGGCCACTTGACCATCATTGCCCTTATACATTTTCCTCTACTTACCAGGTCATGAGGTGCCCCAATGCACCATTGTCAGATTACGCTGGGAAATTCTGTGGTGCTGTTCTAAGCTCCAGGACATACAAAGGGCAGCAAAAGAATTACAATGGAGATTGACGGATGTTGGGGACATGATAGCAAAATTTGGGCTGTTTTTTGGGGCACCCCGTTTTGTGGCCTGTTGCCTGTTTTAAATGGCCTAATGAAAAAGTGTGTAAACATGTGCTCTACCCCATCAGGGGTTGTCAAGTCATCTTTCTGGGGGGGGGGGGCAAACCCCCCTTCATCCAAACTGGAGTTTCTTGGAGAAAGGGGTGTTGCATCTGCGAAACGTGTGAGTTGATCCCATCAGGGGTTCTGAGCTGACGCGTTTCGGGGGTGCCCCCCTTTATCCAAGTTACTTCAGTTTGGCTAAAGGGGGGCACCTCCAAAATGCATCAGCACGTTTCGCAGATGCAACATCCCTTTCTCCAAGAAACTCCAGTTTGGAGGAAGGGGGGTTTGCCCCCCAGAAAGATGACACTTGACAACCCCTGATGGGATAGAGCACATGTTTACACACTTTTACATTTTAGGCCCCAAATGACACAGTGTTTGACTTATGTTTTTTACCACATCAGTACTGGCCACGAAAACCCCCTTTCTGTCCAGGCCGTTTTTCAGCTTTCAGCGCTATCACACTTTGAATGACAATTACTCAGTCATGCAACACTGTACCCATATGAAATTTGCGTCCTTTTTTCACATAAATAGAGCTTTCTTTTGGTGGTATTTAATCACTAGTGGGTTATCTATTTTTTGTGCTATGAATAAAAAAAGTTTGTAAATTTTGTGAAAAAATGCATTTTCTTTGTTTGCCATAAAATTTTGCAAATTAATAATTTTTCTTCATAAATTTTGGCCCAAATTTATACTGCTACATATCTTTGGTAAAAAATAACCCAAATAAGTGTATATTATTTGGTCCTTGTGTAAATTATAGAGTCCACAAGCTATGGTGCCAATCATTGAAAATTGATCACCCCTTTTTGGAAAGTAGACAGTCCAAGGTATTTAGTAAGAGGCATGGTGAATTTTTTTGAAGTTGTAATTTTCTCCCACAATTCTTTGCAAAATGACGATTTTTTTTCTTTTTTTCACAAAATTGTCATATATATTAACAGGTTATTTCTCACACCCAGCATACCACAAATTACACCCCAAAACACATTCTGCTATTCCTCCTGAGTACGGCAATATCACGTGTCTTTTTCAGAGCCTGGCCACATACAGAGGCCCAACATGCAGGGAGTGCCGTCGGGTATTCTAGGGACATAAATTACACATCACATTTTTGAAGGCCCTGGAGCACCAGGACAATGGCATTTCCCACAAAATGACCCCATTTTGGAAAGCAAACACCCCAACACATAATCTGAGGCATAATGATTATTTTGTACATGTCATCTTTTTCCAGTAGTTTTTGGAAATGTGGGAAAAAAATGAAAACGCATTTTTTTCCCACAAAGTTGTCCATTTATATGATATTTCCAACACATAACATGTACCTAGCAAAAATTACACCCCAAAATACATTCTACGACTCCCCCTGAGTATGGCAATACCACATGTGTGAGACCTTTACACAGCCTGGCCACATACAAAGGCCCAACATTGAACTAGCACCTTCAGATGTTCTACGAGCATAAATTACACATCTCATTTCTCAACCACGTACCTATTACACTTTTGAAGGTCCTGGAGCACCAGGGCAATGGAATTGCCCACAAAATGACCCCATTTCGGAAAGCAAACACCCCAAAGTATAGTCTATGTGGCATAATGAGTCTTTTGAACATGTGAATTTTTTCCAGTAGTTTTTAAAAAACGTGTGAAAAAAATTAAAACGCTTTTATTTTTACACAAAGTTGTCCATTTATATGATACTTCCAACACACAACATGTACCTAGCAAAAATGGCACCCCAAAAATACATTCTACTACTCTCCCTGAGCATGGCAATACCAAATGTGTGAGACTTTTACAGGTGATGTTTACTGATAGGTGATGACGGTCTCTGACGGGTGATTGGCGATGGTCACTGATGGGTGACTGGTGGAGGTCACTGACAGGTGACTAGCGGTGGTCACTGATGGGTGACGGGTGTCCTGCGGTGGTCACTGATGGGTGACGGGTGTCTGGCGGTGGTCACTGATGGGTGTCCGGCAGTGGTCACTGATGAGTGACGGGTGTCTGACGGTGGTCACTGATGGGTGACGGGTGACTGGCGGTGGTCACTGATGGGTGACTGGCAGTTGTCACTGTTAGGTGACGTGACTTGCGGTGGTCACTGATGGGTGATGGGTGTCTGGCGGTGGTCACTGATGGGTGATGGTGTCTGGCGGTGGTGACTAATGGGTGACGGGTGTCTGGCGGTGGTCACTGATGGGTGACTGGTGGTGGTGACTGATGGGTGCCTGGCGGTGGTCACTGATGGGTGACGGTGCCTGGCGGTGGTCACTGATGGGTGACGGTGCCTGGCGGTAGTCACTGATGGGTGACGGGTGTCTGGCGGTGGTCACTGATGGGTGACGGGTGACTGGTGGTGGTCACTGATGGGTGATGGCAGTGGTCTGATGGGTGACTGGTGTCTGGTGGTGGTCACTGATGGGTGACTGGTCGCAGTCACTGATGGGTGATGGGTAACTGGCGGTGGTCACTGATGGGTGATAGGCCACGGGTGACTGGTGGTGGTCACTGATGGGTGATGGGTGACAGGCCAAGGTCAATGACGGGTGACACACCACGGTCACTGATGGGTGACGGGTGACACACCACGGTCACTGATGGGTGACGGGTGACACGCCACGGTCACTGATGGGTGACGGGTGACACGCCACGGTCACTGATGGGTGACGGGTGACACGCCATGGTCACTGATGGGTGACATGCCACAGTCACTGATGGGTGACACGCCACGGTCACTGATGGGTGACATGCCACGGTCACTGATGGGTGACATGCCACGGTCACTGATGGGTGATGGGTGACGCCACGGTCAGTGACGGGTGACACGCCACGGTCAGTGACGGTTGACACGCCACGATCAGTGACGGGTGACACGCCACGGTCAGTGACGGGTGACACGCCACGGTCAGTGATGGGTGACAGGCCACGGTCAGTGATGGGTGACGGGTGACAGGCCACGGTCAGTGATGGGTGACAGGCCACGGTCAGTGATGGGTGACGGGTGACAGGCCACGGTCAGTGATGGGTGACAGGCCACGGTCACTGATGGGTGACGGGTGACAGGCCACTGATGGGTTATGGGTGACAGGCCACGGTCACTGATGGGTGATGGGTGACAGGCCAGGTCACTGATGGGTGACACGCCACGGTCACTGATGGGTGACACACCACGGTCACTGATGGGTGACGGGTGACCCGCCACGGTCACTGATGGGTGACCCGCCATGGTCACTGATGGGTGACGGGTGACCCGCCACGGTCACAGATGGGTGACGGGTGACCCGCCACGGTCACTGATGGGTGACGGGTGACACGCCACGGGCACTGATGGGTGACACGCCAGGGTCACTGATGGGTGACACGCCATGGTCACTGATGGGTGACACGCCGCAGTCACTGATGGGTGACGGGTGACCGTCCCACAGTACGTGGTACC
Organism: Glandirana rugosa; assembly: GCA_018402905.1. NCBI lineage: Eukaryota > Metazoa > Chordata > Amphibia > Anura > Ranidae > Glandirana > Glandirana rugosa. Next base: position 417,478 of record BLSH010453459.1, read on the forward strand.
CAGCCGCTACTACTTTTCCAGGCGAGCCATCCCTTCCTTGCACAAACAAGTCAGGGACAAGATCAAGTGTGCACTGCGCAACGCCATCAGTGGCAAGGTCCACATAACCACTGATACATGGACCAGTAAGCACGGGCAGGGACGCTATATCTCGCTAACTGCACACTGGGAAAATGTAGTGGCGGGTGGGCCTGAGCCGGCTAGCCATTTGGCGCATGTCCTTCCACCACCGAGGATTGCAGGGCATTTCCCTTTGCCTCCTGTTGCCTCCTCCTCCTACTGCGCTTCCTCCTCCTCGACCACCCACTCATCTGCTCAGCGTAACACCTTCACCACCAACATCAGCACATCCAGGGGGAAACGACAGCAGGCTGTTTTAAAACTGATATGTTTGGGGGATAAACCCCACACTGCGCAGGAGCTGTGGACGGGCATTGAACAACAGACCAATGAGTGGTTGTTGCCACTGAGCCTCAAGCCTGGCCTGGTGGTGTGCGACAATGGCCGAAATCTCGTAGCGGCTCTGGGCTGAGCCGGCTTGACGCATATCCCTTGCCTGGCGCATGTGCTGAATTTGGTGGTACAGAATTTTTTCAAAAACTACCCGGATATGTCAGAGCTGCTGCATAAAGTGCGGGCCGTCTGTGCACACTTTCGGCGTTCTCACCCTGCTGCTGCTCGCCTGTCTGCGCTGCAGCGGAACTTCGGCCTTCCCGCTCACTGCCTCATATGCGACGTGCCCACAAGGTGGAAATCCACCTTGCACATGCTGGAGAGACTGTGCGAGCAGCAGCATGCAATAGTGGAGTTTCAGCTGCAGCACGCACGGGTCAGTCACTCTGCGGAACAGCAACACTTCACCACCAACGAGTGGGTCTCCATGCGAGACCTGTGTAGCGTTTTGCAGTGTTTTGAGTACTCCACCAACATGGCCAGTGCCGATGATGCTGTTCTCAGCGTTACTATACCACTTCTATGTCTCCTTGAAAAAGAACTTCGGGCCATGATGGAAGAGGATGTGGCACAGGAGGATGAGGAGGAGGAGGAAGAGGGGTCATTTCCACGGTTATCAGGCCAGTGATTCGCAAGTGGCTCGGAGGGTGGGTTCCTGCACCAGCATAGGCCAGGTCAAAAATATTCAAGCCAGGGCACAGTTCTGGAGGACGAGGAAGATGAGGAGGAGGAGGAATTGCAGCAGGGTGGCACCCAACGCAGCTCGTGGGCATCACTGGAGCGTGGCTGGGGGGATACAGAGGACACAGGTGATATACCTCCCACAGAGGACAGCTTGTCTTTGCCTCTGGGCAGCCTGGCACACATGGCCGACTACATGCTGCAGTGCCTGCGCAACGACAGCCGAGTTGCCCACATTGTAACTTCTTCTGATTACTGGGTGGCCACCCTGCTGGATCCCCATTACAAGGACAACGTGTTGTCCTTAATTCCCTCACTGGAGCGTGAGAGGAAGATGCGCGATTACAAGCGCACACTGGTAGAGGCGCTGCTGAGGGCATTCCCAAATGACACCGGGGCCTCAGCGGAAGCACAAGGCGGAGGAGGAGGAAGAGGCCACCAACGCAGCTGTGCCACCGCCAGCACCTCAGAAGGCAGGGTTAGCATGGCCGAAATGTGGCAAAGCTTTGTCAGCAGCCCGCCACAACAAGCAGCACCACCAGCTGAAAGACAACGTCTTAGCAGGAGGCAGCATTTCAGCAACATGGTGCACGGGTATGTGTGCACACGCCTACACGTACTGACTGATGGGTCTGCCCCATTCAACTTCTAGGTCTCCAAATTGGCCACATGACCTGAGCTTGCCGTTTATGCCTTAGAGGTGCTGGCCTGCCCTGCAGCCAGTGTATTGTCTGAACGTGTGTTTACCACGGCAGGAGGCGTTATCACAGACAAGCGCAGCCGTTTGTCCACAGCCAACGTGGACAAGCTAACCTTTATTAAAATGAATCAGGCATGGATCCCACAAGACTTGTCTGTACCTTGTACAGAATAAACATTTAGACCGGACTCAAACAGCCATTCATATACTTGTTTTTTTGAATAGGCCTCAATATTTTGGGGGCTAACCCAATTATAAACAAACAAAAAAAAATACAGTGCTGGCTACCTCCTCCTCGACCACCGCCACTTCCACCTACACTGCCATGGTCACGGCCTAGTCAACCTCTGGGCTCCTACTCCACATCCACCCCCCCTTCCAATTTTTTTTATTTGATTTTAATTTATTTTCCCTATCCCCATTTTTTTGTAGGGCACTTGCCCTACTCTTACCCCCTTTTGCAGCCCTCTAGCACTTGCCAGGACTTTGTTACAGCCATTTTTGTGCCTAAAAGTTTGGGTCCCCATTGACTTCAATGGGGTCCGGGATAACGTTCGGGCAACGTTCGGTGCCGAACCCGGACTTTTTTCCAAAGTTCGTTCGGACCCTCCGAACCCGAACATCCAGGTGTTCGCTCAACTCTAATGATGACTCCTCCGTCGGAGTTGCGGCCATTCTTCCCCACATCCAGGTACAAAAATTCATAGTTTGCAGACACTATGGCAAGCATCACAATGCTGCAAAACCCCTTGTAATTATAATAATTGGAGCCAGAGTTGGGTGGTGGTACAATCCTCACATGCTTTCCATCAATGGCACCCCCGCAGTTGGGAAAATCCCATCGCTGCAAAAACTGAGCAACAACTTCCTGCCACTGCTGGGGATTGGAAGGAAACTGTGGATAAAGAAAAAATAATAATAATACTTTGACACCAAACACAAAAATGTTCTTTAACATACAAATGCAAGGGCGACATAAGGCTAGACTTCCTTTTCCAGCACAGTGGAGAGGTAAGAAGTGTGAGAATCCCAACCTACTTACACACTATACTCTTCAAATTACATTTTTCAAACAAAATTCAAACAAAAGAGATCATATGAGGTCAAATTAGTAGGGAATCAAGCAGGCCCTTGCACTACATGGTTTGGGTAATTATTAAGGAAATGTGACCCACAAAAGATGGAGAGAGTGTATAGGAGATTACATTTCTGGAGATACAGTAGTCTGAAATGCTATTACTTTTTGGGAGCATGGGGATTAGGTTTGACATAATAAGAAGACCTCAAGCACTCTGCATGATTTGAAAAACAAAAATAACATTTAAAAAGTGTGTGTTTTTTTGGGGGGGTTTAACGCCTAAACTGCACCTGACATAATTGTGGCGTTACCAGGCTGAGTGTGAAGGGCAGCCATCAGAAATTTTGGGGCCCCTTACACAGCTTTAGACCTGCCCCCCCTTCTGACCACCAACCTTCCCCAGGGCCTTCCCACTGGGCCATTCCACCACATCGGCCCACTAGCCAGGGGCGTACACATGTTGCAGCCCCAGTAGCAATTATACACCTTGTCACACTTAGGAGATGCCAAGCATGACCCAGTGAAGTGTGCAGTGCATGCTAGTGTGATATCCAATGGGTTCAAAAACCAGTGCACAGGCAGCACAGCCTCTCTCAATGCTTGCAAGAAGACCTTGTGCCAAAACATAGGCACTGCAGGTCCCAAACTTGAACCATTTGTGGTCCAGGGGGCCCTCTCCATGTGACCCAAGTTTGGTTTTTTTCTCGCCTAGGGCTCAGGAGAACGGTCTCTCCAAACTGGGTGCCCCCCTTCCATAGACTCCTATGTTAAAGACTGCTAAAGTCTTTGTTGTAAGGGCCCCTTGAGACACTGGGGCACCTTACAACAGTACTGCCTGTACCCCCCTGATGGCGGCCCTGTGAGTGTGTATGGACACAGGACAACATGCTGGGGAGGCGTGTAGAGGAAAAAGGAGGTGAAAAAAGCTTAGAGCATGCATGAGGCCAAAGAAGACATTCACAGCATATTGTAATGTTGCTAATTAGGTATTGTCAAACAGGGCAAATGCAATATTATCAAGCAGAAACACATGAAATGTGGTATTAACATGAAATGTACCTTAATATAGTCCTTCTGCAGCACCTGTATCATGGCTGAGCATGTCTCAGGAATAATGACTCCAAGAGCCTGGGGGGAGATGCCTGTAGTGAACTTCAGGTCCTGGAGGCTTCTTCCCATCGCCAAGTAGCGCAAGGTGGCAATGAGCCTTTGCTCAGGGGTGATAGTAAGGCGCATGCATGTGTCCTGCTTCTGGATATAGGGGGACACCAATGCCAAGAGGTGGTTAAAGCAGGGATCCGTCATCCGAAGATAATTCCTGAAATCATCAGGATTATTCTCCTGGAGCTCCCTGACTAAAGCCATATGACCAAATTGATCCCGGTTAAGTAACCAATTTTTGGTCCAACAGCTCCTCTCCCTCCTCCTACGTTGGTTTTGGGTCCAAGCCAGGACTCCTAGGCCAACAATAGCAAGATTTCTCTCTCTAGATCTCAACATGGCTGGTTGACGAATGAACGGTCAGGAACGATCTGAAAGTCGCGAATCAACGCTCACCAAACTTCAACTAACACGAAATTAGATGAGGGTGGCGCACGATAACAGCACTTCTTCTTTATACACTCGTTGCACGTCACTACATTCGGCTTGGTTGTACGATCGGGTAGTGCACGTCAGTACGCAAGTTACCTGATCCAACATACGATTTGGTCCGTTCGGCCGTACGACCGTTGCATCATGTGTACGAGGCTTAAGTTCAAATTGTGGAAAAAGGTTATATTAGATAATTTAATAAAAGAAGTGGGTGACATCCCTAGAGAACAGTGTTTGAGGAACAAGGAGGCCAGTAACCAGACTAATTCTCATGAATTTGGTTTTGTCGGACTTCCATCGTCAATTTAAAGCGGAGGTCCGGGCTAAAAAAAAAAATTAAAAGTCAGCAGCTACACATACAGTAGCTGCTGACTTTTAATATTAGGACACTTACCTGTCCTGGACTCCAGCGATGTCGGCACCCGCCGCCGATCTTCGGATCGGGGGACGGGTGCAGCCGCTTCCATCGCGGGTAAGGGAACCCGGACGTGTAAGCAGTACAGCTTCACGCCGGGCACCTTACCGCGCATGCGCGAGCTCTGCCACGCTCTGCTACTGGCCAGGCGGCCAGTAGCAGAGCGAGCAGGGAGGAGGGAGCCGGGCTTCTGATGTCAGCGGCCGCGTCCGCCGGCCAGAACTCCCGGAAGTGTGGAAAAGGACACCTGTCTAAAGACAGGTGTCCTCTTCCCCCTCCCCCCCGAAAGGTGCCAAATGTGACACCTGAGGGGGGGAGGAATCGAACCAGCGGAAGTTCCACTTTAGGGTGGAACTCCGCTTTAAGGAAGTAGAAGAAATATTTCATAGACACTGGCACATCTTATGTAGGGATAAAGACTTAGTCCTAGTTTTGCCAGAACGACCTAGATTTATTTATAGGAAGGCCCCTAGCTTTGGGGATCGTGTAGTTAAAAAGATACTGGATGCCCCTGGCCAGCAAAAAATCAAGCTTAACAAAAAAGGGTTTCTTCCTTTGTAAGAAATGTAGAGCGTGTAAAGCTGTGAGGACTAATACTGCCAGTTGTAGTGAATTCTTTTGTTCAGAGGTAAATCCTTCACTATAGATGAATATATTACCTCTAATACCCCCTATTAAGTCTATTTGATTTGGTGTCCCTGTGACCTTACTTATATAGGCCACACAAAAAGACTTTTGAGGGTCCGTATAGGGGAGCATATTGCTAACCTTAAAAAAGGCTTTAAGAAGCATAGTCTCTCATTGCACTGTAGGGAGAAACATAATAGAAATCCATCAATTATGCATTTTTGTGGGATAGACACTGTATATTCTCCTTGGAGAGGTTTGAATCGTATACGTGACCTATCGCGGAGGGAAACCAAATGGATCTACCTTATGAAGAGTCTCAGTCCTGGGGGGTTGAACATAGATCTGGATCTTAATTGTTTAATTAATGATGTTTAATGTTATTTTTTATGTGATATGTTTTTTTTAATATAGTACCAGATATCTGTTTTATAGAAATGTTTATGCATATTTACTGATTACTTGGTTTATACATTCTATTTTATGAATTAAGTAATGGGAATTGTAGAATACCCACTCATATTTAGATTTACGTGATTATTGGCCACTATACCTTTAAATTAGTTTATTTTGAATGTAGTCCATGGGTGCATTTTTAATGGGTGATATATGGTTTAATATTGATTTTAATGAATGTTATTGAACTGTTTTATCTTCTAACCATTATCAGGATTGGTAAAATAGCTCAAAATGTAGGTTCTGATATGCCACATTATCCATTGACCCATATTGTGGGCGCACCTGTGTTAAAAAATTCCAGCCGTGGGGACACTGCAAGGACGCGGACGGGACGTCTAAAATTTGCACATGGGTGGATACTTATTCTTGAGTTGCTGTGCCGTGCAGCCTGTCGCCAGTAGAAGTCCTTGATAACGAAACGTGTCTGATACGGCTGCACGGCAGCTTTCTATGATATCCTGACGTTCGTTGTAGGAGAGGAGGGCCGGCTGGCGGTGCAGGGCTGGGTGAGACACACTTCCTGTGCAGCAGAGCTGGAGTTTGATTACAGCCTCTTTTGCTTTTATTCATTGTGCATGTATTTTTATTTCCTGTAAGTGCAGTACATTTGGGGGGGGGGGGGGGGAGTGTAACAAATAGTTTTACGGTATTACACGATGCGGTACTCTCATTTGTTTTTAATACATGCATGATGTCCATCTGATGATCCGGGATTGGATGTCCATTATTGGGACAAACTGCGCTTTTGCCTGTGGATGAGAGTGCTAGGCATCTAAAGCTGATGAGTTTTCATCCATGTAGGGATTGGCCATCACTTTGTAACCTTCACGTGGTGTGGTGAATTGAGGAGTCGCCTGTCCATCTTCTATTAAGATCTGGATATCAGATTTTGCTATTTATGCACTTCACCTATTCTGCTGAATGAACTGTGATCATTTTTCATCACGGAGTGTTTCTATCATTGTGTGCTACTTACTATTTTTTTCTGTTATTTTGAGCTCCACTATTCACTATGATTAGTAAAAATTGGATTTAGCTACACCAAAAGTGTAGCACAAGCCAGTGGGGACTCTTTTTGTGTGGGAGCCAGGAGGAGGCTGTTTTTTTTTTCGTGCAGGGGGCGGCTTTTTTGTCATCCCCCCTGCAAAGTGCCATCCCAGGCTTGGGCCAAAATACAGAGTTGGAGCAGCGACTTGGCTTGGGTGCCCCATAGCAAGCTGCTTGCTGTGGGGGCGGGAGGGAGGGGCCAGGAGTGCCGATTAGAGACCCAAGAACAGGAGGATCTGGGCTTCTTTGTGCAAAACCACTGCACAGAGCAGGTAAGTATAACATGTTTGTTATTTTTAAACAAAAAAAAAACAAGACTTTAATATCACTTTCAATCACTGCAACTAGGGTGCATTAGGTACCATACTATTTCACTTGGAAGGGCAGGATCTGGGGGTCCCCCTCTTGTTAAAAGGGGCTTCCAGGTTCCGATAAGCCTCTTGCCTGCAGATCCCCATTTCCCATGGGGACAAGGTGCTTTGCCAGGAGGGAGCCCCACAGGCAAAGTACACCCCCCCATGGCAAAAAAAACTTGTGTAGTCACACAAAAAGAGCATTAAAATGTAAAGTTTTATTGATTATTGAAAAGATTAAAAGACAAACCATTTACCATTAAAGCGTATTAAATAAAATGACAACGTTGTCAGTAACGGGACAGGATCAGACGGCTGTAACACTCATACTCCACCACACACCCTGCATTCACCCACTGATGGGGGTAAGGGATGGAAATAAGAATAAGACAGTCCTCAGTTAGTGGCTGCTATGGCCACAAGTATACACTCCCGCTCAGTGTAAGGATGCAGGGACCTTAATATCCCATGGTGCAGGCTCCAAATGGAACAAGGTCACTCGGCATAGTATAGTTCCACGTGTACCCAGCAGTATTAAATCCGTATGATAGGAAATTCAAAGATAATGTTATTGTTGGTACATGTGGAAATTCATAGGCCAATCATATCCACAGCCAAGACCCGTGGTGTATGCCGTCATGTACTGTTGTGGGAGCTCCAAGTAGCTACTAGACACGCTCACCGCTCTTCACCTCAGTAAAACCCCCGCAGTCGGTATATAATTGCAGGGACCTGGGTATCCCATTTACTAACACTGGTAAAGTGCAGTCACTTGGGGGGCCAGTACTCAGCCCGTGCCGTGAGATAGGGTAGGTCCATAACATTGAGTGACTAGATGATGGCAAACGGCTGATTTGTCACTTGATGAAAAAGAGTCAGTGAATTCACCACTAAAACCTATAGTGGGTGTCAACATGTATAGTTGTGGGAGCTACGAGTATCTAGCAGATACGCTCACCAGTCTTCGCCGGCTGCGCCGGCATCGTCCAAGAGGTGGGCTCTCAAGTTGGTGGGAGATCCGAGCTGCATCCGACAGTGTCCTGGCTTGCCGCTGATGTTACGGATCCACGTACTAGGCTGTGGGTAGTGGCCGCGGAGGTCACATGACCAGATCCAAGAGCCAAAATCACATGGGGTGGTGGGGGTGACCGGCTGAAGTGTCCTGTCGCGTTTCGTCCACCAATCGTGGACTTTCTCAAAGCAAGGGCGGGGCTAGAGGAGGGGTGGTATATATACTTCCCAGATAATTGGGTATGTAGTTCCCTTACTGAGCCACAAGATGTCCTCAACAGTCACCCACCACACCGGTCCTTCAGGTAGTAACGACTGGTTGATTATGTCTGCAGCTACACATTCCATTAGGCTAAGGACAAACAAATCGATCAAAATTCATGCTAGGCTACGGTGGATGTACATCTCTTTTAACAGATGAGATTACTCAAAAAATTCTGTGAAAATGCTGATGGTTACAGAGGTGATAGTATCGATAATTCCTTGTAGATACCATCATGAGGGACGGGAGAGAGCCGAACTGGTGAGGAATATTAACCATAAAGAGCAGCAGGCAGGATCAATGGAGGGAGACAAAAGAAGGGCCATATGGTCCTATAATAATGTATATATCCTGTCAGGGTATCGCTGTATAAATTTAGAAAACCAATGAATTATGATATTGCGACAGCTGAATTCGCCCTTCTCTTGAACTATTTAACACAAGGCCTTGTGAACTGGGTGGTCAGACAATGATGTTAACAACACTTCAATAGTGTAAATAAAACAACAGGCTATGCAAACTTCTAACCCCTATTGACAAGGACGATAAGAGCTGATTTGAAGGTCAGTAAATAAAATCTTTAATCAAGGAAGATCTAAGTCAGAGATAGCACAACTACATCTGGGAAACTTAACTCGGAACAATAAAACTCCAAGGCAAGTGTTTAACCTCATTGTCCAAATGAGCTCTTTTGCCAGAGTAATACAATGCTGACAGAACAATGGTATAGCCAGTCACTGAATGATGCATGCAATAAACTTTGTGACAACACGCTGCAAGATTTAAGAAATGTATATATATATATTTAATTACGATGATTGCTATATACCAGGATTCAATGTCTGCCAGAAGTCATGAACTGAGATCAACAAAGTATGAATCTGACATAAGTCTGAATGGGGAGACGCCTACTCTCTGTAGAAGGTATAACTGAGAAATAGAAGTTTCCACATAACAAACCACAAATATAATTTCAGAAGCCCCATCAGACAAAGGACATGAGTTGTCCCCACCAACCCGCTGTAAAAGAACTTTCACATAAAAATGATGATTGGGAGAAGGGGGGAAGAATTTGGTTATTTTGTGCTATCAATAGATGTATATAGATGGGGATGTGTGTGTCTGTGTATGTATATATGTATGTATATATATGTATATATGTATGTATATATATATGTATGTGTGTATATATATATATATATATACATATATACACACACACACATATATACGTATGTGCTCATGGTCTCAGTTCCCTATTACCAGCAGAATCCACGATGTAGGGACAGCACACTAATGGATTATGAAGGCAAATAATCACCATATCCACGTAGCATCATATATATAAAAATAAATAAATAAATAAAAATAATAGTAGAACATACCATTATTCTGATTACACAATTGCCATGATCACTGATGGGCGGGGGAAAGACTGGATAATAACCACCCCAAATATGGGACCGACCAATCATGAAATAGTCAACATGAGGTGGGATGGTGCCATTTTTAACAATAGTCCTTGCCCCTATAAAAGGGGGAACACACACCAACAAGAGAAGAGACCAACAGGCTGATACACCCCTGAATGAACACGAGGCTTATTAAGAAGTGATCACGCCCCATTTCGCTAGATTTTGCTGCTGAGACGGATTGAATATACTGACAGCCCTTTGGACATCCTCCTCTCTAAACAGTGGTGAGCTACTGGCCAGAACAATTCGTTTTAACTTTTTCCTTCCAACATAGTAGGAATTGGATTTTCTAGTTTTTACCTTAACCTTATCAAATATAGTGTGTAGTGTTATTTGGTAATTGCTAATTTTCCCTCGATATATATATTGTGTGTTGAAGCTGTGTCCGGTTGATATTAAGTATCAATCTGAAGTTGGACTTATTTCAGATCAAATAATATCTCATTGTCCATTCCTTTAGATATATTTCCGTCTTTCTTCCGGCCGGAGAGATTCAGAAAGTTGTCTTGTGAACCGCAAGGGATATTATTATTTGAAATAGTTAAAGACACGGTTGACCATCCTGTTATAGTGGGGCGGGGCTGTCACTGTGTTATTTTCTTTAAATTTTGACAGAAATTATTTTATTAATGTGTTGATCTCGTTAACTGTGTATGTGAACTATTAATCACCAGTAATTACGGTTTTGTATGAAAATTGTATAAATATACTTGTATATTAATAAATTATTTTTATTTGTTAATTTAATTGGGAGATATCTATACATTGGTAAGAATTTCCCATAGATTAAAGAACTCAGGAAATTATCCTAGTATACTCTTGAGTGTCGGTATCGAGACTCATATTTAAGTTAATTAATAATTGCCGCAATCGGCTGGAGGCACTGCATATCTACTGTTTCTATATACAGACACTACCTATTGGTTTATCAATTACATTCGACAAAACATTATAATTTAAAATTCCCCATTTTTCTTTTCTCATTAAAATTCGATACCACGCATGCACAACATATTTGGAGGCACTGCTGAGATATCTTGTAAGAGGGAATCTTACCACATTACAAAACATACTGGTGATTGTATTTTCATAAACATTGTTAAAAATATCTATCGTATAACAACATGACTGGGAGTGATAACGAATCAAGCTCATCTAGAGGAAGCCAGGATGCTAATACTGCCCCAGCTGTAGCTACTTCAACCCCCAAAGAGGCTACTGTACCTCAGGAAAACTTACGTAGAGTTCTTGACTATGGTATAACCGAATACATTCGTAAAAGATTAGACCTAGGAGGAAATATAGAGAAGTTTGTCAGAGAAGAGAAGGAGCAGGCCCAGATGTTGAGTGAAATTTTTTTTATTGAAGATGGCCGGGTTTACCAACTTATTATGGCCTTTGCAAGTGCAAAAGACTCAAAAAGTCGGGACCGTCTCATTTTCGAGTCATGGCCGACCTTGTGGTTTTTATGTACTGAAGTTACCAAACGGATGCCGGCATTAAAGAAAGAATTGTTGGAAACCCGCTGTACCCTAAATAACAAAAATGAGGAGATAGTGTCCCTGTTAGACAAGCTCCAACAGGCTGAGAGCAGACTCAGACATTCCAAAGAAAGTGAGGAAGAATTAATTGACCAGGCCCATAGAAACAAGGCTCTATATGAAGAGAAATATCAAGAATTTAGACAAGAGTTAGATTATTATAGACAAGAAAAAAAAAGCTTAATTGAAGCAAATTCGGTGTCTGGGGATAAAACGAGTAAAACAGAGATTGATATACTCAAATTAGAGCAGAAAGCATTGGAGGAACGGATAGAGGAGTTATTGTCCCAGCTAAACCATGAATCCATGAACCAAGTTCGCCTAGGGGAACAAGGAATGGGAGGATGGAAATATTCATACCACCAGGAGATGCGGGGAAGCCACAGTGAGTCAGGGTCAGAATATGGGTCACCCCCTAAGCTTAAAAGAAATTCACAAGAGTGCACAGAGGAGGAAGTAGACAGGGTTCCATATGGGCAGAAAAGAAAGTCCCGGGCCCCAGTTAAAAGGTATGACACACCCAAGATGATCAAATTCTTAAAAGAAACTGTTCCCGTTTTTTCTAAGAGAGGGTCCCCAACCATTACTGACCATCTAGGAGCATATGAACGTACTTTAAAAATATTAGACATTCAGGATGATCGTACCAAAATTGAGTTACTACCCTGGGTATTTGAAGAAAAGTACAGACAATTCTTTGAGTCACTACAGGCCCTGTATGGTCAGTCATGGAGGGAGATTAAACATAGGTGTCAAATGGAGTTTGGACCCTATAAAACTGTCACCGCTGCCAAGGCCGCGGCCTCCAATTTAAAATGTGGCCCTAATCAGAGTCCCACAGAATTTCTGGCCATATTGAGAAGTGCTTACTTTCTAGCTGAGAAGGACCCTAATCCGGACCAGCCAGAATTCAAGACTCTATTTTATGAGGCATTACCTGCTTATATAAAATTGGGGCTTTCAAGGAATTTTAAAAAGGGACGTTCCTTGGATTGGTTAGTCAGAGAGAGTGATGTCAGCTGCAGATGATGGGGGCTAGACAGAGGTTACAGGGTTATGGTAATGAGGGTGAAAGGGGCCCCGGGCATAGAAATGACCAAAGGGGATATCCACAAGGGTCCCACAATAATCAACACCCAAATTTTAATAGAGGTCCCAATTTTAATAGGCAACCATCCTTTAACAGGAACTCTAATGTAAACAGAGACCCCAACTTCCAAGGATACCCCCGTTTTAACAGAAATCCAAACTTCCAAGGGTACCCTCACTTTAATAGAAACCCCAACTTCCAAGGACACCCCAGTTATTATGGAAACCTCAACTTTAACCGAGGCCCCAATTTCATAAGAGACCCTAATTTTAATGAAAATCCTGATGGTTGTAGGTCACAGCCCAATCAGGAACACGTAAGTGAACCCAGGGTTGGTGCGACTCCCCAAATTCCCCAAAATCACAGGGAACCACGGGAGTTCCCAAGAGAAAGGCCACAGCATCAGGGTCAGAGGAGTGGTGATGAGTCTGATGCATCTGTTCAGTCCTATACTGAACGTAACCAGGGCAGGCGAAATAGGGCAAGTCACCAAAGTGCTATGGACCGACGAATTGAACGGGTAGAAATGCAGATAAATCAGATGTGTGAACAAATGACACAATTAACAAACCTCCAATCGTCCAACCCATCTTTTTTAGGGGCCGCTCCTGTGACCATCCAAGTGTCACAGGATGTGTAACCCTCCAGACTGCCCTCCAGCAAGGGGTATCACTGGAGGCGATGACAGGAGACACACAGCATACCCCTGACATGCCCCTAAATAGGGGACTCGGTCAAAGGGACAGGAGAAATCAGGTATGGGTTAATTCTGCTCCTATTTTTCAGCATCCATATAACCAATCTAATGTAGTTGAGCTGCAAGACGTCGTTGCAACTGACCAATCGAACGAGATGCCCCCTAATCCTTGTGCTTCCATCTCGAGTAAGCCCCGCCGGACATCCCGTAGGAATCATGAGCACAAGGAATTGGTCACATGCGGTGAGATCAAAGCCAACCGTATATTATTGGAAAACCCACAGATTCTAGACCACGCTAATTTCATGTGTGAGTTGACTGAATCTGATGGAAGGTATTTCACTACAGTAAAGGTATACGATGCCAGTGATCACCCCATTTTAGGGCTAGTTGACACCGGGTCCCAAGCCACCATATTGTCACAGGAACAATTTAATGTAATAATAAATTCAATGCCCAACAAACCAAAACTGAGGGGTTTTGATTGCTCACTAATCGGGGTGGGCGGAGAACCAGTGCAAGTCATAGGTACTGCCTGGCTCCAACTTAAATTAGGTAATAAGAACATTAGGCACCCTGTGATTATTGCAAATCTCCCACACCATCACATGATAATTGGGATGGACCTCCTGAAAAGGCTCAACACAATTGTTGACTGCGTGAACCAAGTAATGTGGTCCCAAGTAAATTCCCCGATCAGGTATGAGAGAATTAAAATTCCCCATTCCCAGCAACACTGCCACCTGGTGGAAGAAAGGCCAGGTTCCCTAGAAATCCACTTCAGGAATAGTCAGTTCCCCGATGTTACAATTATCCAACCAGACAGTAATGACCTGGTAGTAGGAGATGATGACCACATCTTTAAAATTCCCCGTGATAAAATAAAAGAGATTTCCCTCCAAGATGACGTACTGACCATATCCTTCAATCAGGAGGCTAAGACTAGGAAAGGGGGAAACCACGCCCAATTCTTGACAGAAGTGGAAAGGGTTAGCGACGACCTATTCATCCCTATCTGGATAAATGGTCTTAATAGGTCAAAATATGCTAAAATTAATTTAAGGCAAGAACATAGCTTTGTGAGCCATGGGCTTGTTAACCACCTTTCCGGAAGGGAGATGATACGTTTCCCCACTCCTCAACGACACTGGATATCAGATGCTAGTGACGATTCTGAGGACCATAACTCAATTGCTAGATGTCTCTTAAATATCAACATAGGCAATAAGACAACCGCCCATGTATTCATAGTCCTGGATAAACCCCAGTCCCAAATCCACATTGGCAACAACTTATTGCATCGTTTTGCCTCCCAAATTGACCTGATAAATGACTGCTTGTGGAGTCGACTAAAGGGGACCCCGAGGGATACCAGGATATCACCTCAGCCCTGAAATTCCACCAACAGATGCCTTATGCTGTTGAGGTTCAGGTAGCTCGAGGAATTATCATTCCCAAGGGGATAAACAATTTCCTACTCCCTATAAAAATAAAAAGGGGACAAAAACTGAAGAGATCAGATGCATTAGTATGCCTATCCCAGAGGATGCAGGATGAAGGGATGAAAATTACTCACATGCCTTTGATCAACACGCATCACTCTCCAATATATATCTACATCCACAATCTTTCAAATCAGGACCTTAACCTACCCAAGGACACACTTATCGGCCTTGCGATCGAGACGGGGTATTACACATTTGGAGTCACCAACCAAGTGTTTGGACTTATACCAGATGAATATTTATCTGAGGAGAAATTAATTGAACAATCGTTCAATTCTTTACCCGAGGGTATGTTCACAATAGAGTCCATTTATCCCTTCAATTCCATAGATGGTACATGAAGGATTGAAGAGACATCTCTTGTCTTTGATCAACCAATCAAAGAACAAGAGTACCCTAAGGGACCTGAATGGGACAGAAAGACACAGTACGTACCCAATGACCTGACCACCAGACTTGAAGAGGCATATGAGATAGGGCAACCTGAAAGCTTTCCGGGATTCAAAGAGATAGTGGAAGAAATAATAGCCCTAGCTAATGCATGTTCCAATGATCATGAGCGACAATTGCTCAGCGAGCTTCTCTTTGAATTCCAAGACATCTTTGCTCAGGACTCTTACGATTGTGGGAATACTGAACTCCACATCGCTAGAATCCAGACTGACCCTCAGGCCCCACCAGTGTTTGTAAAACAATATAGACTCCCGTTAGCCTCCTATGAGTCTCTAGCCGAGATTATTAGGAAGTTACATGAGCGAGGTATAATTAGGCCCATTCATAGCTCTTACAATCACCCCATCCTGGGTATTTTGAAACCCAACGGACAGTGGCGCTTGTGCGATGATCTACGACAGCTCAGCAAGCGTGTCTACATGTCAGGGTGGCCAGTACCTTACATTGACCAATGCCTCGCCCAACTCCAAGGATCCCAGGTATTCACAGCCCTCGATTGTGCCCAGGGGTACTGGACCATTAAAGTCAGTGATGAAGATCAGTATAAATTGGCCTTTAGTTTTGGGAATCAACAGTACTGCTGGGTGCGAATGCCTTTTGGTTATATTAATTCTGGCCATGAATTTGCTGTCTTCATGCACAAGGCTATGCCAGATGCCTCAGAGCGAGGAACATTGGCATATGTCGATGACATCCTTGTTAAAAGTACTGACATGACCAAGCACCTCACAGAACTCTGACATGTACTGGGCCAGTTAAAAACGGCCGGAGTTAAGTTATCCATTCAGAAAGCCCAGTGGTGTCGCACCCGGGTAAATTTCTTGGGCCACAAAGTTACTTCTGAAGGTCTAAATCCCCAAAAGAAAAAGGTTGAGGCAGTGCTAAACTGTAAGGTCCCTACTAATCTCAAAGAGTTAAGATCGTTTCTAGGAATGGTTAACTATTCACACAAGTTCATTGACAACTATGCCGAGATTAGCAAACCGCTGCTTCATTTGCTGAAGAAAAACACCGGATGGTCATGGGGTGAGGAACAAGAAGACGCTGTGAAGGAACTGAAGGTACGACTCACCCAAGCTCCCTGCCTGGCCTACCCAGAAGGTGGTAAACCTTTTTTCCTTGAGACAGGATACACGCAGGTAAGTATGAGTTCCGCACTTTACCAAAAGCAAGAGAATATCAATAAGATTATCGCATATGCCAGTAAAACGCTGTCCCCAGTAGAGATGAAGTTTTCTGACTGTGAAAAAGCTTTATTGTCCACTGTGTGGGCATTACAAAATTTCCGCAGTTATATTCAAGGTGAGAGAATTATTGTTGAAACTGCACACCAACCTTTACAGTATTTACAGAGTAAACGGATCAGGAATGGAAATGTGTCTAATAGCCGCATCACTGCTTGGACATTGTCTTTGCAAGGGTGGCCTCTGGAAATTCGATACAAACAGAACAAGAAAAGTCCAGTAGCCCAGGGCCTTGCTGAGCTACATGATTGTTCAGCTATCGATCCCGGTACTGAAACCCTGGACACTGACTTTTTAGAAGAACAACGGGTATCTCCCTACAAGGTTTATGATGAAGAATATTGTAAACAGTTGCCCTGTGTATATGTAGATGGCTGTGCCTATCATTATAAAGACCAAGAACAGCTCCAACTAGTGGCTGGTATTGGGATTGTCTGGACCCAAGGTGTGGCCCCGATCTCTGTGGGATACAAGCTTGGGAAGCTCGAGAAGCAGCCAAGTTGCTGAACTCGCTGCAATCCTAAAGGTTGTTGAGATGGCCATAGATTACCACCTTAAAGAATTTGCCATCACCACTGATTCCAATTATGTCAGGAATAGCTTTGTTAAGTACCTTCCCCGGTGGAAAAGGAATGACATGGTAAAAAGTAACCATAAACCTGTTAAACATGGTAAGTTTTGTCAAATAGGTCAATTAGTAAGAGAACACGAGATTACTCTGTATTTCAAGAAAACCAAGGGCCACTCCAAAGTCCTAGGTGAGGAAAAGGAAGGGAATGGTCAGGCTGATTCCATATCTAAAGAAGGGGCCCTAACAGGTGAATTTCTAGACATAGAACATCTCTTAGGCACAGTACAGTCAGAAGCTGTCACTAGGCAACAGGCTAGGATAACTGATGATTCAAATGTATTACAATGGAGTCATGATGCTCCCAGTGAAGATTTAATTACAGCCCAAAAAGAAGACCCAATAATTGGCTTATTTTATAACCATATAGAAAACCAAAATCCCATTGGTCAAGAAACTGATATTGGCAAAGAAGACTTACGTATCTTAATGAAATCCAAATCCCAGTTCACATTGCATCAGAGATTGTTGATCCACACCTCCAAAGGGGGTCTCAGACAATGGGTAGTTCCACTTAAATTCAGAGGTTTGATGCTACAGCATGCCCATGACGCCCCTACCTCCGGGCATCGTGGAGCAAAGATTACGTATGAGATCCTGCGGGACTACGCCTACTGGCCTCATATGCTACGTGATGTGAAGGAGTACTGCCAAGGCTGTTTAATATGTCCCCAATTTCAACCAACTTCACCAGCCCATAGGGCACCCCTTCAGAAAAGGGGGATCTGTATGCCTTGGTCGGACCTTCAAATGGATTTCATTGGACCTGTAACTAAATCTTCACAAGGGAATCGATATATGTTAACCGTTACATGTTTATTCACTAAGTATGTCGAATGTATTCCAGCACCAAATAACAGCTCGGATACATGCGCTGCTTTATTAATCAATCACATTTTTTCACGTTTTGGTCTTCCCCAGGGAATAGAATCCGACAGGGGTTCACATTTCACTAGTGAAGTGATGAGCAAACTGTGGAAAATATTGGGCATAAAAAGGAAATTGCATATCGCCTATCGGCCCGCCTCTAGTGGCGGAGTGGAACGGTACAATCAGACCATTGTTAACATCATCAAGAAGTTTATCAAGGAAACAGGCAAGGACTGGGATGTAAAGCTTCCCCTCGTCCTAATGGCCTTAAGAGCAACTCCAAATACGGTCACAAAAATGTCGCCTTTCGAACTCATGACCGGAAGGCGCATGGTATTACCCCAACACCTCCTATACCGCACTGCTGATCATAATTTGGTAAATGCCGCCACAACGCACCAATACATAGAGGATTTACGAAAACACTTACAATACGCGTTTGCATATGCCCAGCGGAATATTGAAAGACCCGCAATTAGCGCTAAGATGTACTATGATCTTAAGACCACCAAGAAAGAATATGAAATTGGGGACAAGGTATATCTATACAAGTTTGCAAGGGATCAGGTCAAGGAACAGAAATTCTTGCCGTCTTGGAAAGGTCCATTTAACATTGTTGACAAGATTTCCCCTGTGGCATATAAATTGCATATTCCTCGGAATGGTGAGATTAATGAGAGATGGGTGCATATAAAATCAATTACGTATTTGTAATCCTAAGTCACAATTACAGTTGTTGGAAGATTAAACCCACATACTCCTCCTTGACAATTATCATAGTGGTAACCTCCAAATTAAAGATGAACGTAAAATTTTTTTTACTTATCCAGAATAGATATTTTCTGTAAAGATGGGGTACTCAACTTGTCTATTTCCTTGCAGTGTATACATGAGCGTAATGATGTCCCCGTCGCCATCCAAACCAGAAAGCGGAAATACTAGTGACCAGGCACTCGAAGGAAGGTCCATTGATAACCCAATGTTCCAAACCAGGAATTCGACCGCCAATGATCCTGCCAGAAAGGGCAACCAGATGCCCCAAAGGAAAGACCCGGCACAGAGATTGTTCCGGGTACATGCCATATGGACAATCCTGGGTATTCTGCTGTGGACGATCATGCCAGGCCAGACCGGTCCTATAGCCCGACCAGGACCCTCATCAGGAATACTTGTCCAAGAAGCGCCCGGCTTCATCTTGACTGACAAACGAATCATCACCCAAAAAGTTTGCATCAGTGTCGATCCAAAGACCTCTACAGAAAGACGTTTTAACCCTCAGAACATCCAATCCCCAGAGATTAAAGAATGGTACCCCATGCACGTGAAAGCAGTGCGGAATCGGGTGGAGGAGATATTGATCCAAGCTCGTAAACCGTTCATCCCAGTAACCGCAGCCCAAGGAAAAAGACCAAAGAGGTTCATTGGGGCCCTTATAGCCGAACTCATATTCACCGTCCTAGGAGCCGTGGTGTCTACTACCATATCTGCTGCTAATTCAGTTTCATTGAAGACTCTTGCAACAGAGATAGGACATTTACAAATGAGTATCAGAGCCATCCATAATGAACTTGAGACGCAAAAAGCTGGATTAATAGACTTATTTACCATTGTCAACGACACCGTGGTCACTGTAAATTTACATTCCGAACTAATCACCCGGTCAATAGACCTACATCAAACTCATGAACTGTTCAAAAAAGAACTACTGTTCATTCAGGAACTTATATTATTCCATACTTTAGCCGTTCTGAATGAAATACAAAATGGAATGAATGACCTCTCCCACGGATACATTCCATTATACTTTGTATCCACTGAGATGGTCAAAAACCTCCTCAACCAGGTCAGTGGAGACGAAGTAGAGGACTTTCAAATCAATTTGGCTTTCGAAACAGGAAGTGCGATGCCCCTATATATTAATCCAGAAGATCTTGAAGTTTGCTTCCTGTTGGCCATACCCTATGTCTCCTCCAAGAATATTTTCCAGATGAAGACGATTCATAAAGTGGGAACATGGAAAGGAGATATCCACGTGCAAATCAAAACCCCTGATCTGATTGCCTATCAGCCCTGGGTGCCAGATCTATATGCCATACCACTTTTGAAGGAATGCACCCGGTTTAAGGACATCAATTTCCAATGTCATGGCAACCCATTTGTATATGACACAACCCATGCGCTATGTGGCCTAGAATATGAGAAACATGGTTCCGAACAATGTGAGGTACACATGCGAAAGACCACAGATAACTCCGAATTACAAGCAATACTCGTGAAAGACGAATGGCTTGTAAGCACAACACTAAAAAACATGAGCGTATTTTACGAAAAACAAATAATGAGCCGTGTCCTAGCGTTATCTGCTACTGTATCCATTATAAAGGTTCCAACTAACTGCAGAATCACTATTGGAAAAACCACTTTGTATCCAATAGGAACCGAAGTGTGGGAAGGGGTGGTTGAAAGTGTGGACACATTCCAACATCAGGACATACCGATGAATCCAGACCTAAAATTCCTGTTAGAACATAAACCTAACCACACCATCCAAATGTCTATTAGGAAAGACAATCTGTCAATTGAAGATTTTGACTATTCAGAGAAAGACCACCTATTATTGGATAGCCAATCTTATTTTCCGCTAACAGATATAATAATCCTTGTCTTTATTGGACTATTAATAATGTGATTAGTGATTCTAACCATCCACATGGTGAAGGTATCGCGAGAAATTCACAGACAAATTCCGACAGTCCTGAGACTCTTCAGTGGAGGTTATCCACAACCATAATTGTCAATACCCTGACTATCAATTGATTCCCCTGTATGATACCAACATACAGGTAAATCAAAAAGGGGGATGTATGTCAGGGTATCACTGTATAAATTTAGAAAACCAATGAATTATGATATTGCGACAGCTGAATTCGCCCTTCTCTTGAACTATTTAACACAAGGCCTTGTGAACTGGGTGGTCAGACAATGATGTTAACAACACTTCAATAGTGTAAATAAAACAACAGGCTATGCAAACTTCTAACCCCTATTGACAAGGACGATAAGAGCTGATTTGAAGGTCAGTAAATAAAATCTTTAATCAAGGAAGATCTAAGTCAGAGATAGCACAACTACATCTGGGAAACTTAACTCGGAACAATAAAACTCCAAGGCAAGTGTTTAACTTCATTGTCCAAATGAGCTCTTTTGCCAGAGTAATACAATGCTGACAGAACAATGGTATAACCAGCCACTGAATGATGCATGCAATAAACTTTGTGACAACACGCTGCAAGATTTAAGAAATATACATATATATATATATATTTAATTACGATGATTGCTATATACCAGGATTCAATGTCTGCCAGAAGTCATGAACTGAAATCAACAAAGTATGAATCTGACATAAGTCTGAATGGGGAGACGCCTAATCTCTGTAGAAGGTATAACTGAGAAATAGAAGTTTCCACATAACAAACCACAAATATAATTTCAGAAGTCCCCATCAGACAAAGGACATGAGTTATCCCCACCAACCCGCTGTAAAAGAACTTTCACATAAAAATGATGATTGGGAGAAGGGGGGAAGAATTTGGTTATTTTGTGCTATCAATAGTTGTATATAGATGGGGATGTGTGTGTCTGTGTATGTTTATATATGTATATATGTATATATATATATATATATATATATATATATATATATATATATACACACACATATATACGTATGTACTCATGGTCTCAGTTCCCTATTACCACCAGAATCCACGATGTAGGGACAGCACACTAATGGATTATGAAGGCAAATAATCACCATATCCACGTAGCATCATATATATAAAAATAAATAAATAAATAAAAATAATAATCCATAATAGTACAACATACCATTATTCTGATTACAAAATTGCCATGATCACTGATAGGCGGGGGAAAGACTGGATAATAACCACCCCAAATATGGGACCGACCAATCATGAAATAGTCAACATGAGGTGGGATGGTGCCATTTTTAACAATAGTCCTTGCCCCTATAAAAGGGGGAACACACACCAACAAGAGAAGAGACCAACAGGCTGATACACCCCTGAATGAACACGAGGCTTATTGAGAAGTGATCACGCCCCATTTCGTTAGATTTTGCTGCTGAGACGGATTGAATATACTGACAGCCCTTTGGACATCCTCCTCTCTAAACAGTGGTGAGCTACTGGCCAGAACAATTCGTTTTAACTTTTTCCTTCCAACATAGTAGGAATTGGATTTTCTAGTTTTTACCTTAAACTTATCAAATATAGTGTGTAGTGTTATTTGGTAATTGCTAATTTTCCCTCGATATATATATTGTGTGTTGAAGCTGTGTCCGATTGATATTAAGTATCAATCTGAAGTTGGACTTATTTCAGATCAAATAATATCTCATTGTCCATTCCTTTAGATATATTTCCGTCTCTCTTCCGGCCGGAGAGATTCAGAAAGTTGTCTTGTGAACCGCAAGGGATATTATTATTTGAAATAGTTAAAGACACGGTTGACCATCCTGTTATAGTGGGGCGGGGCTGTCACTGTGTTATTTTCTTTAAATTTTGACAGAAATGATTTTATTAATGTGTTGATCTCGTTAACTGTGTATGTGAACTATTAATCACCAGTAATTACGGTTTTGTATGAAAATTGTATAAATATACTTGTATATTAATAAATTATTTTTATTTGTTAATTTAATTGGGAGATATCTATACATTGGTAAGAATTTCCCATAGATTAAAGAACTCAGGAAATTATCCTAGTATACTCTTGAGTGTCGGTATCGAGACTCATATTTAATTAAGTTAATTAATAATTGCCGCAATCGGCTGGAGGCACTGCATATCTACTGTTTCTATATACAGACACTACCTATTGGTTTATCAATTACATTCGACAAAACATTATAATTTAAAATTCCCCATTTTTCTTTCCTCATTAAAATTCGATACCACGCATACACAACAATCCAGAGTAAGTATCCATCATCAACTGCAATAAGTCAATCATTGGGGGAGTGGGAAAATCCACATCACCATACAAACAATACAGAATATAGCCATATCTAAAGCTAGTTTCAATGAGACTAGTTCCTCCCCCCGCAGGCGTTAATGTAGGTTATTACAGACCCTATAGTGTAGAGTGAATGTCTTGGCCAGACCCATATCAAGGTGTTGGGCTCATGCCTCTAGGAACACCGAGAGGTTGCACTCTGTATTCAAACCTCTCGGTGGCATGGAGTGCCACCGAGAGGTTGCACTCTGTATTCAAACCTCTCGGTGCCATGGAGTCCAAGAGGAAGATAAACATCTTCTCCTTTTGTAGCAGCATTGTGTCAAAATCCCCCCTACATAAGGGAAGATCCAGGGAACTACAACAAGCTTCCAATGTGGTTATCCGGGGAAGCGATAAAGGGGGCAATATTGTCCTATGATCAGCAAGGCTATATGAACAGGAAGTTTTTTGCCAACTTGGACACAAGCACTTATCGTAGACTTCCAAGTAACCCCTTTCCCAACTTGGTAACTCAACTGAACTCCCGACTAACCCTAGCAGCAGAAGACGGTTTGCTCCCTAAGAAAGAGAGGGATTTCCTGAGAGTTCAAGAATATAATATACTGACATTCTATCTAATTCCCAAGTTACATAAAATCTTGATTAACCCTCCAGGTCGGCCAATTGTCGCTGCTATAAAGGGCCCCCTGGAGAGGACTGGTAAATGTGTTGATGCATTGATTAAAGATCTGGTTCAGGAACTGCTGTCCTATGTGCAAGATACAAGACACGTCCTGTCCAAAATCAAGGATATCCGCGTACCCGAGGGGACCCTGCTGGTGGGCATAGACGTTGAATCATTATATACGTCTATTCCCCACCAGTGGGGCCTACGGGCAGTCACCCACTTTTTGGAGAGGAGACATCCGGACCTGGAGGCACACAATGAGTTCATCATAGATCTCTTGGAGTTCATGCTTACTAATAACTGTTTCCAGTTCCTGGGTGTCTCTTACCAACAGATACGCGGAACATCCATGGGAGCCCCATGGGCACAACCTATGCGTGTTTACACCTGGGCCTGTGGGAGGAGCAGGTTGTCTACCGTTCGTCTATGTTCCTGGCCCACTCCCGATTGTGGGTCAGGTACATAGACGATATTTTGATGCTCTGGGGTGGCACTCAGGAGGAGTTACAGGTTTTTCTTGAAGAACTTAACCGGAATGATCGCAACGTTCGCCTTACATATCTAGCTGAGGTAGAGACTCTTCCCTTCTTGGACCTGACCATCAATCTGAAGGGAGATACTATACTCACCCACACCTTTCGCAAACCCACAGCTGCCAACATGCTTCTGCATGCAAGTAGCTGCCATCCAAAACCCCTGATTAACGGCATACCAGTTGGCCAATTCCTGAGGTCTCGTAGAAACTGCTCAACGGAGGTGCAATTTGAGCAGGAAACAAAGGAAGCATACATCCGCTTTAGGGAGAGGGGTTACCCACACAGCAGCCTTAAGAAAGCCAAACGGAGGGCTGCTGCAAGTAAATGCTGTGACTTAGTTAAGGGTTACCCCCTGACATCCCCCCAGGAGACACGCAATACCACCAGCAAATCCCCAACAAGTATGGGGCACAATGGAATCAGGTTAGGGGGATCCTGAACAAGCATTGGCACCTGTTGATAAAAACTCCCCTTTTGAATGATATAGTTGGCCCACACCCTTTGATGGTAGCCAAAAGAGCCCAGAACCTCTCTGACTTTCTGGTGCACTCTGAATATAAGAGGACCCCCACCCCCAATTGGTTAACTGAACGCCCCAAAAAGCCCAGCATGTATCCCTGCGGTAGATGTAACATTTGCCAGTATGTGCATAAAACTGACACGTTTACCAATGCTGATGGCTCCAGACCCTACAAGATTAAAAGATTTATAAACTGCTCAACTACCAGAGTGATTTACCAACTGAGCTGTCCCTGTGGGAAAGCTTATGTAGGAAAGACGAAGCGGCCCCTGAAAGTCCGAATTGGGGAACACCTTACGAGTATCAGAGGGAAAAAAGACAATGACAAACCCCTGGCCAATCACTTTTATCAATATCATGGAGGTAGACCAGATGGACTAATGGTGAAGGGCATTTATGCCCTGGATCTTCCCTTATGTAGGGGGGATTTTGACACAATGCTTCTACAAAAGGAGAAGATGTTTATCTTCCTCTTGGACTCCATGGCACCGAGAGGTTTGAATACAGAGTGCAACCTCTCGGTGTTCCTAGAGGCATGACCCCAACACCTTGATATGGGTCTGGCCGAGACATTCACTCTACACTATAGGGTCTGTAATAACCTACATTAACGCCCGCGGGGGGAGGAACTAGTCTCATTGAAACTAGCTTTAGATATGGCTATATTCTGTATTGTTTGTATGGTGACGTGGATTTTCCCACTCCCCCAATGGTTGACTTATTGCAGTTGATGATGGATACTTACCTTGGATATATGCACTATTATAGGACCATATGGCCCTTCTTTTGTCTCTCTCCATTGATCCTGCCTGCTGCTCTTTGTGGTTAATATTCCTCACCAGTTCGGCTCTCTCCCTTCCCTCATGATAGTATCTACAAGGAATTATCGATACTATCATCTCTGTAACCATCAGCATTTTCACAGAATTTTTTGAGTAATCTCATCTGTTAGAAGAGATGTACGTCCACCTTAGCCTAGCATGAATTTTGATCGATTTGTTTGTCCTTAGCCTAATGGAATGTGTAGCTGCAGACATAATCAACCAGTCGTTACTACCTTTGAATGACCGGTGTGGTGGGTGACTGTTGAGGACATCTTGTGGCTCAGTTAGGGAACTACATGCCCAATTATCTGGGAAGTATATATACCACCCCTCCTCCAGCCCCACCCTTGCTTTGAGACAATCCACGATTGGTGGACGAAACGCGTCAGCGTTCGCGTCATTCAGTTCATCCGGGACGCTTCAGTCGGTCACCCCCACCACCCCCATGTGATTTCGGCTCTTGGATTTGGTCATGTGACCTCCGCGGCCACTCCCTCAGCCTAGTACGTGGATCCGTAACATCAGCAGCAAGCCGGGACACCGCCAGATGCAGCTCGGATCTCCCACCAACTTGAGAGCCCATCTCTTGGACGATGCCGGCACAGCCGGCGAAGACTGGTGAGTGTATCAGCTAGCTACTCATAGCTCCCACAACTATACATGTTGACACCCACTATAGGTTTTAGTGGAGAATTCACTGACTCTTTTTCATCAAGTGACAAATCAGCCCATTGCCATCATCTAGTCACTCAATGTTATGGACCTACCCTATCTCACGGCACGGGCTGAGTACTGGCCGCCCGAGTGACTGCACTTTACCAGTGTTAGTAAATGGGATACCCAGGTCCCTGCAATTCTATACCGACTGCCGGGGGTTTTACTGAGGTGAAGAGCGGTGAGCGTGTCTAGTAGCTACTTGGAGCTCCCACAACAGTACATGACGGCATACACCACGGGTCTTGGCTGTGGATATGATTGGCCTATGAATTTCCACGTGTCCCAACAATAACATTATCTTTGAATTTCCTATCATACGGATTTAATACTGCTGGGTATACGTGGAACCATACTATGCCGAGTGACCTTGTTCCATTTGGAGCCTGCACCATGGGATATTAAGGTCCCTGCATCCTTACACTGAGCGGGAGCATATACTTGTGGCCATAGCAGCCACTAACTGAGGACTGTCTTATTCTTATTTCCATCCCTTACCCCCATCAGTGAGTGAATGCAGGGTGTGTGGTGGAGTATGAGTGTTACAGCCGGCTGATCCTGTCCCGTTACTGACAACATTGTCATTTTATTTAATACGCTTCAATGGTAAATGGTTTGTCTTTTAATCTTTTCAATAATCAATAAAACTTTACATTTTAATGCCCTGAGTGTCCTGCCTACGGGCTCTTTTTGTGTGACTACACAATTTTTTTTGCTTTGGTTCACAGCCCTAGGGACCCCATCCCTGAATTGGGATGTGCGGCCTGACTGGACAAACGTGATTTCACGTTTTTCTGGGTAGAATATTGTTATATTAACCCAGATGGGGGAGCTATTTCAACCCCTCCTTTTTTGTTAAAGTACCCCCCCATGTTTGAGGGTATGTGGCCTGGTATGGTACAGGAGGGGGGTCCACATGCTTGCACCCCCTCTTTCCTGGCCTGTGAGGCTGCATGCTCGAATAAGGGCCTGGTATTTATTTGGGGTGGACTCAAGCCATCTTTTTGTGTTTTTTCGGCGTATGGCTTGCCTTAAACACTTTTTGACCGTGCTATAGCCAATAGACGGCTACAGCGCAGTTGTGCAGTTTTGGGAGGGCGTCCATGGACGTCCTCCCAGAACCATGCCCCCTGTACACCCTGTGATTGATGTGTCCTTTGGACACAACTGATCACTGATCAGGATAAATGGTCTATCACAGAGGCCCTTTACCATGCGATCAGCTGTCTCCAATGACAACCGATCACATGTAAACATAATTACCGTTTATGGCATTCCTCTCCACACGTGCGCCTCATCAGTGCACATCAGTGAAGGAGAAAAATGACTAATTTGCAAATTTTATAACATAAACAAAGAATTTTTGTTTTCAAATTTTTTGGTCTTTTTCATTTAGCAAAAAATAAAAACCCAGCGGTGATTAAATACCACCAAAATAAAGCTATATCTGTCTCAAAAAATAATACAAAATCCATATGGTTAGTGTTGCACGACCATGAAATTGTCATTCAAACAGAATGTGACAGCGCTGAAAGAGGAAAATTGGCATGGGCAGGAAGAGGGTGAAAGTGCCCAGTACTGAAGTGGATAAAATCGATACCAGACCTAGGGGCATGGTGTGGATTTTTAGGGGGACCCCACAACTTTATTTATTTATTTTTTTCTTGTGACAGCTCCTTTGTTTACATTCTTTTTCTACTCCATTTAAGTATATGGGGCCAAAATCATGTTGCAGTTGCACCAAGGTAGTGCTGGGACCCTGTTAAAATTACATGTCAGTCGTGTCGCATTGATATGAATGGGCACCATTGAAAACAAAAATGTGACTTCTATTGTCATGCAATTCTGTGCAACTCAAATCACGTCTGAAATTGCATAGTGTAAATGGAGCCTAAAGGCACATTCACATTAGTATGTTGCCATTTGTTCAACATAGTCTTCAAATGCCCTGGAATTTTGGACCCTTGCTTATATTTGGATTATAATCGTGGGATATAGTGCCACTGAAAAGAGTTTATTAATCTTCAGTGTACCCCCAGGACCTATTTTGTCTAAAATATAGTAAAGCAAAGGAGGGATGCTCCAATATCACAAGCGATATGCCGTTAAGCAATAACCACTTGATTGACCATACCAACAGTTGGCCATGCACACAAGAGTTCAAGGGGATGTGTGTGTGAGTACCTGCACCTGTTCTCTGCTAAAAAGGCCTGTATGTTTCCAATGTCCTAGTTGGCAGTGTTGATTTAGAATAATATAAGTAGGAAAAAGGCTACTGTCCCTACCACATGGACACTGCAGGTAGGGTTTGGTTTTAAAGATGTTCTATACTTTTGTTTTAATTTTTTTTTTACAAATTTACATTGATTCAGAGACCAATGATATTTGAATTATATTAATGTGGGTATAGAGCCACTAAATTTGTGGTGATTTTTGTGCCACAATGTAACAACAGTATTGTTTTATTCATATGCAATTCAAAAGGGTAACCAGCACATGGCCCAAGTTAAAGTAACCTTATGAGTAAAAAAAATCCCCAAGAATTCCAAAAAAAATGTGTTCCTATTTAACCCATGAGTTAACCCTCACCAGCCCTAAATGACTCCACCCCCCCCCCCCCCCCCAGCTATTACTTTTTGGTTTTTAAACCATAAATGCATGTAACTCTCCACTTCTTAAGGTAGCCTGCCCCTGTTTTAAAAGGTCAACAAGCAAAAACCCTCAAAGGTGGGACTTTTATGGGCACAGAAACAAAACATCTATAATGTAAAATTCAAAAATTTATTGAGTATACAAATTAAACAATGTAATAAAAAAGACAAGCAATAACATTAGAACAAAATATAATGTGCTGTATACAGTTTTTGGACCTGGTTATGTACAAGACCTAATGCATTTCGGTGTTGGCCACCTTCATCAGAGATACAGCTTGAAACATAACAGCACGGTCTGATCTTGAAAAGAGAAAACATGAGGTTAGAAACATCATGCAAACTGGTTAATATAGACCTTATGTATATATTTAATTGCGATTACTAACATGCCAAAAAAACAAAAAATGTAAAAAAAAAAAATATATATCAAAAAATGTTGGTAAAAATTTGTTTTGTTGTCAATCTTGGCTTTGTCCCGCAACACTTTAAACAGCCCCCAACTAAGCCACGACGTGTTTGCCGCAAAAGCTCAAGGCTTCACCCAAAGGGAGGAGGGTGGAAGCTGCAGGAAGACACAAGTGGCAATAAGGGGAAAATCCCTATAAAATAGAATGAGAGTAAATATCTTTATATAGTATCAAATAAAGGATTTTTTTGTTTTTATACAAAATATAAAAACATAGCCTACTTATGCAGAATCAAATACCTTTAAATGGATACCAAATATGTAACGATTAATGTGCAGGAATACGGCGTGAAAATGTTGAGGAGTGAAGTTGTTTTCTTATGCAAAAAGCATGTATGAATAAAGCATTCTATTAAAGAAAAAGAAAAGGAACACACAAATATATTATGCCAATGTATAGATAAAGGTGTTGAAAAAAATCTCCAGCACCCAAAAGGAAAAATTACCTGCCAATTAATTTTTTATGGGTAACCACCATTGATATATAACAGGCTTGTAAAAGTCCTAGAAATCCTTGACAGGGAAGCGTCTCAACAGTGCTGCAATGTAAACACATAGAACCGCAGAGTTGTATAGCAAAGAATCCCTCTATATATGGCCAAAAACGGTATATATAAAAGTATGCGAAATACCTTATCAAAAGAAGAAAGAAAACTCCATGTACCCACGCAGCGCCTCGTCCTGCACATGAATGGCGGTATAGAATAATTAGGGGGTTTATAAAGCTGTGTAATCAGCTACTGATTGTGTCCAGACCAAGACCCAGCCTTGGAGGCAGCGCCGTCCCTCCCCACTCAGGAGACGCCATATGGAGCTTCCAGCCGGATGACGGGGGGGGGGGGGCGTCACATACCGAACCGGAAGTGACGCCACTGGTCATCTAGCTGCCGACGCAGCGTCCCTCCCGGAACGCAACCAGGAAGTGGGCAATGTCAACCTGACATGCAGCCACTAGATGGATAGCCTGGGGGCGGTGACTAAAACTAGTCTCCACACCAGCCCCACAGGCGGGGAGTGCCCGTCCGAGAGGCAAAGCAGCTCCATAGGAGGGAAAAGGCCACCTAAGCCCTAGGCAGGTGGCCTGGGTGCACCGGGCGGAAACAGAACGAGGTAACAAAAGGTGGGGACCACAAATACTGTGGGGCAGCGGATTCATTCCACTTTTTAAGTGGTAAACTCGTCTCATATATTGAACCAAAATATAATACAGAAAAACTATTAATATTATTGGGAATTTTTAATTAACCTAAAAAAATATATTTTTATAGTATTAGTCTCTACAAAGGCCATAGAATCCAGTGGCATAGTAGCAATCAAACCTCATATTCCTTTCTATAAACAGTATTTTTGTATTGTACTTAGATCAACAACAATAACCAGAAACACTTTTGATGGTTTTTTTTTTCCTCTCCTGTGTTATCATCTAAATGTTTTCATATGATTGTTGTTGATCTAAGTACAATACAAAAATGCTGTTTATAGAAAGGAAAGCTTTTTTTTTTTTTTGACGTTTTTTTGGTATGTTAGTAAACGCAATTAAATATATACATAAGGCCTATATTAACCAGTTTGCATGATGTTTCTAACCTCATGTTCTCTCTTTTCAAGATCAGACCGTGCTGTTATGTTTCAAGCTATATCTCTGATGAAGGTGGCCAACACCGAAATGCATTAGGTCTTGTACATAACCAGGTCCAAAAACTGTATACAGCACATTTTATTTTGTTCTAATGTTATTGTTTGTCTTTTTTATTACATTGTTTAATTTGTATACTCAATAAATTTTTGTATTTTACATTATAGATGTTTTGTTTCTGTGCCCATAAAAGTCCCACCTTTGAGGGATTTTGCTTGTTGACCTCTATTTAGGGATGATGGCACATTATTTTAGCTGGGTGGATGGTTCTTTTTATCAAATAACTGTTTTAACAGGTGCTCATTGACATCTGACATGTGCTGTCTATTTTTTGACGAACACATGCCAACTTTATTGACAAACGTACACAAAATGCAGGATTGTAAAAAGGTGTGAATCTGACTTAGAATTATTGTTCCTTTTTGCATCATAAAACCGGATTGAATGTGATTTTCTCAGTGCTTGTAAAGAAGAAACGTGGAAACCAGTCAGAAGTTTGCATCAGCAACTGTTCAGCTCCTCATGGGCAGCACAACCGATCTGGCAGGAGCTTGGAAAGATGAGAATCAGATTTTTTTTTTTGGTGGGAGAGCTAACTTAAACGATTGTCAGGAACTATAAACCAGGCGGAGACAGAAAATGCAGTTAAAATCACACTTGTAATAAAATTGCTAAAAATAACAGCTCAGGAAAGTAGTCAGAAACTGAAGCCAGGATTTGTATGCCAGAGAGAGTAAACATACAAGCCGGGGTCAGGAAGTCAGAATTTAGCATAGTAAGGAGCAAAAACAGGAACAGGTATCGGAAAAGAAGTCAGCCAGGCCAAGTCATACAGAGGAACACACTGGAGATCATAGACCACACAAGAGCACAGAGGAAATGAGCAAAGCTTTTAAATAGTCAAAAGGGGCTGGTTGTAGGCTGGACTAATGAGGCAGATAATGGTAACCAGGTGAGTCACTGTGGAAACGAGTGGCTGGTAAATAACCGACAGCTGTGCACTGAAAGAAAAGCTGATAGTAAATAGCAGGAGCCCAACCCTGACAAAAATATTCATATGAAAGAACAGTTATCCCTTAACCACAACAGTACCTGGCACGAAAACCCCCTTCCTGTCCAGGCCATTTTTCAGCTTTCAGCGCTATCACACTTTGAATGACAATTACTCAGTCATGCAACACGGCCTTCCCCCAAAAGCACGGTCCATGACAACACCAATTCCCTATTGACAAGAAAGTATACTTATAAAAACAGTCCCAACCCGAGGACGATAAATGATAGTCGAAAAGAAAGTCACGTGTCGACAGCCAATAAATGGTCGGTGAGCAAAGGTGTCACTGAGTGGACCAATGGTAATAGACGGAGTAATCAGGTCGGATGTTGGTCGGGGAAAACTGATAAATTTTCGAAACGAGTAAAGGAGACACGAGAACACACCAGATACTAGAGGTCACACAAGGAGACATACTGAACCGGACCGACTGAAGAAAAGGCTAT
>BLSH010453459.1:452783-476793 GCA_018402905.1 Glandirana rugosa
TTACCGCTCTGTTTACACTGCATGTGATCGGCTGTGAAGTAGATCACAGCCGATCACAAGGTATCAGCCGCCGGCCGGCGGCTGATACCTGTGTCGGTGACAGGCAGTGTTCCCCAGGAACACGCCGCCACCGACACGCACGCGCAGCGCGCTCCCGATTGCGCGCATGCGCCGTGCGAACGGCAGGCGTGCCGTTTGTGATCAGCTGTGACTTCGTCACAGCCGATCACGTGGTGAACAGCCATAACCAATGGCTGTTCACCCCTGTCGGTGAAGCGGCGTGTCCTGGGGACACGCCGACACCGACAGAGCCGGGATGCGCGCGCCCGATCGCGCGCAATCCCGGCTTAAAGGGAGGACGTCATATGACGTCCACCCGCTGGAAGAGCAGGACCGCTCCGCCGTCATTTGACGGTGGGCGGTCCTGAGGTGGTTAAATACCATCAAAATCAATGACATGGATAAAGCATGCAGCAAGTACAGTCAGAGCTTCAAGAACATGATCTACATGCTTGGTATGGATCAGTGAATCACAATGCACTGAAGGCATTGGATCAGCAGACAGCCTGTAAACTAACTTTTTGGCATACTTTATTAGTACAATTACACTTTAGCCACTTGGGTCTCAGTATTCTAAAATGGTGCTTGAACAGTATCTATTTGTAACAGCTTTGTTTAAGAATGGCATTGGATCTTGGTGGCTCTTATGGGTCCTGACCAGTTTCAGAGCTCCTCCTGAGTCTGCTACCTTTTTGCTTTAGCAGTAGAGCACTGTATAACAATGCTTCCGCGTATTTACTTTCTTCGGGGGAAGTGTCTGAACCGGAAGTGGCCTCGGGGATCACGGGGACCCCCTGTGGAGCTCTCAGAGGGCGAGCTGGATCCCTCGGACGGCGAGGGCGAGGAAGACCAGGGGGCCTCGGTTGCATGCGAAAAGGCGCTGGTGGCTGCACTGATTGCAGATATCCGCGCGTCTGGACCAAGTTGGGGAGTCGCAGGAGTCCGCATACGTTTGCGGGTCTGCTAGGCCACCTAGGTCCCCTAAGGCTTACCCTTATGATCAATTTTTTGACCATCTGGTCTATCAAGAATGGCAGCGTCCGCAGAATTCCTTTGCCCTGCCAAGACGCTTCGCTACCCGTTATCCATTTGAGGATAGCTTTGTGAAGAAGTGGGCATCCCCCGCAGTGGACCCTCCGGTGGCGCGCCTGAATAAGGCAACGATTATTCCCTTGGAGGGGTCTCCCTCTTTTAAGGACCCAACTGATAGGCGTACGGAGGCGGTGTCCAAAGCACTTTTTCTGCTGGCAGGCTCAGCCATGCGGCCGGCCCTGGCGTCGGCCATGGTGGCGCAATCTCTGTCTGAGTGTATGATGGAGCTGCAGAATGGCTTGAACTGCGGGAGGTTGCTTGAGGCGTCGCAGAGAGCTGACCATGTGTTTCAGGGTCTTCGGTACCTGTGTGACGCAGCTCTGGACCTGCTTCCCATGTTGTGTAAAATGTCTGTTTTCGCAGTCATTATCAGATGGGTACTCTGATTAGGCTCGTGGTCGGGTGACCACACGTCTAAGAAGGGCCTGACGGATCTCCCCTTCCAGAGCGGTCGGCTCTTTGGGGCGCAGTTGGATGAAATCATTAAGGATTTCACTGGAGGGAAGAGTACTTTTCTTCCGGAGCCCAGGCGATGGGAGTTCTGCCGCAAGCAGGGTCCCAATTCTTCGGGTCAGAAGAGGTTTTTTCGTGCCCCCGGTGCAGCGGGCAAGGGGTCGACGCCCGGCAAGCCTGCCGCGGGGGCCGGTAAACGACCCTGGCAACGCAAGAGCGAAAAGACAGAGGATAAGTCTGCCTCCGCTTGATGGGTTGCCCCCACCGGGCGTCTTCTGGGGTTCGCAGACAGGTGGACTGCCCGCATTTCCGACCGGTGGGTGCAAGAAATGGTGTCCTCCGGGTACAGGATAGAGTTCAGCACTCTACCCCCAGACAGGTTCTTCCCATGGAACTTGAGACTCCCTCAGGGGCGTCGAGAGGCTCTCTTAGGGGCTGTTCAGGCGCTCTCCGAACAAGGGGTGATTGTGCCAGTACCTCCGCTGGAAAGATTCTGCGGCATCTACTCCAACCTGTTTGTGGTACCCAAAAAGGGGGGGGTCAGGCCGGTTCTGGACCTAAATGTGTTAAATCACTTTGTGAAGGTGCGAAAATTCAGAATGGAATCTGTCCGTTCGGTCGTGGCCGCCCCATACCAAGGGGACTTCATGGCGTCTCTAGATATCAGCGACGCATATCTCCACGTTCCCATTTGTCTACGGCACCAGCGCTTCCTGCGCTTTGCGGTGGGAGATCTTCACTACCAATTCGTGGCACTTCCCTTCGGTCTGGCCTCGGCTCCTCGGGTGTTCACCAAGCTGGTGGCTCCTGTGTTGGCACTGTTGAGGCAGAGAGGCATTGCGGTGGTAGCATACCTCGACAACCTGCTCCTGAGAGCGGCGTCTGCTTCGGGTCTCTGGAGTAGAACGTGGCTATCACCATGGCCTCATTGAAGGACTTCGGCTGGCTGATCAATCTGCAGAAGTCGACATTGACACCGTCCTGTCGCCTGGAATTCCTGGGTCTGATTCTGGATAGGGAGCAGGCGAAGGTGTTCTTACCTCCGGCCAAGTTGCTGACACTGCAAGCGCGGTGCGAACCCTGCTGTCACGCCGGTGGTCCTCCTTAGTTCTGTATGCGTGTGTTGGGGCTCATGGTTTCAGCCTTCGAGGCAGTACCTTACGCCCAGAGTCACACTTGGCTCCTTCAGCGAGCGATTCTGTCACGGTGGGACAAGTCTCCGCTGTCCCTGGAACAGCTGATCAGATTGGATCATCAGACCAGAGGATCATTGACCTGGTGGCTTCGGGCCCCGGCCCTGATGTTGGGGAAGTCATTTCTTCCCCTGAATTGGTCGATAGTCATGACAGACGCCAGGCTATCGGGCTGGGGTGGGTCCTGGGGCAGCTGTCTGCTCAGGGCCGCTGGTCAAAAACCTTTGTGTGCAGGACAAGAGACCTGCTGGCGGCCGCGACGGACGCGCTGGTAGCGCCTTGGAGTCAGTATCGACTCCTGTACGCTTTTCCTCCCATCAAGCTTCTACCGCAGCTACTGCGCAGAGTGGAAGCGGAGGGGATTCCGACAATCCTGGGGGCTCCGGATTGGCCTCGGCGTCCTTGGTACGCCGACGTAGTGCGAATGGTGGTAGATGTTCCCTGGCGTCTTCCGCTGCGCGAAGATCTGTTGTCTCAGGGACTCCTCTTGCACCCTGCTTTACCCTCGCTGGCTTTTGACGGCTTGGCTATTGAGTCCCAGGTGTTGAGGGATAGGGGTGTCGCTGACACTGTTATCCCTACCATGCTTAAAGCGCACAAGTGTACTTCGCGCAAGGTTTATCATCGCATCTGGAAGGCCTATATTGCCTGGTGTGAGGTGGGGGGTTGGAACCCTCTCTTTTACGTTGTGTCCAGGGTCCTGGCTTTTTTGCAGCAGGGCCTGGATAAAAAATTGGCGTTGAGTACTCTCAAGGGTCAGATTTCGGCTCTGGCGATTCTATTTCAACAGCCTTTGGCGTCACATTTGTTGATTCATACATTTGTACAAGGTGTGTGCCATGTGGCTCCTCAGGTACGGTCGCCTTTGGCGCCGTGGGATTTGAATTTGGTGCTTTCTGTGCTGCAGAAACCGCCTTATGAGAAGATCAGGGATATTCCCTTACAATTGCTGTCACAGAAAGTGGCTTTCTTGGTGGCCATCACATCCACTAGGTGGGTGTCTGAGTTGGCAGCATTGTCCTGCAAGTCTCCTTACCTAGTCCTTCATAAGGACAAGGCGGTCATGCGCCCGTCTCCTTCGTTTCTACCAAAGGTGGTCTCTTCTTTTCACATTAATGAAGATATTGTTCTTCCTTCATTATGTCCGCACCTGGCGCATCCCAAGGAATTTGAGTTACATTCCTTGGATGTGGTGAGGGCTTTGTGGGTGTACTTGGCGTCTACAGCCTCTTTTTGGGAAGTCTGATGCATTGTTTGTGCTGACGGATGGGCCGCGCAAAGGGTTGGTGACCTCGTCGGCAACTGTTTCCCGTTGGATCAGGAAGACCGTGACCCATGCGTATACAGTTCGGGGGAAAGTACCCCCTTTTCCGGTCATGGCTCATTCCACCAGGGCAGTTAGCACTTCCTGGGCTTTCAGACACCAGGCTTTGGTGTCACAGGTGTGCAAGGTGGCCACTTGGGCCTCGGTGCACACGTTTACTAAGTTTTACAAAGTTGATGTTTCAACATCTGCGGATGCTGCTTTTGGCCGTAAAGTGTAGGCGCGGCTGGCGCCTCCTGAGAGGATTCTGTTGGGTACAGTTGTTGTCGTTTACCCACCCCTCTTGACTGACACAGCTTTGGGACATCCCCACTTGTCTAATGAAGGGCTGCATCTGTCAGTGAACGTAAGAGAAAAAGGGATTTTATTAAAACTTACCGTAAAATCCTTTTCTCTGAGTTCACTGACAGATGCAGCACCCACCCCTCTGTGTTGCGTTTTTACGGCTTATTACGAACTGATATGCTATGCAGAGCAGGGGGGTTATATGGGAGAGAGAGGATGGCCCCCTGGGAGGGGCCAGCTTGCTTTCTTTCTATTTGCCTAGTCAACTCCTGGTAGGATGTGCATATAACCCACTTGTCTAATGAAGGGCTGCGTCTGTCGGTGAACTCAGAGAAAAGGATTTTACGGTAAGTTTTAATAAAATCCCTTTATTTAAAACAGTAGATGTACTACTCACAAGCATAGACTTGTATCAGGCATGTAAAACAGCCTAGTGGCTGGGTGAGAGGATGTCCTGGGCAGCTCGCTCCGGGAGGGGGTCCACTCAGGACGCTTCTTCTGTTCGGGTTCCGGGCGGTCAGCAATGGTGGTTCCCCGTGCTTCTGGGTCCTTAGGACTCCTAGGCAGAGGCGATGACGTCACTTCCGGGTTGGCTGCATGATGACGTATAGCAGATCGACAACGCGTTCTTGGAGCATGCGCTCCGTCTTCAGGCCGTGAGTTCTCCATCTTGCAAGTGGGCTTTTATGTGGGCGTAGCCGTGTCATGGGGAAGACACGCTCTGCCTGTGATTGGCTGGTAGGGGGTACAGACAAATACTATAGGCTGGCAACATCTTTATTGTTATAGAGGCTATGTTTGTAAGAGTCCTCTGTGTCGTGGGATCCCACTAGCATGGTAGTACAATATAAAAACAGGGTAAAGCTAAGAGAAGAGAGATTGAATGAGACTAAGAAAGAAGTGATGGGAAACACAAAATGTTAGTGGGAGATATTGGAACAAAAAATTAAATAAAGAATGAAAAGTGGAATATGGTAGAATCCGAAAAAATAATCAAATAATAACAAATAGAAAAATTAAATAAATAAAAGTAAAAAATGAAAATAAAAATAGAATTAAAATTGAAATAAAGATAAAAATAAAAAAATATATAAATAATAATAAATTAACAAAAATAAGGGTAAATAGTGAAAGTAAAAATAAAAAAATAATATTGATACAATGAATTGTGGAAATGAAATTACGTTAATGTTATTGAGGAGGAATCTATAATGAGGGTTATGATCCAGATGTGGGAGTCCTCGGGGGGGATTCATGGTAAACCAATACCACCATATATGCACATATACATGCCAATAAGGGGAATGAGATACAGAATGTTGGGTCCAGTTTTGCACTCAGTTCTGATTTTACTCGTGGCTACCAAGTTTTTGACACTTCTGGCCTTACTGTAGGAGAATTTGGGTCTGAGGGGTATGGAAGATTTAAGGTGTGGATCTTCCAATAAGATTGGCCAGTGTTTGGCTACTATTTGCTCCATCTTTTTGAACCGGGTGTGGAATTGTGTGGTAAACCGAATGGGTTGTATGTTTTGTGAATGATCATCCTTAGGGGGATTATGGGAATCTGATAGATAGTGGGAATGAGCTTTTTCAATCAGAGGTCTGGGGTATCCCTTTTCAGCGAATTTTTGAGCGAGAAAGAGACTTTGTTCTTTTTAGTCACTGTCTTTTGTGCAATTCCTTCGCAACCGGCAGAACTAGCTTTTGGGAATATGTTGTATCCACCTGGGGTGATGTTCGCTGTCAAAATGCAAAAAGGAGTTGCATTCCGAGGGTTTAACATCATTTTTTGACAATGTTTGTCCATCATGGTGGTAAAGCTGTAAGAGAAAAATCACCACCAAATTTGAAATAATTATGAGTTAGACAAAACTCCGTTGCATCTAAGATGAACAGGGCTTGGGAGGAGTTGATTAGCGGATCTTCCATCAGGAAGTGGGAAATGGCCTCTAGACCCACTGGATGGGGGGTGGAGGTGTAGAGGGAGTTTAAATCCAAGGATGCCCATCTGTATGTAGGTTCCCAGGTCCCAATGTGTCAGTAATTCAAGCAAATGGACTCCATCCCGGATGTAGGAAGGGAGGTTGAGCTAGAGGCTGGAGAAATTGGTGTAAGTATTGTGAAAAAGCACTGGTGATGCTGTCCATTGCCGCCACAATGGGTCTGCTGGGTGGGCTAGCAGGGTCCTTGCGAATCTTTGGTATGTGGTAAAGTAGGGTGTGGAGAAAGATTCTTTATCGAAAAAGGTCTGTTCACATTTGTTAATAATTCCTGCCTCTTTGGCATGCTTGATGACGGGTAGTGGATCTGAGTGTAGTGTTTTGTATGTAGTCTGGTCGGAGAGGAGCCGATGGACCTCTTGAAGTTAAGTGTCCCTGTCCTGGACAACTATGTCTCCTCCCTTGTCTGCTGTTTTGATGATAATATTGTGATTTTGGGTAAAGTCCTTAAGAGCCTTCTGTTCTTTAATAGTGAGATTTGATCGGTTGGAATGAGTATGTTGACCCATTTTGATGATTTCAGAATAGACAACTTGATAAAATCTTTGTAGGTAAGGGCCTTTTCTATGATCAAGATTAAACACAGATTTGGGTTTGAATAATGTGTTCTTTATGGGAGGAGAGGAGGAAGGGTGTTGAGTTAACAGAGTGAGATCTTCATCATCGCCCATGTACAGTTCCTCCAATAGTTGGAGGCCTATGGTGTTAATGGGGCATAGTAAGTCTCCCTCCTGAGAGGGTGGATCAGCAGAAAGGGGAGGATCTTTGAGGGACTGTATGTTGTAATACCTTTCCAAAGTTAGATTTCGGATAAATCTGTGGAGATCTTTGTAAATGGTGAACAGATTGGGTGGAGTAGTTGGGACGAAATCTAGTCCTCAATTAAGTAGAGAAACTTCTGCAACTGATAATTGGTTGAATATTTTTAATGTGTTGTAAGTTTGGCTCTCTTTTGCTTGTCTATTTTTTCCCCCTCTGTTTCCTCTGTGTCAAACTATCATTTGGCCTTGTTTTGGTTGGCTCATCTGCGAGGGGGACACCCCTAAAAAATCTGATTGGTTGATGTTCATGAGTTTGGGTGTTTGAGTGAGACCCTCTGCCTGAGTAGAGTTATCTTGTCCTGGAGTGTATGTTGTGGTGATGTCAGGAGACGGAGTGTCCCCAGGTATGACCCCAACAGGCTGTTGTGTGGTTGGCAAATTGTTATTGACTGGGTCTGATTGATTATGCATGCCAGAATCAATATTCACTATAGGATGGCCAGGTTCTGGAGCTGAAACCATAGGACTGTTGTCAGATACAGACATGGGGACCACAGGAGAAGGGTTAGTGGGGACTACTTTAGCCTTGGGCTGTGAGTTATTCTTTAAGATGGGGTGCTTTTGGTTGTTATTCCTGGTGTTATCATTATTTTTCTCTCATGGGTGAGGGGGACTCATGTTGGAAGCGGCATGTGGTTTGATGGTGCGGATGGATCTTTTTATATGCGTGGACAGATGTTGCGATATAGAGGTAGCAATCCTTGGCCTTGGTTTGCAGACCATGAGTGGTATGGGGATAATGCCATCATGCTGTGTGGGGGCATGCAAAGGGGTTTTTGCCAAATGAAGACCCTACCTAGATTGTAATCTTCCAGGCCTCTCCAAATCTTCCCCAGTTTTGTCTTGAGGAGTGTGTCCTCCGGCAGCGCTTGGGCGCCGCCTCCCCACTAGGAATGACTGGGAATGAGAAAAAAAAAAAATCTGCCTACCCACTAAAGGTGGCGTCGGTATATTGTTTTTTTTTTTTTTGGCTCCTTTTTCAGCAAGTAGTGAGCTTATTGGTCAGTCCTAAAATTGTATTTATGTGCGCCAAAGAAGCGGACATACACTAATTGGCTGCCCTGAGCCAATGACTGCCAGTGATTGGCTATGTCACTGTGCGTTGGGGAGCGGGGGGAACTGTGGAGGACGTGCTGCTGGGTGTGTGAGTTGACTCCACACCACCACGCAGGCACAGCACTACGCTGGGTTCCCGCTGTCCGTCCTCCTCGCAGAGACGCAGACAGTTGCAGAGGAGTGCACAGGCCAGGCCGACTCTCTCCTGTCTCTCCCCTCCCGCCTGTCCAAGGAAGAAGTGGGTTGGTCGGTCAATCGAGTCAGAGTGAGCAGTGCCAGTCAGATGGTCAGACCACCAGTGCAGAGTCAGTCCGTCCATCCCTGCCAGCTCAGCCAGGTACCATTTTATTTACCACATTAACAACATAGGGGTGGGAGAAAGGTACTGGCAGTCAATGGGGAACATCTGACAATCCTACCATAGGTGTAACACTGTGCACTTGTGCAGTCCTCAGTGCAGCTCTCTGCCTGCTCCATGTCCCCTCTCTCTGTGGCCCTGCCTGCCTGGACTGGTGCTCTCAGGCATCTGCCACTGGCTTAGTTGGGACATTGATGCATGCGGGACTCTCATCTCATGGGGCCCTGATATAAGAGGGCTGTGATGTATGGGGGACTCTCATGGGGACCCTAAATCACGGTCCCCATGAGAGCCCCCCATACATCACAGCCCCTTATATCAAGGTCCCCATGAGAGTCCCCCATACATAACAGCCCCTTATATCAGGGTACCCATGAGAGTCCCCCATACATCACAGTGTGATGTATGGGGGACTCTCATGGGGACCCTGATTTAACATTTAAGGTGCTGTGATGTAGGGGGAACTCTCATGGGGACCCTGACTTAAGGGGCTGTGATGTATGGGGGACACTCATGGGGACCGTGATTGTTTGTTTATTAAAGAAGTGCTACCATAGGGGGACTCTCATGGGGACCCTGACCCTGCCTGCCTGGACTGGTGCTCTTTTTCTCAGGCAGCACTTTAAATCAGGGTCCCCATGTCAGACCCCCAATACATCACAGCCCCTTATATCAGGGTCCCCATGAGAGTCTCCCATACATCACAGCCCCCTCCCTTCAACCTGATATGCTTATTCTGCCTCTCAGTAGATGACCCAGCTTGCCTACCAACCTGCCTCTGGACTTCTGTCTCTTCTTTGTAACCTTGGCCTGTCTTTTGAACTCTGCTTACTGCCTTCTACTTTGTTTGCCAGGCTTTTACTGACTTTGGCTTGTTTCCTGGACAGTTTTTGCTTCTTGATTTGTTATACTGCTTGGTTGTTGCTTGGTTAGTTCTCTGCCTCTATATCCTGATGTGGTATCACATTGGCAATCAGGAGATTTAGTATGAAATTAAGATACATGTTTAATGCTAGGGTGAATATCTGTATCTGTTATTGATCATGTTATATTTATGATAGTTTGGCACTGAATTCATTATTTTGTTTGCACAATTTTTTGCTATGAAATATCTTGCTGTTTTGCACAAATTAATTCCCTCACTATACTTTACTCAGCAGCACATTAATGTGACCACTAGTGACATCTAGTGGCAGATTTTGATATTGATTTATTTATGACTTGCTATATTTCCTTACATTGGCTAGTAGTAGTAATAATTAATTTATTAGCATGTGCAGAAGTGTAAACTCATCTCCCAAGCATATGATGAGGGATGCCATTGCAGGCGTTCAAAGGAAGATACAAGATGTGTACCCAAATGGCCATTACATCCACTGCTATGCACATCAGCTCAATCTAATAATACAACAGGCCACTTCTCAAATACCCAAAGTAAGAGTTTTTGTTTCTGACCTTGGAGGATATGCCAGCTTTTTTACAAGATCATCCAAGCGCACACAGGTT
This sequence comes from Glandirana rugosa, assembly GCA_018402905.1. Lineage (NCBI taxonomy): Eukaryota > Metazoa > Chordata > Amphibia > Anura > Ranidae > Glandirana > Glandirana rugosa. The sequence continues at coordinate 462,934 of BLSH010453459.1, forward strand.
CTTGATAAAGTAGTTTCCCAGAGACTACCAACATCAAGCAGTATAAGATGGAACTTCAAAAGCCGTGTCGTGAATACAGTGTTTGAGCACAGAGAGGACCTCATCAAGTTTTTTGAAACTAAATTGAAACTCAGGTGAAATTGACACTCTTAGCATCAGAAAGGCAGGAGCCTTTGCCATACTGCTGGGCAATCCGGATTTTACGTTTTTGCTGACACTTTTCCACAACATAATGCCGCATGTGGACCTCCTCTATACCAAACTCCAGAAAAAGGACATAGATTCTGTACAGATTAAGGCAAGCATCCAGCAGTTCCAGCAGGACATACAGAAGATCAGGTAGCTGCTGTATTCCTCATTTTCCATGTGCTGTTATTATTATTATTGTGATTATTATTACTCATACATTTTGCAGAAATTCTCTCCCATCCCTAGTGGACCAAAGCAGCGAAGGTGGTTCTCAAGTTCAACCGACAAATCGGCACTCGCTCAATCCAGATGGCCATGAACACATTGCACTCGAGGTAAGTTTTTAATTGTTGCTATATTTGTCTTTTTGATAGCTCCCTCTTATTGATATGAAGATAGTAAAGAAAAAAAAATTCTTACAATATTCATCTAAAAATGACGTCATGTAAAAGGATTTGTTATTCACTCTAGTTGATAACATTAGTATTACGACCTTCATCTCTGTTAGCTCCCTGAGCATCATAATTGCATGAAAATGTACATATTTACTCAGAATGTCTTGTCCATGTGTATGGAGTTCTGAGTAATTATGGATTCAAAACCACTGAAACTGATCTCCCTTTATAACTTAAAACTGAACATTTTATAGGTTGCAGTCTGGAACCTTTAAAATGACCAGTTTTAAGTTATGAAGGGAGATCATTTTCAGTCAATTTTCATGCATTTATGATGCTCAGGGAGCTAACAGAGATGCAATTGACATTTTGTCATGATGGTTAAATAATTTGTTTTTATCCTTCACTGTATAGGTCTGTGATACCATACTATTGCACACCCAGGAACGTTTTTCATTCACAAACCACATTGTTAATGTCACCTTGCTTCAAGCGGACAGGTTTCAACAGTACACAGTGGCATTTCCTGAGGATGCATTGAGTAATACTTTGCAGGCCTATCCAGTGCTCAATGAGACTAAGTTGAAGACAGAGCTTAAGCTCAAATACAGCAAAGCAGAATTCAGGAATTGTCATGGTGCTGTGAACCTTTCCCCGATGTTTATGGAGAACAATCTTGGAAAAGTCTTTGGAGAGACTGTCACCCTGCTGAAGATCCTCATCACCTCCCCCATGACCACAGCAGAAGCTGAGAGGTGTTTCTCAACATTGAAGAGAATTAAGACTTTTCTGAGAAACAGCATGACCCAGGAGAGGCTGAATGCATTGGCCATGTTGTCCATGGAAAAGAGACTGGTCACTGAGATAACTGACTTCAACCAGAAGGTCATTGAAAAATTTGCAATCCAGAAAGAAAGGAGAGCAAAATGTATTTTCAAATAGTAGTACAGGCGTCATTGCTTCAATGTGGCATGCATTTGGATTTATTCACCCTTTACTCTGAATCAGTTTTTTTTTTGTTTTTTGGTTGAACAATAAAGTTTGTTTACTGTTTAAAAAATAATTCTTTGATTCATGGTACATTTTATTGCATTCTTTACAGTCAACCTAAACCTGACCATTTTCAATATTTTATCCAGCAGTAATGATAAATCACCTGATAAATGGCTATTTACAGTTCTGCATTACTAGCAGTTTAATTTTTCAGTTTGATTGCCTACCCAAATATTTTGAGCACCAACCGCCACTGCTCCTGACACAATGGGTGGAATCTGTAAGGGGTGGGGCTTATAAGTGGAAGGGGTCAAAAAGGGCGCGCCCCCCATCCTACTATTTCACCAGCCGCCACTGGTGTCCTCATGTTTAGTGTGTTTCTGGAGTAACCAATTGGTGGGGAAATGGGAGTGGATTTGAGTAAGGGCAGAAATTTGTTGTTTTAGTGATTGTACGAGATGGGTATATTTAAGGTATCATTGTTTTATAATGGCCTGCATCAATTTCTGAGTACAAAATTCAGAAATCTGGGACCATTCTGAGGCCAGGTCCAAGGATAAGAAACAACAGGTTTTTAGGACCCTAAGGCTCTGGGGTGAAATTTTGTGTGATATGTATTGGGCCAGAAAGAATTTGTCCAACCACTAGTGGTTGTCAGATGTAATAGTGTTTTCAATTTTCCTGAAACACACTGTGCATTTTTTAATAATGGGTGCGGACAGTTGCAAAGATAGTACAAATAATCCTGCTGGGAATAGCATATACAACTCTTCCAGGGTTACATACTTAGCGTTTTCTATATTTTGTAAAAGTTCCATATTAGCATCCTAGATAACAAGAAAGGTACATGTAAAAGAAATGAAATGGATAGCACAAATAGAAACTGAGATGTTGTAACCAGCCTGGAATGGTATATGAGTAAATATGTATATATATACTGTATATTGTGGGCGATTAGCTTCAAGTGGAAAGGTTCTCAAATATGTAATCCAGCCGTATGTCAGGTTAAGGGCTTACTGCCCATGTTTATTCATTCAGCAAATAAAGGATAACAGAAAGGCTTCCCTCGCAGGGGTAGAAAACAGTCCCAAAACAAAAGTCCATTACATGAAAAAAGCCTCCTGGCTACCAGATAGACCTCACTGGGTCTGCTTCAGTCCTGCAGGAATGTTCACTCACAGCCTGCCCTTCTCTCTCGGCACCACCACTGATTACACCCAGGTCAGGCAAAATTATACCCCAGCTGGGGAGCAAGGTGTGATTAATACTTAACCACTTGCTGCCTACAGACCTGTCCCTGCCACCCATTTACCTTAAGAATCTCAAGATTCTATGTGGCAGATATACTCCATCAACAAATGACACAGGCTGTTTGTCACATACCTCCCCCTCTGTTTGAACCCGTGGGTTCTAACACCAGCTATTAAACATTGGGTTCTAGAAAGGGCATATGCATTTTTTGTGGTTACAACCAGCCCTGTGCTCCACTTTAAATGAAAAATCTTGGAGGGCCAAGAACCAACAGGTAACCTTTGCATTATGATCCTTAGCATGGGCCATCCATTTCAAGGGAGCATGGTCTGTTATGAGTCGGAAGTGGCGCCCCAGCAAGTAGTATCGTAGAGCCTCTAAGGCCCACTTAATGGCCAAGCACTCTCACTCCACAATACTGTAATTTCCCTCGCCGGGGTCAGCTTCCGACTCAAATAGACCACCGGTGTTCTTCTCCGCCTACCAGTTGTGACAAAACAGCCCCCCAGACCTATACTGGAGGCATTGGTCTGGACTAAAAAATCCTTGCCAAAGTCTGGGGCCACCAACACAGGCTTGTTACATAGCGCCTCCTTCAGGCTTTGGAAAGCCTCAGGATTCCATTTAATTGCTACAGAGGAGCCTTTTCCCTTGGTGAGGTCAGTTAAGGGTGCTGCCAGTGTGGCAAAGTTTGGGATGAACCTTCGATAATACCCAACCATGCCTAGGAAGGTTCTCACTTGTTTCTTGGTGACAGGGGCAGGCCATTCTTTAATGGCTTCTACCTTATGGACTTGGGGTTTGATTAGACCCCGCCCAATGGTGTATCCCAGATACTGGGCCTCTTCTAACCCTATGGCACACTTCTTTGGGTTTGCGATTAAGCCATAGTTTCTGATGGAGTTTGACAGCCTGGACTTTGGGTAGATGACTTTCCCAATCTGTGCTCCAAATAACCACATCATCTAGATAGGCTGCAGAATAACACTGATGCGGCCTAAAGATCTCATGGCTGGAATGTAGCGGGAGCTCCATTTAACCCAAAGGGCATCCGCACATACTGCCATAACTCCTCAGGTGTTGCAAAAGCGGTTTTCTCTTTTGCTTCCTCTGTCAGGGGAACCTGCCAATAGCCTCTAGTGAGATCCAGAGTGGTTATGTAGCTGGCGGGGCCCAACTTCTCCACTAATTCATCAACCCGGGGCATGGGATATGTATCAAACTTTGACACCTCATTCAGTTTCCGGAAGTCATTGCAAAATCTTAAGGACCTATCTGGTTTGGGAACCAAGACTAAAGGACTACACCATTCACTTTTAGACTTCTCTATCACCCAGAGTTCGAACATCCTCTGAACTTCCTCAGCTACTGCCTGTCTACGGGCCTCTGGAATATGACAAAGCTTAAGGCGTACTCGAACCTTGGTGTCAGTGACAATGTCATGTTTAATTACATTTGTGCAGCTGGGCAAGTCTGAGAAGAAGTCTTTATTGCATTGTAAAAACCCCCTCACCTCCTGCTGTTGGGACACCGACATGGACTCAGGTATCTGAACTTCACTTATGCCTCCCTCTTTTTTAAGTGGCTGATCACCCCAGGCTAGCAGAGCTTCCCTGTCTTTACATGCTTTAATTACATTTACATGGTTGATCTGCTCTTTCTTCTGCCTGTCTAGTTGGTATACCTTATAGTTTACTTCCCCATCCTTTTCCTGTATCTCATAGGGTCCTTGCCACTTAGCTAGGAACTTACTTTCCACTGTGGGGACTAAAACAAGTATGCGATTACCGGTTGGAAAGTCCAAACCTTCGCCAACCTATTATACTCGTCTCTGAGCTTCCTGGGCTTGCTGCATGTGTTCTCGAACCAGAGCGATTACTGGGGCAATCCTATCCTGCATGGCTGAGATACATTATCTCACAAAAGTGAGTACACCCCTCACATTTTTGTAAATATTTTATTATATCATTTCATGTGACAACACTGAAGAAATTACACTTTGCTACAATGTAAAGTAGTGAGTGTACAGCTTGTATAACAGTGTAAATTTGCTGTCCCCTCAAAACAACAACACAGCCATTAATGTCTAAACCGCTAGCAACAAAAGTGAGTACACCCCTAAGTGAAAAAATCCAAATTGAGCCCGATTAGCCATTTTCCCTCCCCGGTGTCATGTAACTCATTAGTGTTACAAGGTCTCAGGTGTGAATGGGGAGCAGGTGTGTTAAATTTGGTGTTATTGCTCTCACTCTCTCATACTGGTCACTGGAAGTTCAACATGGCACCTCACGGCAAAGAACTCTCTGAGGATCTGAAAAAAAAAAGAATTGTTGCCTTACATAAAGATGGTCTAGGCTATAAGAAGATTGCCAAGACCCTGAAACTTAGCTGTGGCACGGTGGCCAAGACCATACAGTGGTTTAACAGGCCAGGTCCCACTCAGAACAGGCCTCCGCCATGGTCGACCAAAGTAGTTGAGTGCACGTGCTCTGCGTCATATCCAGAGGTTGTCTTTGGGAAATAGACATATGAGTGCTGCCAGCATTGCTGCAGAGGTTGAAGGGGTGGGGGGATCAGCCTGTCAGTGCTTAGACCATACGCCGCACACTGCATCAAATTGGCCTGCATGGCTGTCATCCCAGAAGGAAGCCTCTTCTAAAGATGATGCACAAGAAAGTCCGCAAACAGTTTGCTAAAGCAGATTAAGGACCTGGATTACTGGAACCATGTCCTGTGGTCTGATGAGACCAAGATAAACGTATTTGGTTCAGATGGTGTCAAGTGTGTGTGGCGGCAACTAGGTGAGGAGTACAAAGACAAGTGTGTCTTGCCTACAGTCAAGCATGGTTGTGGGAGTGTCATCGTCTGGGGCTGCATGAGTGCTGCCGACACTGGGGAGCTACAGTTCATTGAGGGAAACTTGAAAGCCAACCTGTACTGTGACATACTGAAGCAGAGAATGATCCCCTCCCTTCAGAGGCTGGGCCGCAGGGCAGTATTCCAACATGATATTGACTCCACACACACCTCCAAGACAATCACTGCCTTGCTAAAGAAGCTGAGGATAAAGGTGACGGACTGGCCAAGAATGTTTTTAGACCTAAACCCTATTGAGCATCTGTGGGGCATCCTCAAACGGAAGGTCTCTAACATCCACCAGCTCTGTAATGTCATCATGGAGGAGTGGAAGGGGACTCCAGTGGCAACCTGTGAAGCTGTGGTGAACTCCATGCCTAAGAGGGTTAAGGCAGTGCTGCAAAATAATGGCAGCCACACAAAATATTGACACTTTGGGCCCAATTTGGACATCATCACTTAGGGGTGTACTCACTTTTGTTGCTAGCGGTTTAGACATTAATGGCTGTGTTGTTATTTTGAGGGGACAGCAAATTTACACTGTTATACAAGCTGTGCACTCGCTACTTTACATTGTAGCAAAGTCTCATTTCTTCAGTGTTGTCACATGAAAAGATATAGTAGAATATTTACAAAAATGTGAGGGGTGTACTCACTTTTATGAGATACTGTATGTTCAATGACACTCCGGTAGTGTCAGGTACCTGGTGATGGAGTCTGGCTTATGCAGGGGTAACCTCTCTTGCGGCCCTGGTTCGAGAGTCCCTGGTAGTGCAGACAGGGAGCACAGGGGGGCACGAGGGCTATACAGGTCTCTGGTGGCTGGTAGGTGTCCTGCTGGAGCTCGTGCAGGCAGAAGAGTAGTAAGGCAGTCCAGGTCAGTAACTGGCGGGTGGTGCAGTACAGAAGGATCAGTCAAACGGATGGTCGGGTACAAGCTGGGTCGGCAACGTTCAGGCGGCTAGGTACAGGGGAGCAGGCAGAAGAGTTCAGAGCAGGGTCAAGACAGGCCGGGTCACAGGAACAGGTATTGGGCAATCAGGAAGCAAGGAAACTCACACAAATGCTGTAGAACCTGCTTCCTGGTGCTGTCCTGCTTAAATGGCTGCTATTGGCGCCATTAGCGCACGCGGGCACGTGAACAAGCACGGGAAGCCGGAAGCGGCCAGAAAGTCCATTTTCCTAACATTGCCCCCCCACAAGGGTCAGCCTCCGGATGCCCAGCCGGGCAAGCTTAGCAAGGTTGTTCTCCTTGAAGGATCGGATGAGTTCATCCGCATGAATGTTATCTGCAGGCTCCCAGGAGTTTTCTTCTGGGCCGTAGCCCTTCCACTTCACTAAGTACTGGACGTTGTTACCCCTCTTCCAGCAATCCAGGATGGCTTCCAGTTCAAATTCCTCTTCGCCGTCTACCAGGATCGAACCTGGTGGGCTAGTCTTCCGCCGGGGAAAAGGATTTGGGGTCACGGTTTTCAGTAGTGACACATGAAACACTGGGTGAACACGCAAAGAAGAAGGGAGCTCCAGCTCATAGGCTACCCTGTTAATTTTCCTTTTCACAGGGAAGGGGCCGATAAACCTGGGGCCCAATTTCTTGGAGGGGCAGGCTAGCCTTAGGTTCTTTGTGGCCAGCCAGAATTTTTCCCCGGGTTGTAAGTCCAACTCTCCCCGTCTCCCTTTGTCGAACACTTCTTTGTTATGCTCCTGGGTCTGCCCATTTGTCTGTGTGTGATATGCCGAAGAGTACGCCAGTTCAATATCAAGTGCGGAGCACAGGGCTTTCCAGAACCGGGAGGTGAAATGAACTCCACGGTCGGAGACAATGCTGGTTGGAAGTCCATGGAGCCTCACTATTTCCCGGATAAATATCTCGGCCGTTTCAGTGGCTGATGGGGCCCCTTTCATGGACAGGAAGTGGGCCATCTTCGTTAGCTGATCCACTACCACGAAGATTGAAGAATAACCTTGGGACGGCAGCAGCTCGATAATAAAGTCCATCGAGATCATAGACCAGGCCCTCTTGGGCACCGGAAGTGGCTTTAGTAAGCCCCAGGCTTTGGTCTTGCTGCTCTTGTTCTGGGCACAGATAAGGCATGAGCTGACATATTTCCTACCATCCTCGTTTGCTCATGGCCACCAGAATGATCGCAGCAACAGTTCTTTGGTTTTGCGAGCACCGAAGTGTCCTGATAATTTATGGTCATGACAGGATGCCAAGACCGATATGCGCTAGTCCTATGGAACAGAAAGTCTATTGCCATGCCATAGTAGGCCGTCTCTGGTTAGCAGGTTGGGGTTTGTCGGCCTGGGGGTCCTGGCTAAGGACTGTCTGATTCGGGTTAACAGGAAATTTCGGGGATGCAGGACCGTATCAGGGGCCGCAAGCTCACCGGGTTTGCAGAACATCCTTGAAAGGGCGTCGGGCTTGACGTTCTTCGACCCCGGCCTGTATGTTACGTGGAAGAGGAAGCGTGAGAAGAAGAGTGCCCACCGGGCTTGGCGAGGTCTCAGTCTCTTGGCTGCTCGAAGATATTCTAAATTTTTGTGATACGTGAAGATCAAGATGGGGTGCCTGGCTCCCTCTAACAGATAGCTGCACTCTTCCAAGGCCATTTTAATTGCCAGAAGCTCCCTATCTCCCACGTCATAATTCCTTTCTGGGGTGGTCAGCTTGCAGGAGAAGAACGCCACAGGATGTAGGGCAGCCTTAGCTCCATGCCTTTGAGATAGCACCGCCCCCACGGCGACTTCAGAGGCATCTACCTCCAGGACAAATGGCAAGGTGGGGTCAGGGTGCCTGAAGATGGGTGCTGATGTAAAGAGTCTCTTAAGAGTCACAAAGGCCTCCTGGGCTTCCTCAGTCCACACAAATCGTGATTTCAGCTTGGTCAGCTGGATAATTGGGGCTATAATGGCTGAGAACCCATTTATAAACTTTCTGTAAAAATTGGCGAAGCCAATGAACTGCTGTACTCCCTTCTTGTCCGTAGGGGCTGGCCAGTCTAAGATAGCTGTGACCTTCTGTGGGTCCATGGTGATGCCAGTGACGGAGATAATAAGCCCCAGGAAGGGGATACTTGAACATTCAAAATCACATTTCTCTACCTTGGCATAAAGCCCATGTTGTCGAAGGCGGCTCAGGACACTCGCCACATGCCTGCGGTGCTCTTCCAAGGTAGGGGAGAAAATCAAGATGTCGTCTAGGTAGACGATGACGAACTGATCCAGATAGTCTTTAAACACATCATTTACAAAGTGCTGAAATGTGGCTGGGGCGTTGCAGAGCCTGAAGGGCATTACCAGGTACTCAAAATGTCCGAACTGGGTTCGGAAGGCGGTCTTCCATTCATCGCCCTCCTGGATGGGAACTACATTATATGCCCCACGGAGGTCCAGTTTGGTGAACACTCTTGCCGCCACTCTTGCCGCCCCTAGCCTCTGGAACCCTCTGCCCCCTGCGCAGACTCAGGCATGGCTGTCTGTTACTGTTACGTACCTGGTGATGGAGTCTTATGCAGGGGTAACCTCTCTTGCGGCCCTGGTTCGAGAGTCCCTGGTAGTGCAGACAGGGAGCTGAGGAGCACAGGGGGGGCACGAGGGCTGGACAGGTCTCTGGTGGCTGGTAGGTGTCCTGCTGGAGCTCGTGCAGGCAGAAGAGTAGTAAGGCAGTCCGGGTCAGTAACTGGTGGGCGGTGCAGTACAGAAGGATCAGGCAAACGGATGGTCGGGTACAGGCTGGGTCGGCAATGTTCAGGCAGCTAGGTACAGGGGAGCAGGCAGAAGAGTGGTCGTGGAAGCCGAGGTCGGTGCAGGCAGAGTTCAGAGCAGGGTCAAGACAGGTCGGGTCACAGGAACAGGTATCGGCCAATCAGGAAGCAAGGAAACTCACATAAACGCTGTAGAACGGACAGCACCTGCTTCCTGGTGCTGTCCTGCTTAAATGGCTGCTATTGGCGCCATTAGCGCACGTGAACGCGCACGGGAAGCCAGAAACGGACAGAAGTCCATTTTCCTAACAGGTAGGGAGTAGTTTCAGTCTCCCAACTTTCTTTAACAATGTCCAGCAACCCTCTGGGATGCCTCCCATACAGGAGTTCAAAGGGTGAGAACCCCGTGGAAGACTGTGGGACCTCTCTAATGGCTAACAACAGGTATGGCAGTAGACAATCCAATATCTCCTATCTTTAGCCACCACCTTCTTGAGCATACTCTTGAGGGTTTTGTTAAACCATTCTACTAACCCATCTGTCTGAGAGTGGTAAACTGGAGTATGCAAATGCTTAATAGTGAACAATTTGCACAATTCTTTAATCACCTTTGACATGAAGGGAGTCCCTTGGTCGGTTAGAGCCCCCTTTAGGATCCCAATACCAGCAAACATGTGGAACAACTCTTTGGCGATGGTCTTGGAGGAAGTGTTTCTTAAGGGAACAGCCTCAGGATACCGGGTGGCATAGTCCATGATGACTAGGATGTACTGATAGCCTCTGGCAGACTTAACTACTAGCCCTATCAGATCCATGGCAATTCGGTTAAAAGGAATCTCGATCACAGGCAATGGTACCAGTGGACTACGGTAATGGGGCATAGGGGCTACCTGTTGATACTCAGGACGTGACTCTTAATAGTTTTTCACATTGGCATGTATCCCAGGCCAGAAGAAACGCTGTATGACACGTTCTTTTGTCTTTTCATAGGCCAGATGGCCACCCAGGGGATGTGTATGGGTCAGGTTCAGCACTGTTCTCCTATAGGGGCCAGGCACCATGAGTTGTTCCACAACCTCCCCCCGAATTTTGTCAACCCAATACAACATGTCATGGTTAACCGCCGTATGAGGAAACACATTTTCCAGCCCTGGTAGGCTACCCGGGTCCCTTTGTTTACCTTCATATTTTTCCAGGCTTGTACAAGAGTAGGATCCTGTAACTGGGCGGTGCCGAAATTGTCCCGAGAAACCTCTAGCTCCGGCACGACAGGCAACTCTAGGGTCTAGGTCATAAACTGCTAGGGGAAAAGACACATTTTCATAAGGGGTCAACCCTACAGCATTGCCATCAACCTTTGGTTCAAAGGGGTTGGGGTTCCCTCCTTCAGTCCCACTAGGAAGTCCAGGCTCAAGGCCCTTCTCTTTTACACTGCAAAGTTCCTGGAACAGTGGAAAGTCTCTCCCCAATATTGCACTGTGCAACAGGAAAGGGGACACAGCCACTTCATGGAAACAGATCCTGAGCTGGTTTCAAAGGTCACCAGCGCTGTGGGGTACTTTTTACAGTCACCATGCACACATGCCACTCCTACCTGATGCTGGGTCAGCTGTTTAGGGTCCACCAGACGGATATGGACCAGGGTGACCAGACTTCCAGAGTCCAGGAGGGCACGTACACTTTTCCCCCTGATCTTTACAACAGAGCTTGGCATGTCCGGATCAGCAACCAGGCCCGGGCGAGCAAACAGGGACCTGCATTGAACTACGTTACATTCCATAGGCTCAGGGTTCAAGGGACACTTGCCAGCGATGTGCCCCCAGTCACTGCACCGCCAACACTAGGGATGCCCATGGGTTGCTCTTTCACTAACCTTTTAGGACTTACACTTTTCGGCTTTACCAACGGTGTTACTGGGGTTGACCGGGTGGCCACAGGAGAGGGTCTTTTGACCATCAGTGATTGTGCAGCTGAAAATCCAGCGACCAGGTCCTCTGCCGCCAAGTAGCATTCTACCAGCTCAACCCCAGGTGTGTACTCGCTGTGCTCTTACTGCCGTGGTGACTCCCAGACGTCGCAAGATCTCAGCCTTTAGTTTGTCATAATCTTGGGCATCTTCAGTGCACAAGTCAAAGTATGCCTTTTGGGAGTCGCCTGCTAACAGTAACAGTGGGGCCACCAGCGCTGCCCAGCTGTCTTTAGGCCAGGCCTGCCCCTCAGCAGTTCTTTCAAATGTACAGAGGAAGGCCTCCACATCATCCTGGAATGTCATCTTTTGTAGAAGGTCACTTTTGGTGCCTGGCAGGGTGTCACCAGGGGACCCTGTGGAGACATTTGCAGTCTGAGCTGGCATCCACTGCAGTATTTCAGCTAAGGCCTGTCTGTCTTTCTCTGCCTGAGCCAAAGCAGCCACTTGAACCCCAGTTGCCTGAGCCAGGGCAGCCATAGCTTGCTGGTTGGCTGTTTGGGCTTGCTGCTGCTGAGCTGCCAACATTCTATTTGTTTCTTCTTGTGCAGCAGCTTGCTGGCTAGTTGCTTGGGGTTGCTTGAGCGTTCTGCTGCGGAGCCGTCAACATTCTATCTGTTTCTTGTCATTGTGTAGCATTACTCTGGAGCAAGGCCTTTATCAAGTCTTCCATGCTGCAGATTCACAAATTACACTGCTGTTCTTTTAACACTGCCGACACAACGTTCACACAGCTTATTTCAATGCAGTCTTTTAACAACAGGTATACAGTGTAGCCAGCAAACTTGCCTTTCAGTGTGGATCAGTAGAGGGCTTGCACGCATCCGTTTCCACCAATTGTGGGCGATTCGCTTCGAGTGAGGCTCTCAAACATCTAATCCAGCTGTATGTCAGGTTAGGGCTTCCTGCCCATGTTTATTCATTCAGCAAATAAAGGGTAACAGAAAGGCTTCCCTCACAGGGGTAGAAAACAGTCCCAAAACAAGTCCATTACATGAATAAAAGCCTCCTGGCTACCAGATAGACCTCCCTACGCACAAGGAGCCCCAAGAGAGGCAGGGTTCTAGTAGTACAAAGATGTGGACTAGTAATATTACAGCATGCTTAACAAAGTGACCATTGCAGTACTAAATAAGCTTCTTGAACAATAAGAACAAAAGGAGTGGGGGTATTGGTGCAAGGATGGGCACTGAGCGGGGACAGCTGAGGCTACAGGGGGATGGGGGAAGGGCAGTGGGGAAATTGCTCCTAAGCAGAGTCGATATTAGTCCAAGTCCTTGGGGTGTTCAATACAGCTCACCGAGGCAGCTCTGGGGAAAGATAAGGAGTAGCACAGGCACCTTCTAAGAGTAGCCATATAAAAATATTTTATTTAAAACAGTAGATGTACTACTCACAAGCATAGACCTAGTGGCTGGATGAGAGGAAGTCCTTGGCAGCTCGCTCCTGGAGGGGGTCCACTCAGGACGCTTCTTCTGTTGGGAGAGAAAAATAAGAACACCTGGAATAACAACCAAAAGAGCCCCATCTTAAAGAATAACTCACAGCCCAAGACTAAAGTTGTCCCCACTAACCCTTCTCCCTTGGTTCCCATGTCTCTACCTGACAACAGTCCTACGGTTTCAGCTCCAGAACCTGGCCATCCTATAGTGAATATTGTTACTGACATGTCTAATCAATCTGACCCAGTCAATAAGAATTTGCAAACCACACAACAGCCTGTTGGGGTTGTACCTGAGGACACTGTCTCCTGACATCACCACAACATACACCAGGACAAGATAGCTCCTCTACTCAGGCAGAAGGACTCACTCCAACACCCACAGTCATGAACACCAACCAATCGGATTTTTTAGGGGTGTCCCCCTTGCAGACGAGACAAAACAACAAGGCCAATAGAAAGCTTGACACAAAGGAAACTGAGGGGGAAAAAATAGACATGCAAAAGAGAGCCAAACTTACACCACAATAAAAATATTCAACTTCTCCACACACCAATTATCAGTTGCAGAAGTTTCTCTACTTAACCACTTCCTTACTGGGCACTTAAACCCCCCTCCTGCCCAGACCAATTTTCAGGTTTCAGCGCTGTCGCATTTTGAATGACAATTGCGCGGTCGTGCGACGTTGTTCCTACCGGTCCAAGACCTCGACTTTGGCATCCTGACAACAGTCCATCTCTGTACCCTTGGTTCCCTCTTCCCAATCACCCCTGTTGAAATCAGAACCCGACACTCAATAAGAAATTCTACCCCGAGAAAACCAACAATAAGGTCCACAAGAATAAAAAGAGAGGGTTGTCTTCTTCGCAGGACTCACCTGGGGGAGGTCCTCGCTCGACGGTTCCTGAAGGAGAGTAGGTCGGTGATCCAGATACGAACACTCATCATGTAGATGACAAAATTTATTTTATAAAAATATACCGATGAGAATCTTCCACGGACACGATGAGGAATAGAAAGGGGTCTCGACGGAGCCACTCGACATAACTTGTGGGGTTCCT
>BLSH010453459.1:483642-503044 GCA_018402905.1 Glandirana rugosa
CTGTAGATCTCTGCAGTTCATCCAGAGTGATCATGGGCCTCTTGGCTGCATCTCTGATCAGTCTTCTCCTTGTATGAGCTGAAAGTTTAGAGGGACGGCCAGGTCTTGGTAGATTTGCAGTGGTCTGATACTCCTTCCATTTCAATATTATCGCTTGCACAGTGCTCCTTAGGATGTTTAAAGCTTGGGAAATCATTTTGTATCCAAATCCGGCTTTAAACTTCTCCACAACAGTATCTCGGACCTGCCTGGTGTGTTCCTTGTTCTTCATGATGCTCTCTGCGCTTTAAACGGACCTCTGAGACTATCACAGTGCAGGTGCATTTATACGGAGACTTGATTACACACAGGTGGATTCTATTTATCATCATTAGTCATTGAGGTCAACATTGGATCATTCAGAGATCCTCACTGAACTTCTGGAGAGAGTTTGCTGCACTGAAAGTAAAGGGGCTGAATAATTTTGCACGCCCAATTTTTCAGTTTTTTATTTGTTAAAAAAGTTTGAAATATCCAATAAATTTCATTCCACTTCATGATTGTGTCCCACTCGTTGTTGATTCTTCACAAAAAATTACAGTTTTATATCTTTGTTTGAAGCCTGAAATGTGGCCAAAGGTCGAAAAGTTCAAAGGGGGCCGAATACTTTCGCAAGGCACTGTAAATACCTGGGTATACAGGTATCCTGATCCCTGACAGAATATACCAAACGCAACCTGGAGTCGCTGTTTTCACTCCTCAAAACTAAGACGCAGGTGTGGTCTCGTCTTCCTCTGGGCGTCATGGGGTGCATCAATTTAATCAAAATGATCCTGCTCCCCAAACTGCTATATGTATTTTGGCATGCCCCCTGCCCAATTCCACTCCGTACCCTTTACGCAATGGAGTCCATTCTCAATGCATTTGTTTGGGGAAGCTCTCGTCATAAATTATCCTGGAAGACCTTGAAAGCACCTATGAATCTCGGGGGCGCAGCCCTTCCAGAACTTGCCGGGTACTATATAGCTGCCCAGATCTCCCATTTTTTCTTTTTCAAGGATGAGGACTGAATTAGGTACCTCACCTTGGTCTGTATGGACCTTCCAGGCCCCATTTCTCACCCATTTCAGGCTATCCTCTGTGTACCCCGCTGTCGGCCCCCACAGGGCGATCGGGGGCTGATGCTACATCATCACCGCAGTATCTGGCAGCAGGCTATGAAGTATACACACGCCTCACCATACCATACCTACACTCCACTCTGGGACAACCTAGCTCTGAAACCCTTATGGCCTCAGCGCGCATACAGTGGGTTAGCAGGGGTGTCATATACCTTTCCCAGGTCTTGAGACACAATTGTATGAAGTAATTTCAAGAACTGAAAGACGAGTACTGTCTGCCCAACCACATGTTTTTTTGTTACCTTCAGCTCCGACACTCCCTGCGCTCCCAATTTGGGGGGTCTTTCCACAGCCTTGACTCTTTGCCCCTGCTGGATATAGTCAATGGACATGACTCTAAAAAGCTTATTTCCGCTCTCTACAATTGTATTATGCTGCCTGCAGCTTCTGCACGGGCACAGAGTCTCAGGACACGTTGGGAGACTGATGTGGGGGAGCTGGGGGATGAGGAGTGGGAGGAGATACTGGAGAGTTACAAATTTGTTTCCCCTAGGCTTTCTGACCGGTTGACCCATTTGTACATGTTACATAGGTCTTACCTCACACCACACAGAATTTTTAGATACCGACCTGACCGGGATCCCACCTGCCCTAGATGTGCAGACCCAGACGCCACATTTTATCACTTGATGTGGACATGCCCCCATATACAGGAGTACTGGAGCCAGGTGATCAAATTCCTTCATGACCGGATGGGCTCTCCTCTCACACTATGCCCCAGGCACTGTCTACTGGGTCTTCTCCCTACCTCAGAACTGGACAAATATCTCCATATCTTCTTGCAGGAGACGCTATTCACAGCCAGGTTGATGATCGCCAGGGTGTGGCTTCGGGAGACCCCCCCCCCCGACACTACAGCAGTGGAAGGGGGCTAGTAACACAACTCCATATAAAAAAGTTCTTTATACACACAGAGGATGGCCGGACAAGTATCACAAGATCTGGGATAGTTGGCTAGATGACTCCTCTACATGTGCAGAATAGACATGCTGGTCTAGATTTCCATCCTGATTAGGGGTTTGGCACCAGTTCCCTTTGAATTTGGGCTACGCGGGCTTGGGGGTAGCCGGGGGTGGATGCGGGTACGCGCCTCACCTTGTGGATGGCCGTGTCGCCCGCTGTCCCCCGGCTGCCCCCTCGCCCGCAACAGACGGGGGCTGGGGGTAACATGGGGACCATGAGAATACATTCCGTTCAATGTGTAAATCTGTGTATCCTTCTATTTATGCATATTGGGTGCATTTAGCACTCTAGGTTTTCTTTTGTTTCTGTGTTTGTTATCAGCCTGTAACAACCTCAATAAACGTTTAATGATTAAAAAAAAAAAACCGCATACCTGCTTACTTCCATAGGCACATTTTGCATAAACACATGCCTGCTTGCTTACTACCCAAAGCCAAATGGGTAGGTAAGGCCTATTCTAGATCTTGAGGTCCAAAACCAATTTCTTGCGGTACGGCTGTTCCGCATTGAGTCAATCCGCTCAATGATTGCCTCGCTCCAGGAAGGAGATTTTTTTGGCATCAATAGACATCAAGGATGCATATTTGCATGTGCCTATTTTGCTAACTCATCAGAGGTTTTTGCGTTTTGCGATAGAAGAATGACGCTACCAGTTCAGGCTCTGCCTATCAGGATTGCAATAGCTCCCTGAATCTTCATAAAGATTTTGGCTCCAGTGCTGGGCCTCCTAGGGTCACGAGGGGTCCTAATAATGGGATGCATGGACAACCTTTTGCTCAGAGATCAGTCTCGGTGCAGACTCGAGCAGAATGCGACCCTAACAATCCTGGAAAGCAGGGGTTGGGTCATGTATGTAGGGAATTCCTTACTAGACCCAGTTCAGTCTCTGGAACATCTAGGTCTACAGCTAGATACAGTCCAGGCAAGGATACTCTGACAGCTGAGAGGATCAGCGACCTCAAGGCTCTGCTAAGCCAGGTGAGGGCAATGAGACTCTCTTCAGTTCACCTCTGTGTGAGGCTGCTAGGGAAGATGGTAGCCTCTTTCGTGGCAATTCCCTATGCACAGTTTCACTCCAGGGCGCTTCAGCAAAACATCCTGGCAGAGTGGAACAGACAATTGCAGACTTTGGATTCCTGCATGTCCTTATCTTCCAGGGCTCGATGGAATCTCGCCTGGTGGTTAGTAAACCAGAATCTGTCTCAGGGCAGATCTTTTCTTCCACTGTCTTGGAAGATTGTGACCACATGCCAGTCTTGTAGGCAGGGGATTGGTGAAGGGGGACTCCACAGTCCAGGGGACATGGTCCTTGGTGGAGCAGAGATTGCCCATAAACCTCCTAGAGCTACAAGCTATTCGGCTAGCTGTGAGGTATTGGACATCCAGGTTGCAGGTCTACCTGGTAAGGGTACAGGCCAACAAGACCACGGCAGTGGCAAGTTTGCAAGACTCTCTGCAGTTTACATACCAGGCGTGGGAAAATTGGAAGGCGGACTTTCTCAGCCGCCAACAGATACATACCGGGAGAGGGGTCACTGCATCCTGAAGTGTTTTGGGAAATTTGCCTGCGCTGGGGGACGCCAGAGGTTGATCTACTGGCATCCCGTTTCAACAACAGAGTCCAGCAGTTTGTGTCCCCAGCAGGGGATCCTTTGGCTATAGGAGTAGGTGCTCTGGTGATTCCATGTGCCCAGTTCTCCTTGATTTATGACTTTCCCCCAATCTCTCTGCTGCTGCATCTCTTGCGCAAAATTCGGGTGGGAGGCGGCGACAGTCATTCTAGTGGCGCCAGATTGGTCCAGGAGACCTTGCTACCCATAGATAATGAGGTTAAGGGCGGACGGGCCTTGGCAGCTTCCGGTCCGACCCGATGTACTCTCTCAGGGTCCTATATTCCACCCTAATTTTAAGTTGACGGCATGGCGATTGAAGCCACGGTATTGAGAGATCCTGGGATTTCTTTGGCCCTGTGTTGTCTACAATGGTAAACGCTAGAAGCTAGTAACTAGGAAGATTTATCACAGGGTTTGAAAGCCTCACATTGTGTGGTGTGAGGTCAGGAAATGGCATCCCCACAAGTATGTGATTGGTAAAATGCTAGCCTTTCTTCAAGCAGGAGTAGACTTGAAGCTGGTTTTCACTACAATCAAAGGACAGGTTGTTGCCTTGTCCATATGTTTTCAGAAGTCTTTGACTTCTCGCTCCTTGATCAGGACCTTTCTTTAAGGGGTAACTCATCTGTTACCACCTGTTAGATTTCCTTCCTTAGGGTTTAAAGGGGAGAGCTCTTTCCATCAGGAGATAGGGGCCTCTTGGGCTTCTGCCACCCGACGTCGGTGGCACAGATTTTGAGGCCGCTACATTGTCCTCAGTACATACATTCACAAGATTCTATCAGGTGGATGTTAGAACAGCGGAGGATTCTGCTTTTTGGCACATTAAGGGTTGCGGTTTAATTGGGATTGTATCTACGTCCCCTCAGGGATTGCTCTGGGACTTCCCAGTATGAATATTAATATATAGCCTGCTCTGTGGCCCGTGATGTCCGTGAAAGAAAATTGGATTTTTTTATGCATACCTACTTGTAAAATCCATTTCTTTCAAAGGACATCACGGGACACAGGGGTCCTTCAACTCTGTCTTTGTGGAGTTTATTGCTTGCTACAAAACTGAAGTGCTCCCGGTGTTGAAGGGGTTATATAGGAGGAGGAACTTCCTGTTTGTTCTTTGATTGCCAGTGTCCATTCACCTATAGGTTGCGTGTAACCCAGTATTTATATGAATATATAGCCTGCTCTGTGTCCCGTGATGTCCTTCGAAAGAAATGGATTTTACAGGTAAGTATGTATAAAAATCCAATTTTGAAAAGGTATTACAACATACAGTCCCTCAAAGATCCTCCCCTTTCTGCTGATCCACCCTCTCATTACGCCCCATTGACACCATAGGCCTTTGACTATAGGCGGAACTAGGCAGTTGGCACAGTTATTGGGGCAAATTTTGCCACCAGCTATGCCAACTTGTCTATAGGCCTCTGGGAGTCCAGATTCACCTGGGATAACAACCCATATACCTCCCATATTATCTGGTATGGGAGGTATATAGACTATATCATTGTCATTTGGGATGGCCCGGAGGACCTTTTTCTAGAATTTGTTCCCCACTGCAACCAGAACACATATGGGCTCTTCTTCACCTCAGTTTCCAATTCCTTCCAACTAGCATTCCTGGACCTTTGGCTTTACCACCATGATGGACAAATATTGGCAAAAAATTATTTTAAACCCTCGGCAGGCAACTCCTTTTTGCATTTTGACAGCTGCCATCACCCCAGGTGGATACAAATTATTCCCGAAAGCCAGTTCTGCCGGTTGCGAAGGAATTGCACAAAAGACAGTTACTACAAAGAACAAAGTCTCTTACTCCATCAAAAATTCGCTGAAAAGGGATACCCCGGACCTTTGATTGAAAAAGCTCATTCCTACTATCTATTAGATTCCCATAATCCCCCTAAGGATGATCATTCACAAAACATACAGCCCATGTGGTTAACCACACAATTCCACACCCAGTTTAAAAAGATGGAGCAAATAGTAGCCAAACACTGGCCAATCTTATTGGAAGATCAACACCTTAAATCTTCCATAGCCTTCAGACCCAAATTCTCCTACCATAAGGCCAGAAGTGTTAACAACTTGGTAGCCCAGAGTAAACGCAGAACTGAGCGCAAAACTGGCCCCAACACTGTGTATCATTCCCCTTACCGGCATGTACCAATGCCAGAAGGCCCTGTGCCTAACCTGCAAACATGTTAACCATGGCCAAAAGCTATTCACTACTAAGGGTAAAACATATGCTATCAATCAATTTTACAACTGCTCCAGTTCGTTTGTAGTGTATTGTATCACGTGCCCCTGTGGTCTCTTGTATGTAGGGAGGTCCATAAGGACTCTGAGAAAAAGATTTGGTGAACATCGCCAGTGTGTGGAGGGAGGCGAGGACCACCACAGTGTTCCTTGGCACTTCCTGGAGCATCACAACAAATCCTCAGAGGGCTTAAAAGTATGGGTCACAGTGTCCATTCTCGGGTCTCCCTCTCTGGCGGAGCGTTACAAAAGCGTCTTTGCAAGAGAATGACTTTTTGGATATACACTTGATTCTCGCATGCCTGGGTGTCTGAATGAGGAATTAGAGGTCAGCTCCCTACTGTAATTTCCTCTATCCCCATGCCCTCTCAACACATACCACCTCACCCTTCCATACAAGTCATAGTGTGTGTTTAGTGATTTTCGATATGCCAACATAGTTGTTTTGGTTTTATTAACATTGTTATGTATACCCATTTTGTCTAGGGGCCTTTTCTGTATCACCACGGACCCTTAAGGTCTGCATGGAAACATCACTTGCAGTAAGTACCATACTACATTTTATAATCAGTAATAATGGTCATTAGCAATTAACATTCCTTAAGCATATAGCATATATTGCAGAACATCCGAGACAGGGCATCTGGATTGATGTTTTTCGACCCAGGCCTGTACATGACATGGAAGAGGAAGCAATGAGAAGAAGAGTGCCCACCGAACCTGGCAAGGTCTCAGTCTCTTGGCTGCTCAGAGGTACTCTAAAGTTTTGTGATCTGTGTAGATCAAAATAGGGTGCCTCGCTCCCTCCAACAGATATCGCCACTCTTCCAGGGCGGCCTTAATGGCCAAGAGCTCTCTGTCACCTACATCGTAGTTCTTCTCGGATGTGGATAGCTTGAGAGAGAAGAGCGCTACAGGATGAGGAAAGATTAGATGATCTGAATTTATTCTCTCTTGTGAAGAGGAGATTAAGAGGGGATATGATCAACATGTACAAATATATAAGTGGTCCATATAGTGAACTTGGTGTTGAGTTATTTACTTTAAGGTCATCACAAAGGACAAGGGGGCACTCTTTACGTCTAGAGGAAAAAAGATTTAATCTACAAATACAGAAAGGTTTCTTCACAGTAAGAGCTATAAAAATGTGGACTAGACTCCCCCCAGAGGTGGTATTGGCCAGCACGGTTGATTGCTTTAAAAAAAGGCCTGGATTCTTTCCTTAATGTAAATAATATAACTGGGTACTAACATTTTTTGGTAAAGTTGATCCAGGGTGTATCCGATTGCCTCTTGAGGGATCAGGAAGGAATTTTTTCCCCGTTATAGCAAATTGGATCATGCTTTGCTGGGTTTTTTTGCCTTCCTCTGGATCAACTGTGGGTGAAGGATTGTATATGGGATTGTTTGGTTATATATAATTTTTTTTTTTTTTTTTTTTGGTTGAACTAGATGTCTTTTTTCAACCTGACTAACTATGTAGTGAAGCCTTAGCACCTTGTTTTTGTGACAGTACAGCCCCTACGGCTATAATGTCCAAAGAATCTATTTCCAGGACAAATGGCAAGGTGGGGTCAGGATGGGTGCTTAAGTAAAAAGTCCTTTCAGAATCACAAAAGCTGCTTGGGCTTCGGCGGTCCATTGGAACCATTTGTTCTGCTTAGTCAGCTGAGTAATCGGGGCAATAATGGCTGAGAACCCCTTTTATAAACTTCCTGTAGACAAAAGCGCTGGACTCCCTTTTTGTCTGTGGGTACAGGCCAGTCAAAGATGGCAGAGACCTTCTGGGGGTCCATGGTAATACCCATGACAGAGATGATGAGTCCCAGGAAAGGGATGCTTGAGCGCTCAAACTCGCATTTTTTCGGCCTTGTCGTAAAGGCGGTTCTGCCGAAGGCAGCTCAAGACACTGGTAACATGCTTGCGGTGCTCTTCCAGAGTAGGGGAGAATATCAATATGTCATCCAGATAATTGATCACAAAGAGATCCAGGTAGTCCTTGAATACGTCATCCGCGAAATGCTGGAACGTGGCTGGGGCATTGCAGAGCCCCAGGGGCATAACCCCATACTCAAAGTGCCCGAACCGGGTCCGGAAGGCGGTCTTCCATTCGTCACCCTCCCGGATGCGGACAAGGTTATATGCGCCACGGAGGTCCAGCTTCGTGAAGACAGTTGCCGCTCCAAGTCTCTGGAAGAGTTCTAGGACTAAAGGCGGGGGTAGCAGTTTTTCACCGTTATTTTATTGAGTTCCCTATAGTCAATGCAGGGCCTTAGGGTGTGATCCTTTTTCTCCACAAAGAATATCCCGGCCCCGCGGGAGACGTGGAAGGTCGGATGAAGCCCTTTTTGAGGTTATCAACCAAGTAGGCCTTGAGGGCCGATAGTTCCAGTTCGGTCAGCGGGAAGATTCTCCTGAAGGGCACCTCAGCTCCAGGGAGGAGCTATAGGACAGTCATAAGGCCTATGGGGTGGTAATTCTTCAGCCCCCTTTTTGCTAAACACATCCAGGAAGGCTTGGTAGACTGAGGGAACAGATAGGCAGGTGTCGGAATCCGGGTCAGTATCCAGGTGTAGCAAGGTAGGGGTCGCCTCCTCTGCTTTTGGTAGGCAGTGCTGGAGACAGTAGGGGGACCAGAACTTGATCTCGCCTGTGGCCCAGTTGATGCTGGGACTATGGGCATCTGCCAGGCGTACGACCATCCTGTGAGATTTGGGTTGCGAAGGATTGATCCATAAAACAACTACACACTCCGGAATCAATAATCGCGGTAGCCAAGATGTTCCTTCCGGGGAGCTGTAGAGAGAGAGGGAGAGTGAGGTGAGAGGAATTACTTGAAGGGACTGGTACATCACCACTGGAGGACGGAGAACACTTACCGAGCTTGGCTGGGTAAGTTCTCACCACGTGTCCCGGCTCAACGCAGTAGAGGCACAAGTTGTTGTTTCGGCGACGTTACCTTTCCCCTGGAGTGAGGGACGGGCGGACGAGTCCCAGCAGCATGGGTTCAGGAAGGTCCGGTGGAGAGGAGGAGGTGGCCGTGGAAACCGGTGGAACTGGACTGGGGTAGCTGGGTACCCAGGAGTAGCTTCCAGGTAAGCTGTGAGGACCTTGTCGATCTTTTGTCTCTCTGAGGCGCCTATTAATCTGGATGGAGAGATTGATCAATGCGTCCAGGGTTTGGGGCACTCCTACACGGGCTAGCTCATCCTTCAACGGCTCGGAGAGACCCAAGCAGAACTGGTAGCAGAGGGCTGCGTCATTCCAGGCTGTATCAGCACTCCAGCACCTGAACACTTGAAACATTGTCCTCTGCCATACGGCAGCCCTGCTGGAGCGCATGGAGTGCAGCTTCTGCGGTGGTGGCCTGATGCAGGTCCTCATAGAGCCGAGCCCTGGCCAGTAGCCGGTGGGCTCAGGACTGGGGTTCCCCCAGCAGCAGAGAAATCACCAGACCCACCTTGGTGGTTTCCAGGGAGAAGGTGCGGGGTTGGAGACAGAAATAGAGCTTGCAGGCATTGCGGAAGCGCCAGAATTTGGTGCGGTCGCCTGAGAACCGCTCCGGCATAGGAACCTCCTTCCAACTGGGTATAGCCTTCCTGCAGGGTTTTAATGGCCTGGGTAAGGCCGGCCAGGTGCAAGAAAAGTTCATTCATTGGAGAGGACTCCTGCGCAGACTCAGACATGGCTGTCCGTGGCCGTCACGCACCTGGGGGTGGAGTCTGACTTATGCAGGAGTAACCTCTCTTGCGACCCTGATCTGGGAACCCCTGGTAGAGCAGATAGGAAGTTCGGGAGTGAGGATGGCACGAGGGTTGGACTGGGTCACTGATGGAGGTGTGAGCGGTCCCTCTGGGCTCATACTGGCTGGTAGAGTGGTGGCACAGGCTGGGTCGGCAACAGGCTGGCAGTGCGGAACAGGAGAAGCAGGCAGAAGCGTAGTCGGATACAGGCTGGAGTCGTCAACAGGGTGGCAGCAGAAGTACAAGGGAGCAGGCAGAAGAGTGGTTGTGGGTAGCCGGGGTCAGTGCAGGCGGAGATCAGAGTAGGGTCAGGTCAAGCCTGATAACAGGAACGCAGATAAACAGGTCGCTAGGGTACACGGTAGCGCTGCAGAATGGACAGCACCGGCTGCATGATGCTGTCCAGTTTAAATAGGCCATTTGGCGCACCCCCGCACAGAGGAACATCCGTTCTGCACAGGTTTTCAGGCTGTGTTCCCTGACAACTTCCTTGTTGGCAAATACGATTTTGCAGAATTTTGTGCAGTAATGGGGAGGAGGTGGATTTAGCAATCCTTTCGCTGTCAATTTGTTCTCAGTGACAGGAATGCTAGTGTAAACAAAGGTGAACATTAAGCACTGGATACAGATTTTCAGTAAATCAATCAAACATCACACGCAAACTCCTCTAACAAAGGGAAAAAAGGACCCAGAGTTGGGAATCTAGTCCAAGAACATCAAACAACAACATCCATGGGGTGGGATGGGGCGCTTTACATTTTTTCTTATTTATTTTATTTTTTTACACTGTCCCTTTTTAATTTTTTTTTTCTTATATCACTTTTATTGCTGTCACAAGGAATGTAAACATCCCTTGTGAAAGCTATTTTTTGGAGGGATCTGGGGTGCACTTAGAAGAATGGGTTTCCGGATTATTCCTCCGTTATACTTACCTAGATGGATGCAGCATCCGTCGTCCAATGCTGTATCTGTCCCCCAGCGCTAATACACTTCTCTCTGATTCCCGAGCGGAGAGCTGCTGGCTGTCAGTCAGCAAGCCCTCCACACTGCTCCTCCACGCTCACTGGAGCGCTGAGCTGTGGATGGGCGGGGATCGGCCGTCTCAGACTCTCAGCAGATCGCTGAGCGGCTGAGGCCGCTGCTGGTCCAAGCACCTGGTGGATCCCGACTCTTGAAGTCGTGATGACGCGGTGCCTGTCCCGACTCCTGTGATGTCAGCAGAGCGCGGACTTTAGTCCTCCCTCTGCTGAAAACGGTTCACAGGAGTGCAAAACATATTGCACTCCTGTGACACATAGGAGAAGTATGGCCAAATGAGCCATACTTCTCCTTTAAAAGCATCCAAAACGCTAAGTTTGGCTGTTTTGAATACTGACTTTTTTTCAAATCTGCCACCTTTAAAGAGAAGTAAAGTATTACTTGCCTAGATGAATGCAGCAATTGGTCCCCCGGCGCCTGTGCACTGAGAACCGAGCGATCGAACATCGCCGATCACTCAGTTTTCAGAGCTCCATGAGCAGAGAGCTGTAGACTGTCAGTCACGGCTCTCTGCTCTTCTCACTCACTGGAGCGCTGGGCTGTGAAGGAGGCGGAGTGGCCATCTCAGGCTCTCAGCTGCTCGCTGGGAGACTGAGACAGGTGTCAGTCCAGGCATCTGGCAAATCCAGACTCCGTGGTCGGGATGGCACAGTGACTGAACTGACATTGGTGACGTTGCTGAAAACGGGTCACAAGAGTGCAAAAACGAACTTCACTCCTGTGATCCATAGGAGAAGTCCAGCCAAACGAGCTTTGGCTGGACTTCTCCTTTAAAGCTCCAGTAAACCGGAAGTGATGTCATGACATCGCTGCCGGGTTACTAGATTCAAGACCCGATCAAAGCCGAATCCGGCTTTGTTTGGGTCTCTGGGCAGTTGGCGAACACGCCGGCTGGTCACTCAGTCCTCCCAGTGGGATGGGTGAGCCACAAAAGGCGTCGGGAGGGGGGTGGCTGATTAGCCACATCGGTTGTTATTACAAGAAAGCAGCTTGTCTGCTCTAAAAAACCCAGATGCAGTCATCACCCTGGTACAACCATTTTAAGCAGAAGGCCGCATATTTGTGTTATTTGTGTTACGTCGGCGTAAAGGGGTTAACTGCTTGAAAATTTTAGGGAAACATCCTAAAGAAAAACTTCAACAAAGATTTTAGAGCACTATGCCCAGCTACTCTCCCCCTGCTGCCACTATTATAATTAATTAGTGACTATGAAATTGATAGCTAATTGGCTTATCTTACACAGCAGAAGTGGCTGTCAAAATGCAGCCACTACCGTGTAAAGTGACACTTAGGCCGGCCATAAATGGAGCAAATTTCTTTCCTGCAACCAAGTCATTGTTGACAGGAAAATCCCTCCTGCAGCGTTATTGTATTCTCCTGGCGGTGGAAGCCTTCCCTGAGGAGAACACAGTGATTATTGCTAGCGGCTATAACAGCCGCTGGAAATAATCACATGTAGAAATCCGGCAGGCTGGTTGTACCCAAGTTGATTGATTGCTTGATCAATCAACTTTGGAACGATCATACATGGTTCCAATCTCAGCCTTTTCCGGTATTTGCTGTTTCATTCATATATAGATCCAAGGCGTGATCCCTGAACTGCACATGGCATCACTTAAAGTGTAACTCCACTTTTGTTGAGAAAAAAACATCCCCTCTGGGTGATCTATGTACATTACAAGGATTTTATCAATCTTTGTTGCAGATTCCTACCTTTTGTTATTCTGACATTTTTGTTGCAAGGGATGCCTTTAATCTCACTTCTATCTTACAGCAGACTAATGGGAAAATTGGTGAGCCAATCACACAAGCAGGAAATTATGTTTCTGGGGGGCGTTCTGTACACATTCTGTGTACAGAACACCTCCAAGTAGCCATACTGCATTTCACAGAAAATGAAAGAGCTGCACATTGAAAAGGAAAGGTAATTTTTAATAACATTCAATTAGAATATGACTTGTGTCGCAATTGTATACACTATATTATTTTTTCCTTATTTGCTATTGGAATTACCCTTTAACCACTTGCCGACCAGCCGACGTCGTTTGACGGCGGCAGGTCTGCTCTCCTATGCAAATCACCGCAGCTGTACGGCGGTTTGTGCATGAGCGCTAGGGGGGCATGTGTGCACCGCCCGCTGCATGCTGCGGTAGCATGCCCGCGGGTCGGGCGGACTTGATGTCCGCCAGCGACCCGTGATTGCCTAGTACAGAGGCAGAACAGGGATCTTCCAATGTAAACAAGGCATATCTCCGTTCTGCCAGGGGACATGGCAGAGATCTTCTGTTCCCAGTAATCGGGAACAGTGATCTCTGCCATTTCCCTGCCAGCCCATCCCCCCTACAGTTAGAACATGCTGAGGAAACACACTTAACCCCTTGATCGCCCCTTAGAGTTAACCCCTTCCCTGCCAGTGTCATTTTTACACTGATCAATGTAATAATGTCAGTGGTCCCCAAAAAGTGTCATTTGGGGTCAGACTTTTCCACCGCAATGTCGTAGTCTCTCTAAAAATCACAGATCGCAGCCATTATCAGTAAAAAAAAAAATAAAAAAAATAAAAGTCCCTCAATTTATCCCATAGTTTGTAGACGCAATAACTTTTGCGCAAACAAATCAATATACGCCTATTACCTTTTTTTTTACAAAAAATATGTAGAAGAATATACAGTCAGGTCCATAAATATTGGGACATGGACACAATTCTAATCTTTTTAGCTCTATACACCACCACAATGGATTTGAAATGAAGCAAACAATATGTGCTTTAACTGCAGACTTTCAGCTTTAATTTGAGGGTATTTACATCCAAATCAGGTGAACGGTGTATGAATTACAACAGTTTGTATATGTGCCTCCCACTTTTTAAGGGACCAAAAGTAATGGGACAATTGACTGCTCAGCTGTTCCATGGCCAGGGGTGTGTTATTCCCTCATTATCCCATTTACAAGGAGCAGATAAAAGGTCCAGAGTTAATTTCAAGTGTGCTATTTGCATTTGGAATCTGTTGCTGTCAATTCTCAATATGAGATCCAAAGAGCTGTCACTATCAGTGAAGCAAGCCATCGGTAGGCTGAAAAAACAAAACAAACCCATCAGAGAGATAGCAAAAATATTAGGTGTGGCCAAATCAACTGTTTGGAACATCCTTAAAAAGAAAGAATGCACCGGTGAGCTCAGCAACACCAAAAGACCTGGAAGACCACAGAAAAAAACTGTGGTGGATGACCGAAGAATTCTTTCCCTGGTGAAGAAAACACCCTTCACAACAGTTGGCCAGATCAAGAACACTCTCCAGGAAGTAGGTGTATGTGTGTCAAAGTCAACAATCAAGAGAAGACTTCACCAGAGGGAATACAGAGGGTTCACCACAAGATGTAAACCATTGGTGAGCCTCAAAAACAGGAAGGCCAGATTAGAGTTTGCCAAACAACCGCTAAAAAAGCCTTCACAGTTCTGGAACAACATCCTATGGACAGATGAGAGCCAAGATCAACTTGTACCAGAGTGATGGGAAGAGAAGAGTATGGAGAAGGAAAGGAACTGCTCATGATCCAAAGTATACAACCTCATCAGTGAAGCATGGTGGTGGTAGTGTCATGGCGTGGGAATGTATGGCTGCCAATGGAACTGGTTCGCTTGTATTTATTGATGATGTGACTGCTGAAAAAAATAACAGGATGATTTCTGAAGTGTTTTGGGCAATATTATCTGCTCATATTCAGCCAAATGCTTCAGAACTCATTGGACGGCGCTTCACAGTGCAGATGGACAATGATCCGAATCATACTGCGAAAGCAACTAAAGAGTTTTTTAAGGGAAAGAAGTGGAATGTTATGCAATGGCCAAGTCAATCACCTGACCTGAATCCGATTGAGCATGCATTTCACTTGCTGAAGACAAAACTGAAGGGAAAATGCCCCAAGAACAAGCAGGAACTGTAGACAGTTGCAGTAGAGGCCTGGCAGAGCATCACTAGGGATGAAATCCAGCGTCTGGTGATGTCTATTCATTACAGACTTCAGGCTGTAATTGACTGCAAAGGATTTGCCAATCAAGTATTAAAAAGTGAAAGTTTGATTTACGATTGTTAATCTTTCCCATTACTTTTGGTCCCTTAAAAAGTGGGAGCCACATATACAAACTGTTGTAATCCTACACCGTTCACCTGATTTGGATGTAAATACCCTCAAATTAAAGCTGAAAGTCTGCAGTTAAAGCACATCTTGTTCGTTTCATTTCAAATCCATTGTGGTGGTGTATAGAGTCAAAAAGATTAGAATTGTGTTGATGTCCCAATATTTATGGACCTGACTGTATATTGGCCTAAACTGGTTAATTTGTTTTTTTTATATTTTTTTTGGATATGTATTATAGCAAAAAGTAAAAAAGGGATTTGATTATAACTTACCGTAAAATCCTTTTCTCTGAGTTCACTGACAGACGCAGCCCTTCATTAGACAAGTGGGTTATGCTCATATCACTAGGAGTAGACTAGGTAAAATAAAACAAAAGCATAGGTTGGCCCCTCCCAGGGGGCTGTCCTCACCTTAGCATATAACCCCCTGCTAGACAATAGCATATCAGTTCGTAACAAGCCGTACAAACCTTCCAGGTCCTATGATAAATCTTACGCAAAGAGCCCTTACGCGCTTTAATCATAGTAGGGATTACGGAGTCAGAGACACCCCTATCCCTCAACACCTGGGACTCAATAGCCAAGCCGTCAAAGCCAGCGAGGGTAAAGCAGGGTGCAAGATGGGTCCCTGAGACAGTAGGTCTTCGCGAAGTGGAAGACGCCACGGGACATCTGCCACCATCCGTACCACATCGGCGTACCAAGGACGCCAAGGCCAATCCAGAGCTACCAGGATTGTCGGGATTCCCTCTGCTTCTATCCTGTGCAGAACCCGCGGCAGAAGCTTCAGAGGAGGAAAGACGTACAGTAGCCGACCCCAGGGTGCTACCAGTGCGTCCGTGGCGACCGCCAACGGATCTCTTGATCTGCACACAAAGGTCCATACCTTGTGATTGAATCAGGAGGCCATGAGGTCCACCTCTGGCGTGCCCCACTTGAGGCAAATCTGGCGGAACACTTCTGGATGT
This sequence comes from Glandirana rugosa, assembly GCA_018402905.1. NCBI lineage: Eukaryota > Metazoa > Chordata > Amphibia > Anura > Ranidae > Glandirana > Glandirana rugosa. The sequence goes on from BLSH010453459.1 coordinate 499,520, forward strand.
AGGGACCATTCCCCCTGATCCAGAGTCCGGCGGCTGAAAAAGTCCACCTGCCAGTTTTCCACGCCTGGAATGTAGATTGTGGAGAGAGCTGGCACGTGATGTTCTGCCCACCGAAGGATCAGAGCCGCCTCCGCGGCTGCTGCCGAGCTTCTTGTTCCGCCCTGATGGTTCACATATGCCACAGCCATGGCATTGTCCGACTGAACCCGGACAGGGAGGCCTCACAGCCTTGTCGACCAACAGGATAGACAAAGTCTGATCGCTCTCAGCTCCAGTACATTTATTGGAAGACAAGCTTCCTGAGCTGACCAACGGCCCTGAGCAGAAAACTGACCCAGGACCCCTCCCCAGCCCGATAGGCTGGCATCCGTTGTTACTATCGACCAATTGAGGGGGAGGAAACATTTTCCTAATTTTAGGGCTGGAGCCCGAATCCACCAAAACAAGGATCCCCGGGACTGATGATCCAACCTGATAAGTCTGTCTAGGTATAGGGGAGATTTGTCCCATTGCGACAAAATCGCCTTCTGCAGGAGCCGAGTGTGACTCTGGGCGTAAGGTATCGCTTCGAAAGCCGACACCATGAGCCCCAACACTCGCATACAGAACCGTAAGGAGGACCACTGGCATAATAACAGGGTTCGCACTGCTGCCTGAAGTGTCAGGAGCTTGTTTGGTGGCAAAAACACCCTTGCCTGCACCGTGTCCAGAATCAGATCCAGGTATTCCAGACGGCAGGATAGAGTCAACGACGACTTCTGCAGGTTGATCAGCCAACCAAAATCTTTTAACGTGGACACTGATTATCACGTTCTCCTCCAGAGCTGCGGCCGACTCTGCTCTCAGGAGTAGATCGTCAAGGTATGCTACCACCGCGATACCTCTCTGTCTCAACAGCGCCAGCATCGGGGCCACCACCTTGGTGAACACTCGGGGAGCCGAAGCCAGACCGAAGGGGAGAGCCACAAACTGGTAATGCAGATCCCCACTGCGAAACGCAGGAAACGCTGGTGCCTGTGACAAACTGGAATGTGGAGATACGCGTCCTTGATATCCAGGGACGCCATGAATTCCCCTTGGTGCAGGGCGGCCACCACCGAGCGGATGGACTCCATCCTGAATCTTTTTGTCTTTACAAAGCAGTTTAGTGCCTTCAGGTCCAGAACTGGCCTGACACCGCCCTTTTTGGGCACCACAAAGAGGTTTGAGTAAAACCCGTGAAATCTTTCTACCGTGGGTACCGGTACAATCACCCCCTGTTCGGCAAGCGTCCGAACGGCGCCTAGAAGCGCCTCCCGACACCCCTGAGGAAGTCTTAAGTTCGAAGGGGAGAACCTTTCTGGGGGTAGAGAGATTAATTCTATCCTGTACCCAGAGGACACCACCTCCAGCACCTACCGATCAGTGATGCGGGCAGTCCATCTGTCTGCCAACCCCAGTAACCGGCCCCCCACCCGAGAGTCAGGCGGGGGGCAGCCCATCATGCGGAGGTTGACTTATCCTTCGCTTTTTCAGACTTACGTTGCCAGGGCCTTTTACTGGGCCCAGCGGAAGCCTTACCGGACTTGAAGCCCTTACCCGCTGAGCCGGGCGCACGAAAAAACTTCTTCTGGCCTGAAGAAACAGGGCCCTGCCTACGGCGAAAATCCCGCCTTTTTGGCTCTGGAAGGAAAGTACTGTTACCTCCCGTGAAATCCTTAATGATTTCATCCTACTGTGGGCCAAACAGACGCCCTCCCTGAAAGGGAAGATCCGTAAGAGCTTTCTTTGATGCCTGGTCGTCTGACCAAGAGCGGAGCCACAGCACCCGCCTGATAACAATTGCAAAAACACACATTTTTGACAGTATGGGAAGTAGGTCCAATGCAGTATCGCATAGGTAGCGGAGACCCTCTTACAAGTGTTGTGCCCGTTGCACCTCAGCCTGGGCACACTCACAAGTCAAACTGGAGTGTAATGTGGTAGCGCACTCGAAAAGAGATTGTGCCGCCATAGCAGCCGCCAGAGCTGGCCGCATGGCTGACCCAGCCAACAAGTCGGGTCCTCCAAAAGAATTCACCAAATACTGCCCTCAGCTGTTCCAAGGACACCAGGGACCCCGGCGTAGATTGTTGCTCTGCAGGTACCCCTGCCATAGCACTGCCGGCCTCTGACATCCCAGACTTCCGGCACCCCCACTGTGTGACCACCACCCCTACCCCACCAATCAGCCAGGGAGACCCGGAAGGATTGCACCCACCACTACCAGCACCCAGGGAGAGCCAGCTATACTTGCTGTTTTTTGATGCCTCAGCGCTGTGACCGGAATGAGCACTGAAAAAACACTCCACTTCAAGAGCCTGCACCGCCGCGTCTGTCAGCCACACTGTCCAAGCAAAAATGGAAGTGCCTCTGCCGTTTTTAACACTTCCCCGAAATACAGAGAAAAGCCACTGGGGGCCACCAGAGGACAGGCTGAAAACCGCATGGGCTACAGGAAAATGGCCGCTGCCATCACAAACATGCCGAGCTATGGCAAAATGGCACGGTATCGGCGAACGAACGGTGATCAGGCCTGTACTGGCCAGCGGGACTATCGGGAGTTTCCCGGTGGGCCGATGGCTCAGTGGGCCGGTCAGAGTGACAGCGGAGCGGAGGTGAGCGGGCAGGGACTCCCATACCCTGCCCAGCAATAAGCTAATCCCCCCACTGACCGCTGTGTAGCTGTTTAAAAAAAAACTTCCCCAGGCCCCATGTGTTCAGCGGGGGCCGGGGAGAGAGCGTGGACTATTTTTCATTTTCGGCTTTTGGTGGATTAAACCGCCGCAGCGCACTATGCATGTGAAGGCCGGTACTATATTATTACACTGGGGCCGGCCAGGAGCGATGCGGCGGATTAATCCGCTTAAAACTGAAAGTGAAATAGTCTGTGCTCTGTCCCCCAGCCCCAGATAAACACAGGGGACAAAGTTTTCATTTTAAACAGTTGCTCAGTGGAGGATTAGTTTTTTGCTTAACAGGGTTATGGGATTTCCCGCCCGCTCCCCTCGCCCCCAGGCTCCCAGCTCCAGTCTCCACAGGACCAACTGCAGCAGTCAGGATCTACCTATAAGAACTGCCCAGACCAGGTACCAGGGTCTGAGGGGGACTAACATTAATGGGCACTGGTGAGGCTGCGTTAATGGGCACTGGCTTGGTTGCATTAATGGGCACTGGGGTGCAAGAATATCCATCTAGGACTGACGACGTCAACCAGGACACCTCTGACCTCGACCCTCGGACCCCCGCTCCCCTCGCCCGCCCTTTAGGGTATTGGGACAATTCGTTTTTTGATTAGGAGGTGACTCGTTGACAAATTTTACTTTTGAAACAGGGGACACAAATAGACCCCGACCCCCTGTCTCGTGTCTGATAAAGTGAAAGTCAAAATTCGCCTAATTAGGCGGCGTAGCGAGGACCGGCCGGGGTCACATTATTATATCATGGCCGGAAGTGTACGTATCACGCGACGCCGCCAAATTAGGTGGTTTTCGGCTTTTACTTTTT
>BLSH010453486.1:35393-47271 GCA_018402905.1 Glandirana rugosa
ACTAACAGGTTCTTGTCCCATTATACCCACACAGACGACCTCTCAACAAACAAATGGCTCAACATAAGGGGGCAAAGAAGTCTACAGGCCAGGACTCAAAGCAATTTTCCTACATCTTAAGGAAAAGGGAGATTCTTTTAAAGACAGTGAGAAGAACCCATTTTTGACAGAGAGGATAACAGGTTCACAAGAGTCATTAAAGAGGCCAATTAGGTCAGATGGAACAATCATCCCTGAAGAGTGGTAGAGAACCTTCAACACCATCTGTCTTCCTGACACCAAGGATGGGATGATGTAACTAGACAGGGTAGTTCCACAAAGGTCACCCCTCCCATCCTGTTCTTGGACAATCAACATCTCCCTTGATGCATTCCATGGTAATTGGATGAAGGTGTCTCTGTTACCTGTGTGGCAATACATCCTGGTGTATCTTCCTGGCACTCACTGGAATTGTAAAAGTGGCATAAGGGAGTTACAAAACAACAAGTTCAGTTAAATGACACAAACTGCTAATAGATAAAGTAGTGGGTAACTGGTTACTCAGGGTTAATGCACTTTAGAATTGGCACATTTTACTGAATAGGGAAGTGAGGCGAAACCTCCCCAATGGAGGCACTGATAGCAATAAAAACCCTGAGAGATGGCCCAAACCTTCCCAACTCTATCCAAAGATAAAGACTTTCTATTCCTGGATTCCAAACTATGTGTTCCCTAGCATAGCTGGCACTCCATTTGTGCAGGGAGAAGCCTTAGCAGAGGTATTGTGCCCTGTTTAAATGTGACTGACCTCCTTCAACCATAAATTATTGACAATTCAAATCTTCAATCTTACATGTTTCAGATTAAGTGTGCAAGGTATCACTGGGCGAGGAAGTGAAATGAAATTGCCAAAATGGAGATGCAGATAGCAATAAAAACCCTCAGAGATGATCCAAGCTTCCCAACTCTACTCAAAGCTAAGAAAAGGTTTTGGATGGAGCTGGTATTTAAGGTTGATTTGGTTGTGCCCATCAAGCTGCAGAACCATCAGCATCTACATCATCATCATCATGACCCAACCCTTCCCAACTCTATCCAAAGCTAAAGACTTTCAATTCCTGGATTCCAAACTCTGTGTCCCCTAGCCCATAGGGTACACCATTTGTGCATGGAGCAGCCTTACCAGAGCTATTGCAACTGAATGTGACCTTCTTCAACCATAAATCACTGATGATTTGAATCCAGCTCCATAGCCATACATGCTCCAGATTAATTAAGTGAGCATCATATCACCAAGTTAGGAAGTGAGAAGAAACCTCCCCAATGGAAACACAGATAGCAATAATAACCCTGAGAGAGATGACCCAACCCTGAGAGAGATGACCCAACTGGAGCTGCTATTTAAGGTTGATTTGGTTGTGCCCCTCAAGCTGCAGACCCATCAGCATATCCACCATCATCATGACCCAACCCTTCCCCACTCTATCCAGAGCTAAAGACTTCCTATTCCTGGATTCCAAACCCTGGGTTCCCTAGCCCACAGGGTACCCCGTTGATGCAGAGAGCAGCCTTACTGAAGCAATTATGGTCCAACCAAATGTGATTCACCTCCTTCAACCATGAATTACTAAGGATTTGAAATCAGTGTCTCAGTCATACATGCTCCAGATTAACATGGATATGATATCACCAGGTTATGAATGAGGAGAAACCTCCCCAACTGAAACACAGAGAGCAATGAAAACCCTAAAGACCCCCTTCACACTGAGGAGTTTTCAAGCGCTTTTGCTTTTAAAAAAGTGTCTGAAGAGTGAAAAAACTCCTGCAAGTAGCATCTTTGGAGCAGGTTTGGAGAGCTAAAAAGGCGCCTCAAAAGTGCCCCCTTCCATTGAAATGAATGGAAAGAGCCTGAAAAGCTCTTCAAAAGACCCTGAAAAGCACCCGAAAAGTGCAGCAAAAGCACTCAAGTGTTTTATTGGCAGTTTAGAAGCACCTCAGTGTCTAAGGGGTCTGAGAGATGACCCAACCCTCCCCAACTCTATCCAGAGCTAAAAAGACTTTCTATTCCTATATTCCAAACTACCCTATAAGGTACTCCTATTCGTGCAGAGAACAGCTTTACTGGAGCTATTGCACCCCAAATGAATATGACCTTCTTCAACCATTAATTATTGATGATTGGAATCCAGTGCCTCAGTCATAGATGCTCCAAATTAACTGTGCATTATATCACAAGGTTAGGAAGTGAGAAGAAACCTCCCCAATAAAAAAAAACTCACTTAGCAAAAAATCCTTGAGAGATGACCCAGCCCTTCCTCACCCTATCCAAAGATAAAGACTTTCTATTTCTGGATTCCAAACTCTGGGTCCCCTAGGGTACCCCATTTGTGCAGCCCTACCAGAGCTACTGCAGCACGACTAAATGTGATTGACCTTCTTCAACCATGAATTATTGAGGTTTCGAATCCAGTGCCTCGGCCATACATGCTCCAGATTAAGTGTGCATGATATCACGAGAGTAGGAAGTGGAGAAACCTCCCCAATGAAAGCACAGATAGCAATCAAACCATGAGAAATGACCCAACCCTTCCTGACTCTATCCAAAGCTGGAGCTGAGATTTAAGGTTGACTTGGTTGTGCCTCGCAAGCTCCAAACCCACCACCATCATCACCCTTTTCATAAAGCAATAGTAATAAATTCTTACCATGTTGGCCATGTTGGAGTAAGGGCACCAGGTCCAACAAGGTAACCAATGTCACATAGAGCCCCTGATAATCCAAAGAAGGGTACTCGGACAATTGGGCATCGCGGCTTTGTTGGCCTCGTTCCGATGGAGAATCTCGCAGGACGCTGTAAAGGAGGGAGCGAGTAACAGTAGGATTGATGGAACTGACCTGTGGTCTTAGAGATGGGGTGAGTGGGAATGGCACAGGGAAAAGACACATAGTCATGGGCACTGTCAAATTGGAGGCATCTTGATTGTCCTTCTTGCCTGACCGGGACAAAATGCTGTTGAGGGGACAAAGAAAAAAAAGAGACAACAAAGACACAAAAAAACAGCACATTACATTGAAATGACACTATAAAACAAAGAATAAAAGACCAGATACGCACCACATAAGATGCAATGTCTACCATATCAGAAGCTACGGCTAAGATTCGCTAAGATCACTTTCACTCTCGGCAACAAAGAAAATTCGGCAATTCGGACAATTTTAATCTTGTGTTGAATAACCTCATTGCATCTCATGTGTTATCTGGTTCATAAGGAGCAAAAATATAAGGATGCATGTTTCAGTGCCCCACCCAGGCTTCGGAGGCGGGTCCATCGGCAAAACCCACGCCCAACTAGTATCTCGCCAGGAAACTCAAAATGGCCGAAATGGGTACTTTTGGTTTTGAGCATTCAAGAAAGTAAATTTTCGAATTTTTCTCTCTCGATTTTTATTTTTTATTTTTTTTTGATACTTAACAATGGTGACAAAATTTGGCCCCGCGAAATATAGGTGTGGCACTTTGAGAAACATGTTTTTAGCAAGTAATAAACATGTAAGTTTATTAAGAAGTCTTCTTAAAAAACACATGTTTATTGCACCAAAATAATGTCTGTATGTAATTTTATGATACTGCTTCATGACATTCCGTCAGTATCATTTGGCGTAATGATTCGACAGGCACATGAATTAAGAAAATCATATTTCTTTCTAAAAATGTTTACTAAAGCTACAGGGAGGAAGCTTTGGGAAAATAAGAATATAATTGATGGGTTTGTTGCATAAAGGTGAGCTAATGGTAATGGCAGATTTCGTGCTTCAAATTTAGCATTCTCTAGGTTTGGGAGGGAAACATTGGACTTTAGCAATACAAACACTATTTTGCTGTTACCTTCTGACTATGCAAAACAACATTGTCATTGACAGTCCCTAGAATACCAACATTCCGTTAACTTTATAAAGTCTACTGTATTGGAAGGACAAGCGCTCTTCAAAAGAACTACGAATTAAGTTTATCAACCCCAAAACAGAAGCAGGAATCCATATGGGTATCTACTCCAGGAATTATCGCTGTTTTCTATTCTACAAAGGTTATTCTCATTATGTCAGGGCCTGGACCTCAACCTGCGACCTCTGCTGTGTCTGGCAGTAACTCTTATTGGTGAGCCACCTGAGATGTTGCACAGCTCTCTTGGGATCTAATAGAGCAGCCTTTCTCAACCTTTTCAACACAGGGGAACCATTGAAATAGCTTTTTGGTCTCAGGGAAACCCTGCTAAAACCTACTATATCTACATTTCATGATACATGAGTGCATGGGTAGGCAACCTGCGGCCCTCCAGCTGTTGCAGAACTACAAGTCCCATCATGCCTCTGGGAGTAATTGTAACTGCGAGCCTTGCAATGCCTTATGGGAAATGTGGTTCCACAACAGCTGGAGGGCCAAACGTTGCCTACCCCTGCATTAGTGTGATGATCAGTGGGAGGAATGTTCCTTACACATTGGGAAGAATTACCCCCCTTACGAATAGCTAGAAGGATCAATGGTGCCAGTGGGAACTTATCCGCGAGGCAGAATGTGCTCGACGCTCAAGAAGCCCTTAGCAACCTCTGGAGGAACCCAAGTTGAGAAACCCTGCATTAGACAGTCTTGCCTCGTACCTTGTTTTTCATGAACCGTGAACTCTTTGGTCCTCCCATAAACTTCCTACCAGGTTATGGTGCTCGCTACAGCCAATATCTCACTCTTGTCACTCCTTCTGCTGTCCGTATCTTCACTACCACTCGTTATCGACCTTTGGCTAGTTCCTCGACTACACTTCTGCTTGATCTCAACCTGCAACCACTTGATACCGACCTTTGGTTTGCTTACTGACTATGCTTCTGATTGACTCCTACCTGCTATATCTGCTACTGGACCCTGGCTTGCTCACCTCCTGGTGGGGCGATCCTGGAGGACCATGACCTGGTACTACCATGCAGCAAAAACCACTTCCACCATCAGGAGCTCTGATGAACACCAGTTAGTGCTTAGAGCCTGCACCTCAGTGAGTGCATGTCATCTGCTAGGGTGACCTGCTTGTATACTTATCCCGCTGGTCAGTGGGAGCCTCTCTACTGCTATAGCTATTGGTCTTCAAGCCTAACTCAAGTTTTGGCTAAAGTTCTATTATCATGGGAGTTTTAGCTGTAGTTTTAAACACGTTTTAAGCAATCTCCAAGGACTGAAGTCCTTTGCAGATGAGCAGTGGTGCAGTTAGTTTGTAAAATGCGATGTGTGGGAACGCAGAAAAGCATGCGCCTTCCGGTGTGAATGCAGCCTTAGGACCGGTAAACTGCAATATACTGTATTACATTTTTGTTGCTGGGTTTAGGTAGAGTTTAATAATGTTCAGGTGCCTGAAGTACAGCTAAAGGTTCGTTTTGTTATTTTAGTTTAGCTATTTTTTTTTTTTTGGACTGTGTCCTAGATTTAGGAATCTCTCATTCCTTCCTGTTATGTTGACTCGGATAGGGGGGATCCCTAGGGCAAGAAGTAAAGGAAGGGCATGGATACAAACTGCAGTAAAGAAAAAATTCCTGCCCCTTTTTACATGTATGTGGTCATGGGTTGGCACCAGGAAAGGAAAATTACGGTAAGTATTTGATCCAATTATTCATTTTCCGGGCGCCAACATCGCAGCATACATCAAGCCAACGAGTTTCAGGGGAACAAGCCTCCCCCTTCTTCAGGGCTGCAGGTATGTGCTAACGGAGATGGATGAACTCTGGGGAAGTACCTGAATACTTTGAAATGGCAAATGCCGGCTTGTGTAATGCAGAGGTTTGCCTCTGCAGAGTTCATCCAACTCCATTAGCACATACCTGCAGCCCTGAAGAAGGGAGGGGGGGCTGTTTCCCCTGAAACGCGTTGGCTAGATTTGTATGTTCTCACACTTTCAATAAACAATTACATTCTCCCACCAAGAGCTGCATTATTCTAAACACCGGGCACTTCTTCAGTAGACATATAAACAACAGAAGGTACAGCGCTAAAAAATTATTATCAAAAGTCCGTAAGTGAGAAACAGCAGAAGAAGAGGAAGATCCCAGCCTCCGTGCGTGAAATGGAAGGATTTGTGTATCACACAACACCGTCTGCACACCGCTCTTACCCTAAAGTGTGTGACCCCCTGGATAAGAGTGGTCTAACACACTTAATCAATAAGCAGTTGATGAGACCGATGGATAATGCCTCTCTTCACAGAACCTGCAGAGACGACCGTTCACCAGTGCAACATTGTAGGGGTCAATAATCTCCACAAGCGTTTTCCCAGATAGGTATAAGCATCAAATGGGCCACCATATGTAGATAAAAGAAGCCTCACATAGCATAATATTGCTAAAACTGTTGCTTTATTCAGATAAAAGTATTGCACTCACATGTTATCTTCAAACATCAAGCGTGTCGGCGTTCTGCCAGAAACCAAAATGGCCGCGATGGGCCGCGCATGCACAGTAACGTGGTGGGCGTGTGTGCGTGGCTCCGACCAGTTTCGTCACATCTGACGTCATCAGGGGCACTGATGACATCAGATGTGACGAAACCGGTCGGCTCATCTACTGCTTAGTAATTACCGTAAGTGTGTTTGACCACTCTTATCCAGGGGGTCACACACTTCGGGGTAAGAGCGATGTGCAGATGGTGTTGTGTGATACACAAATCCTTCCATTTCACGCACGGAGGCTGGGATCTTCCTCTTCTTCTGCTGTTTTTCACTTATGGACTTTTGATAATAATTTTTTCGCGCTGTACTTTCTGTTGTTAATATGTCTATATGTCCCAGTGTAGGACATTGTGTATAGCAGCTCATTCATTATTGTGACTTTTGATGCTTTTTATGTGCGCAGATTTTGTTCTGTTGTTTTTTTACTTCTTCAGTAGAACCAATGTTTGGATGAGAGTGAAGTGGCCACCTCATTGTATCAGTAAGGTAGCAGCTCAAACCTCTCAAGAGAGATCAGCACCACCACATGCCCATGCCCGCGGATCCACCCAATAGTTCTCAGCAACCATTTGACCCAGTCCAGCGTGGTCTCTACCTCAAATTTATCCCTGTCAATTACGCAGGATCTCACCGCAATCTTGGGGTCACCAGTTTATTGCCCATTTTTTTATATTCTTCTTATTCTTTCTCCAGTTGTAATCTACATGATTGACTTTCTGTGCTATAAAATCCATTGTTTGTATAAATAGATATTCCTTCTCATCCTATCTTCCAGAAACTACGGCTCTATCTGATGGCCACATACAGATTCCAGGGGGGGGGGGGGGGTGTTCTTTTGCAGAGCGCTTGTGCTCAAATTTTAATTTTTTACAAAATTGCAGAAAATAGACAAAAATCATAAATCTAGACATTAGCTGTATACTGGAAATTCAATAATTCACATTTCTTTCTCTCAATGAGCACTAGCAATACCCCTCTAAGATTTTGAAAAGCTAACACATTCTGAAAAATACACATTTACAATATTATAACATTAGAGGTCGTAGTCATTAAACCTTTAAGAAATATAGCTTTTCAACACATTTCATGGCATACACATGATTTAGCCTTTTATATTTATAAAGAGTTGTTGCCATTGGGGGGAACCTCTGTTGAATTCTCAGAGGGGTCAATGAAACCTATGGGTCAACTGCTCCTGCATTCAAAGCAACTGATCAGGTTTCAGCTTTTAAATACTGCAAACGCATTTGTTTGGTGTTCTGATGACCCTTTAGACACCTATTGACAAGCCCTCTCCAAGAGTCTAGTTGTCCCATCTTTAACATCCAACAGCACCTACCGACCCAGTTGTTATAGCACGTACCATCACCAGCAGACACATTATTCCACAGTAGTCTTTAACTTTGCCAACTCCAGTGCGTTTATAGGAGAGTTGTCACCTTCACACCACTGACTGGACTCAAGAACATAACTACAGGCATAGCAGATCATGCTGGTGCTATGGGGCCTAAAAGCACAAAGAGCCCAAAGAGACCATGGCAGCACTATTGAGCCTCACAATGGGCACAGAACTAAACCGTCTGGTGGTATTATTCCACAGAACTACACAAAACTAAAATACTGTATCAGTTTTGGATGTACCTGGCCTACAGTTGGGATCGGAAATTGCTAACTGTGACTATTATGAACAGACATTGGTCAAGATGCCACAGAGGTCAACAGCATCATGAAGAGAAACTGGTCAAGATGCCACTGAGAGGTCAGCAGCATCATAGAGAGGCGTTGATCAAGAAGCTACTGAGAGGTCTACAGCATCATGAAGAGGCATTGGTTAGGATACCACTGAGATATCAACAGCCTCATAGAGAGACACTGGTTTAGATGTCACTGAGAGGTCAGCAGCATCATGTACAGACATTGGTCAAGATGCCACTGACAGGTGAACAGCATCATGAAGAGACACTGGTCAAGATGCTACCAAAAGGTCAACAGCACCATGAAGAGATATTGGTCAAGATGCTACCAACAGGTCAAGAGCATCATGAAGAGACATTGGTCAAGATGCCACTGAGATATCAACAGCATCATGGAGAGACATTCCTCAAGATGCCACTGAGATGTCAAAAGCATCATGGAGAGACATTGGTCAGGATACCACTGAGAGTTCAACGGCATCATGGAGAGACATTGGTCAAGATGCCAATGAGATATCAACAGGATCATGGAGAGACATTCCTCAAGATGCCACTGAGAGGTCAAAAGCATCATGGAGAGACATTGATCAAGATGCCACTGAGATATCAACAGCATCATGGAGAGACATTCCTCAAGATACCACTGAGAGTTCAACGGCATCATGGAGAGACATTCCTCAAGATGCCACTGAGAGGTCAAAAGCATCATGGAGAGACATTGGTCAAGATGCCACTGAGATATCAACAGCATCATGGAGAGACATTCCTCAAGATACCACTGAGAGTTCAACGGCATCATGGAGAGACATTAGTCAAGATGCCACTGAGAGATCAACAGCCTCACTGAGGAACATTGGTCAAGATGCCACTGAGAGGTCAACAGCCTCACTGAGGAACATTGGTCAAGATGCCACTTAGAAGCCAACAGCATCATTCAGAGACACTGGTCAAGATGCCACTGAGAAGTCAATGGCATCCTTGAGAGGCATTGGTCAAGATGTGACTAAGGTCAACAGCACCATGAAGAGACATTGCTCACAATGCCACTGAGAGACCAACAGCATCATGGAGAGACATTGGTCAAAATGCTACTAAGAGGTCAATAGCGTCATGGAGAGACATTGGTCATGATACCACTGAGAGGTCAACAGCATCTTGGAGAGGCATTAGTCAAGATGCTACTGGGAAGCCAACTGCATCATGGAGAGACATTGCTCAAAATGCTACTAAGAGGTCAACAGCATCATGGAGAGACACTGGTCAAGACACCACTGAGAAGTCAACAGCGGAAATGCCAAAATCCTTACAACTTTATCTAACGCAAAAGACAGCATTAAAGGCTTCAGACCTTCAGGTGTAAATTATATGGGTGCTACAATTTCTGATGTAATCAGATTTACTGTGACTGAGGTTCCATTGACCATTGGTGTTCCTTCCGACTAGTGAAGTCTAAAAGCCTAACTCCAGCTAAATCTTTTTTATTTTTTATAGCGCAGGGAAGAGTTAAAACTTCTGCCAGGCGTTCATTTCTCTCTGTTACACCATTGAGGAGATTTCCGCTTACTTCCTGTCCTTGTGTCAACCGTAATGAAATAGGAGGAACAGTTATCACAGGATGGAAAGGCCGGGACAGCAATAATAACCCTAACTCCACTCTACTAAAGATTGAGTTTCTGTCTATGTCTGTGTTTGGGGAGATTTCCTATCACTTCCTGTACTGAAGGGAATAGAAGAAAAATCTCCTTAATAGAAACCTGCCAATAAAAACCTGGCAGATGCTCTAAACCTTTCCGTTTCAATTTGAAACTAAATAAGAAGTATTATCAGGAGTTAGGATTTAATATAGTTCACAATATATTTTATTACTCGACCTGTAAAATACTCAGAACCATCACAGTAATTCATATTACATGAGAACCCCCAATGGCAACTTAAGCAGCAGTTTCATCCCACTAAAGAGCACCGGTCACAACGGAGGCCGACATTTTGACGGGTGGGCCAATATTTAGTCGAGGCCTCTTTGTAGCACAAGGCCCCGAGGGGTCTCATGTTCCTAATGATATGGCTTCATCTCCAAAAAGTCCCTCAAAATGTCCACCTTCATTATGCATGGTTGGCATCCTTTCAAAATCATTTACAGTACAAAGATCTGCAAACTGATATCGCACATCTGTCAGCACAGTGGCGTATCATCCATGGGTGCAGGGTGTTCACTGAACACGGGCCCCGAGGGGTGGGTGGGCCCACGGGCCCCGAGGGGTGGGTGGGCCCACGGTGCTCTGACCAACACTGCACGTAAGGATGATCTGTCCCTGGTTGACAGCTGGGGATTATCGGTGCGGTGTGGGCTTGCACACGGGCCCACTGATTTCATGATACGCCCCTGTGTCAGCAACAGTAACCCTTTTGCACATTTTCAAGTTCTAAAGGCGTTGAAGAATGGAGCTGATTTACTAGGGGCCACATTTCTCCAACGTGGATGGTTCATGTTGGCCTTCTTCTGCCTAATTTGTCCAAAATAAAGACTCGGAGACACAGGGGCTCATAGGGATACCTGCGCCTGCAGTTCCTTCACAGTCCTTTAAAGGAGGCTTGAAGTGCCCTTAACGCATGCTAAAGTGGCCTCCCGAGCAAAAGATGTCATTTTAGCATCTATGAGGAAGGAAAAGAAATCTCATGTGAAGAGCGGAAGCAGCCTCAGCCCCAACATGTTACGCCCCGCCCAAGTGGCTTCCCATGAGTAAGCCCTGTGGGCATGGAGAAACATGTTGGAGGGTGTGGCCTGGGTGGAGTCTAGGCTGAGGCTGCTTCCACTTTTTACACGAGGGTGATCTGGGACTGCTTTTCCTTCTTCATTGACTTATATGGAGCTTCGACAAGCTCCTTCCCTGCCTGCACTCCCAGCATTTACAAAGTCACCAACCCGGGATGAAGTTTGCACCCCTTAGTCAGGTGTAAAGATGCGTTCCTTAGTAAATCAGCTTCAGCTTGCTCACCTCCCACCCTCTCCAAGGTTAAAAATAACATTGCCAACGTTTGTCCTCTCTGCTATTCAAACCAGAAGATTCAGTAAGTACAGCGTCCCTCAGCAACCAATCACCACTCATCTCTCACTGCTCTGACAGCAGCATGCTGGAATGTGATTGGTTGCTGTGGGTTCTGTGTTATGACTGGAGAATGGTGTAAGGAGTCATTGTGGATCAATACGGTTTCTGTTAGTCAATGCCCAGTGGATGAAAAGTCACCCTTCTGCTGGCGGCGGCACCGAGCCCCGAACTGCGAGAATGGAAGTGACTTTCAGGATGAAGAGTGAAGATTGTGAGCAAAACTGCAACATGCACTCCGCCATGCATACCGCTGTGTGCGATACCCACCCCCCGAAACACCAAACTGTGCGACCATCGGCTAAAGCAATTGTGGTAACCTGAGATATAATACCCCGCCACCAGAGGGAAGCACTACATGTAAGGGTCAGTCTACCCAAAACCAATCTGTCAGTGTTCAATGGAGAGATAAAGCTGAGCTCCGGGAATTACACAAGAAATTACTTCATGTAATCCTAACCCTTACCCTTCATGTAATCCTAACACTTATCCTTCATGTAATCCTAACACTTACCCTTCATGTAATCCTAACACTTACCCTTCATGTAATCCTAACACTTACCCTTCATGTAATTCCCAATCCTAATGTACTTCCCATTCACAATCCTAATGTACTTCC
>BLSH010453517.1:1289-13889 GCA_018402905.1 Glandirana rugosa
AACCCGTTATAACTGTAGAATTCCTGCGCAAGAAACAAAAATTCCTACAAGGTTTGTAAACTAAAACGGTGTGGATTACAAAAACGATAGAGAGACTACCCAAACAAAACAAAAAAGTCGGATTACTATAGAACGAAGTGACTATCACTGTCGAGAAGCTTTAATTTGAGGGTATTTACATCCAAATCAGGTGAACGGTGTAGGAATTACAACAGTTTGTATATGTGCCTCCCACTTTTTAAGGGGCCGAAAGTAATGGGACAATTGGCTGCTCAGCTCTTCCATGGTCAGGTGTGTGTTATTCCCTCATTATCCCATTTACAAGGAGTAGATAATAGGTCCAGAGTTCATTTCAAGTGTTTTATTTGCATTTGGAATCTGTTGCTGTCAACTCTCAATATGAGATCCAAAGAGCTGTCACTATCAGTGAAGCAAGATATCATTAGGCTGAAAAAACAAAACAAACCCATCAGAGAGATAGCAAAAACATTAGGTGTGGCAAAATCAAATGTTTGGAACATCCTTAAAAACAAAGAACGCGTCCTTAAGATGTCAATATTGCCCAAGCTACTGTATCTTTTCGAAACCTTGCCTATAAATGTTACTATGACTCAGCTTAAACACATACAGCGGATCTTTCTGAGATTCTTATGGCAAGGTAGAGCTCACAGGATAGCAAGCTCAGTGGTTTTTGCCCCACGCTCCCGTGGGGGGCTAGGGGCCCCAGACATCATTAAATATTTTCTAGCCACTCATTTGAAGGCGACCGTCTCCTGGACAGCAAGATTTGCGTCCAGTAGATGGTCGGAAATCGAACATAGTGTTACCCAACCAGTACACTTGTGTTCTCTATTATGGTCAGACTTACACTCATCAATCTCAGAACTAAGGGGTCTGTGTTTGGGTCCCATGCTATTTACTTTGACAATCTGGCAGAAATGTCTAAGACAGTTTCCCTTATCTTCCCCCTGCCCCCCCCTCCTCAATATTCTATTCAACCCAGATATTCCTGACAGTTTATCCTATGAAAGAGTGCACAGGTGGTCGCAGGCGGGTATCTTTCAACTCCGTGATCTGGTACACCCAGTGACTAGGAAGTTTACCTCTTTCGAGGAGCTTCACAACAAGCACGAACTCCCGAATAACCTCTTCTATTATTACCTACAAATTAAACATTTTTTTAGTTCTAAATCTCCAACTTTATCCTTAGAGATACCCACTTCATTTGAGTTGTTATGTGCACAAGGTCCTCAACAATCTAAGCTTATCTCTTCCATATACCGAATCTTGCTAGACACTCCTCCACTGACAATAACTTCTCACAACTATATGCAAAAATGGGCCTCGATTACACAAATGCCCATATCTCTCCCTCAGTGGAAAATCATATGGGACTCAATCTCCAAATCGTCTAGGTGTGTAGATCAGAAAGAGACAGCCTATAAAATCCTCCTATTCTGGTATAGGACTCCCGAAATTCTCCATAAATTTGATCCTTCTTCTTCCCGCACATGTTGGAGATGTCACAAATCAATAGGAACTCATTATCACATTTTCTGGGAATGTCCAATTATTCGTTCATTCTGGACATCAGTCCAGTCCCTCCTACAGGATGTACTTAAAGTACCCATCCCCATGGATACGGTAACCTTATTACTAGGTCTACCTATGCAAGGCATTCCTAAACATTCTAAAAAACTGATGACCTATATTTTATTAGCAGCCAAAAGGACAATCCCCAAAAATTGGCTATCTCCCACTCCTCCCTCTCAATTTCAACTCATACAAAATATTGCCCATATCCGCAGAATGGAATATCTGACTGCCACAATACATGATACCATGCCGTCCTTTACGAAGACCTGGGAGTTATGGGATATCTCTAGCCATAATCCCGAGGTCCCGCCCGATATTTCGGATTAATTCTTCTGTAAACGTCAATACCTGAGACAATTTTTATTTTTTGTTTTGTTTTTTCTTTTCATACAGAGGCTACGATCCATGGTGTATCCCCCTCCCTCCCCCCCTTCCCTTGTTCTCCTTCATATTGTTGGTATATTTTTATGCATTGTTATAGATCTTTTGAGGTCGTCGTGGTTCACATAATTCATCATTCAGACAATCGGGTAGAGCTAAATGAGTACCCTGAGGATTTCCCTCCAAAACAGACGGAGCTCCCCGAGGTGATAAACCTAAATTTTATATAGTTGCCTTCTCTTTTTCATGAATACTCATGACTACCTCAAATAGTAGACCTTCATGTCAATGTTTATCTCTATCTACTTCTATAAGGCTTTTTGCCCAATCTTTTCAATTTTGTTCCAATACTCTTTGCTGATATATTGCATACTTTTCTGTATATCTGTGAAAATTTCAATAAAAATTACAATTATAAAAAAAAAAAAAAAAACAAAGAACGCACCGGTGAGCTCAGCAACACCAAAAGACCCGGAAAACCACAGAAAACAACTGTGGTGGTTGACCGAAGAAATTTTTCCCTGTTGAAGAAAACACCCTTCACAACAGTTGGCCAGATCAAGAACACTCTCCAGGAGGTAGGTGTATGTGTGTCAAAGTCAACAATCAAGAGAAGACTTCACCAGAAAACAACATCTAAAAAAGCCTTCACAGTTCTGGAACAACATCCTATGGACAGATGAGACCAAGATCAACTTGTACCAGAGTGATAGGAAGAGAAGAGTATGGAGAAGGAAAAGAACTGCTCATGATCCAAAGCATACCACCTCATCAGTGAAGCATGGTAGTGGTAGTGTCGTGGCGTGGGCATGTATGGCTGCCAATGGAACTGGTTCTCTTGTATTTATTGATGATGCGACTGCTGACAAAAGCAGCAGGATGAATACTGAAGTGTTTCGGGCAATATTATCTGCTCATATTCAGCCAAATGCTTCAGAACTCATTGGACGGTGCTTCACAGTGCAGATGGACAATGACCTGAAGCATACTGCGAAAGCAACCAAAGAGTTTTTTAAGGGAAAGAAGTGTAATGTTATGCAATGGCCAAGTCAATCACCTGACCTGAATTCGATTGAGCATGCATTTCACTTGCTGAAGACAAAACTGAAGGTAAAATGCCCCAAGAACAAGCAGGAACTGAAGACAGTTGCAGTAGAGGCCTGGCAGAGCATCACCAGGGATGAAACCCAGCGTCTGGTGATGTCTATGTGTTCCAGACTTCAGGCTGTAATTGACTGCAAAGGATTTTCAACCAAGTATCAAAAAGTGAAAGTTTGATTTATGATTGTTAATCTGTCCCATTACTTTTGGTCCCTTAAAAAGTGGGAGGCACATATACAAACTGTTGTAATTCCTACACCATTCACCTGAGTTGGATGTAAATACCCTCAAATTAAAGCTGAAAGTCTGCAGTTAAAGCACATCTTGTTCATTTCATTTCAAATCAATTGTGGTAGTGTATAGAGCCAAAAAGATTAGAATTGTGTTGATGTCCCAATATTTATGGACCTGACTGTATATATATATATATATATGAATAAATGAGAGAGCTGTTTTTATATTTTATATATATATATCTGAGAGAGTTGCTTACATACACTCCTTTTACACTTGACCGACTTTTCCTGAAACTATTCATATCTGTGCTACTTCAAGTGGCACCAACTTCAAAGTAGTCCCTGTACTACTTTGGTGTGACTTGAGGTTCCTAGCTTTCAATATTACTCAGGCATTTCCTGAAGTTGGGACAATGTCATGGGCAAACTGCATTACTTTCAGGATAACACCTTTGACTTAGGCCCCATTCGCACTTGTGTGACTTGAAAGTCATGCAACTTTGATGTGACTTGAAGCAATGCCTGTGTAATCTTGAGGTCTAGGGACCTCAAGTCATATCAAACTTGGACCAAAGTAGTTCAGGGACTAGTTTGAAGTTGATACCACTTGAAGTCAGACAGCTATGAATCCTACTCATTGGAAATTGCGGGGTCCAACTTGACAGGCGACTTTGCAGTACCAAGTCGCAGGACAAGTTGCCCAAGTGTGAAAGGGGCCTTAGATATCCACCCAAAAGTGGAAGCTCTGCTTATCTCTCCGCCCCTTCTGATGCCACGTTTGGAACCTTTTTGGGGTGGAGGTGGGTACCTGTTTTGCACATTTACCTGTCCCCACTTCCGGCAGACCTCACTGCAGCGAGGTATGGCAGAAATTATTCATCCCTCCTACTTCCCTGCAGCCAGGCCATTCAGAAAGCGCAGTGCCCTTTATGCATGCGCAGTAGGGAATCGGCAATGGAGACGACAGCACCTGAGAGCCAATGGAAACATGGGCTGGGGTGCCAACATCACTAGCTTCCAGGACAGTGTCTTAATAATTAAAGTCATCAGTTTCAGGATGTGTAGCTGCTGACTTGTACATTTTCTGTGGTGGGGGGGCTGAGGCACCACTTTAATATCAGCTTGGTTACCTAGATTGGTGAGCTGGGATTGAGCACCAGCTATCACATGGTACTTGGGCTTATCTCAACAACCTGTACCATGTGAATAGCTTCAGCTAATCACAGATCAGTAGTAATCCCAGCTGACATGAGTGTCAAACAATTCTGACTGTTCAAAGTTTGGCTGGTACCATGACTTGTATGGTATCAGTAAGCCTACATGATACATTTAAACAAGGCTATCTAACTCGCAGAGTAGTTCAATGGTATGAATGGTATGACCTTCTGAAAACTTGCATTGTACTCAGCATTAGATGCTGAAAATATGCAAACGCATATACGCCAATTAGCCAATGCACATCAGTTTGATTGCTTCCATACTATGAATTCTTTAAATGCATGCAATGGTATGTACATATCCAATAATATTATGATGTGGAATTGGAATAATCACACACTAGTTAACGTGCCGGCAGTTAGTTTGTAGAGAAGTAACAGAATCCAAGATTAGTAAATGTATTTTCTATGGTTGGTTGTGCTCAAGTTTATAGTGTAGTGGTTCCTTCTGATACCTTCAAAGCTTATAGCTACAGGTTTGGATCCTACCGGTGTCATCACTACACCTTGCATTGTACTTGGCATTATATTCTGAAAATATGTGAAGGCATATTCACCAATGCCCATCAGTTTGATTGCTTCCATACTATGAACTTATGCAATGGTATGTACATATTCAATAATATTATAGTGTGGAATTGGAATAATCCCACACTAGTTACCGTTCCTGCAGTTAGTTTGTAGAGAATTAACAGAATCCAAGATTAGTAAATTTATTTTCTATGGTTGGTTGTGCTCCAGTCTATAGTGTAATGGTTCCTTCTAATATCTTCAAAGCTTACAGCTATAGGTTCGGATCCTACCAGTGTCATCACTACACCTTGCATTGTACTTGCCATTATATTCCGAAAATATGTGAAGGCATATTCGCCAATGCCCATCATATTGATTGCATCCATACTATGAACTTATGCAATGCTATGTACATATTAAATAATATTATAGTGTGGAATTGGAATAATCACAGACTAGTTAACGTGCCGGCAGTTAGTTTGTAGAGAATTAACAGGATCCAAGATTACTAAATGTATTTTCTATGGCTGGTTGTGTTCAAGTCTATAGTGTAGTGGTTCCTTCTGTATACTTTCAAAGCTTACAGCTACAGGTTCGGATCCTATGGGTGTTCATATTCGCCAATGGTTTCCATTTTGCTGCGGTAGTTCCCATACCCTTTTTCAAGCAAACCATGTTCATACAAGCCTTCAATGGATTCTGCAGGTTCAAGCCCAATTGACATCAGCTATTCCCACATATGCCGATTAAGAAGGCATATTCGCGAGAATAATGCGATTTTGCGTTCGCACAATCACCCAGTTGATATGCTAATTGCCTTGAATGGGCGTTATTTTAAGGCGTTGTGCGATCGCATATTCGCGATATAGTGAATTAGCCCCTGTGTGTGTTATTAGAGCACCATTTTGAAATAATGCTGTTTTTGTTAAACTAAAGGTGATTTAACCACTTGCTGACCGCCTCGCGATGATAAACGGCGGCAAGTTGGCAGCCCTGTGCAAATCGCCATCTATAAACGGCGGCTCGCGCAGCTGGCGCGCTCTCATGCCTGCCGCATGCTGCGTGAGTGTGGCCGGAGGTCAGGTGGACTCAATGTCTGCCGGCGACCCGTGATTGCATAATACAGAGGCAGAACAGGGAACTGCCAATGTAAACACGGCGGTTTCCCGTTCTGTCAGGGGACATAACAGTGATCTACTGATCCCTGTAGTCGGGATCAGTTAGATCTGCCATGTCCCTGCCAGCCCAGCCCCCACACAGTTAGAACAGTGAGGGAACACACTTAACCCCTTGATCGCCCCTACAGTTTAACCCCTTCCCTGCCAGTGACATTTATATAGTAATCAGTGGCTATTTTTAGCTCAGATCGCTGTATAAAATGTCAATGGTCCCAAAAAAGTGTCAAAAGTGTGCAATCTGTCCACCGCAATATCGCAGTCCTGAAAAAAATCACAGATCGGCGCCACTACCAGTAAAAAAAAAAAATAAAAACACCATAAATCAACTCACAGTTTGTAGACGCGATAACTTTTGTGCAAACCAATCAATAAACGCCTTTTGCGATTTTATTTACCAAAAATATGTAGAATACATATTGGCCTAAACTGATGAATAAATTTGTTTTTATATATATATTTTTTGGATATGTATTATAGCAAAAAGTAAAAAATATTATTTTCTTTGCAAAATTGTGGCTATTTGTTTGTTTATAATGCAAACAATAAAAGCCTCAGAGGTGATCAAATACCATTAAAAGAAAGCTCTATTTATGGGAAAAAAGGACATCAATTTTGATTGGGTGCAACATCGCACGACCACACAATTGTCAGTTAAAGCGACGCAGTGCCGAATCGCAAAAAGTGCTCTAGTCAGGAAGGGGCTGAAGCAGTTAAAGAGTCATTGTAATCATTGGTGAAGATTTTTATTTTGTTTATTCACTTTCTCACATTTAAATCGAAAAAAAAATCTAAAATTTTCGATTCAACAGATTCAACATTTATCGATTCAAACATTTCAAATAAAATAAAAATCTGTAAATTAGAAGAAAATTTGAAAAAGACATCAAATTAATTCTGAATATGAATTCCAAATATGAATCATGAATATGATCTGAACGAATGAACCACATTTAGCAAAACAAAATAACTAGATTAACGAATATAAACGAAACAAAACCAATTTTTTCATCATGCACATCTCTAAGCTTAACTTCCCTTGTAAAGTAAACAGCCTGTTTGCCTTTTGTAAACCAGCCCCATTATTTTGGGGACACATGTTAGTTTCGGTCATCACTCCACAAACATACAAAAGTGCAATATGTTTGTAAAATTATCATTCATGTTATTGTTTTACCAGTAGACAATTTGGGACCCCTCAGAAGCCTGGCTACAAAAACCCTAGTTAGCAACCCCACAAGTCCTTAATTGTTGTTAGGACATGCAAATGTTGAAAACCAATGGTATTCAAATCCTAGCAAAAAGGCAGATCATGAGGGTTGTGAACTAGGTGTTTTTGTTTTTTTAGCTAGGTCTCTGTGGGGACACAAATGGCCTACAGGTAAAACAATAAAATGAATGAATATTTTACAAAGCTGCACATATCATTAACCACTTCCCAGCTGCCGTATGCAAAATGACAGCCGGGAAGTGGCTTAGTTATCCTGACTGGACGTCATATGACGTCCTCAGGATAACAAGCCGCTGCGCGCCCGCGGCGATCGGTGGTGTGGGAGGTCAGTCTGACCCCCCCGCAATACAGATCTCGGTAAAGCGTTTCGATCCAAAGCACTTTACCATGTGACCAGCCGTGACCAATCACGGCTGGTCACAGTGTAATACAGGAAAGCCATTTATCGGCTTTCCTGTACTCAGGTCTGCAGACCTGAGGAGTGGAGAGCCGATCGGCTGCTCTCCCGACAGGGAGGGTTTGTGCTGATGATTTATCAGCACAGCCCTCCCTCAGATCGCCACCCTAGACCACCAGGGAGCCTGCCCAGGGACCACCAGGGATGTGCCCACCCAGGACCACCAGGGAGCCGACCAGGGACCACCAGGGAGCTGATCTGGACCACCAGGGAGAACCCCCTAGACCACCAGGTAAGGGACATAATGCTCAGTGTGGATGGCACTCAGTGCCACCTTCAGATGCCACCCTAGACCACCAGGGAATGAGCCCCTGTCAGTGTATATGCCCACCAGTGCCCCTATCAGTGCCCACCAGTGCCCCTATCAATGCATACCAGTGCCACATATCAGTGCCCACCACTGCCACCTACCAGTGCCCACCTATCAGTGCCCATCAGTGCCACCTATCAGTGCCCAGTGCCGCCTATGAGTGCCAATCAGTGACGCTTAGCAGTGTCCATCAGTGCTGCATATCAGTGCCCATCAGTGCTGTATATCAGTGCCACCTCTCAGTACCCATCAGTGCTGCTTATCAGTGCCGCCTAACAGTGCTAATCATCGCTGCATATAAGTGCCTCATCATCAGTGCCACCTCATCAGTGCCACTTCATCAGTGCCAATCAGTGCTGCCACATCAGTGCTCGTCAGTGTAGCCTCATCAGTGCCCACCAGTGATGGAGAAAATGTACTTATTTACAAAGTTTTGTGATAAAAATAGAGAATTTTTTTTTTCCAAAATTTTGGGTCTTTTTTATTTGTAGCGCAAAAAATAAAAACCGCAGGGGTGATCAAATACCACCAAAAGAAAGCTCTATTTCTGGGAACAAAATGATAAAAAATCTGTTTGGGTACAGCATCGCACGACCGCGCAATTGTCATTCAAAGCGCAACAGCACTGAAGACTGAAAATTGGTCTGGTAGTAAAGTGTTCTAAGTGCAAAGTATTGAAGTGGTTAATCTCTGCTGAGGCTTCTTGATTGCATAGGTTATTTTCTGGAAAGGGTGAACTTAGCCTTTATGCTGAGAGAAACATACACAATATCATCATTTACCATCAATAAAAACATTTTTTATTAATATATAAGCATAAAACTAATTGTTAAAAAGTTTTATACACCATGTGATGTGCATTGAAATATGTAACCCCTTTATAATATAATTACTGTATATACTGTATGAGTTCAAGTGTACAATGTACATTACAACCTCTTTCAGGCCCAGACTGGGACAAAAAATAGGCCCGGGCATTTTAGATTGGGTAGCCTGATCCCTGGAAAAGAGGAGGCGGAGATGGGGACGTGGGCATTCGCGCGGGGGGGGGTTGGTATTTATCCCGAGAGACAGCCCCATCCAGCAAAGAGACAGCCCCAAACAAGCAAAGAGACAGCCCTAGTCCAGCAAAGAGACAGTCCCAGACCAGCAAAGAGACTGCTCCAGACCAGCAAAGAGACAGTCCCAGACCAGCAAAGAGACTACCCTAGTCTAGCAAAGAGACAACCACTAGTCTAGCAAAGAGACAGTCCCAGACCAGCAAAGAGACAGTCCTAGTCCAGCAAAGAGACAGCTCCAGTGCAGCAAAGAGACAGCCCCAGTCCAGCAAAGAGACAGCCCCAGGCCAGCAAAGAGACAGCCCCAGGCCAGCAAAGAAACAGCCTCAGTCCAGCAAAGAGACAGCCCCAGACCAGCAAAGAGACAGTCCCAGACCAGCAAAGAGACAGTCAGTCCCAGCCCAGCAAAGAAACAGCCTCAGTCCAGCAAAGAAACTGCCCCAGTCCAGCAAAGAGACAGTCTAAATCCACTCCCATTCCCTGCCGCTACAGAGCAAGACTGGATCAGTTTAGGGTTCAGTGTGCTCACCTTCCTCCCTGTGCAGACAGCCAGTGTTAGAAGAGAGGCCGCCGTCCCTTGAGTGCTGCATCTCCAGCGGCCAGGCTGCGAGGTGTCTCTCTCCTGCAGGTGTTTCCTGTGTGTCACGGAAGCCTCCTCTCCTGCTGCAGCTCAACATTTGCTAGCACCTGCCCTGCTTTAGGCATTGCCACACAACGGTCTGCATTGGGTGTGTGAGACAGGGCGGTCTTCTTAGGATATGCAGTCTGAGGGTCCCAGCCCACCGGGCAAACACCCGGTGTGCCCTATGGCCAGTCCGGGCCTGGTCTTTTTCATGTAGCATACAGGAAGAGCAGTAGGTAAAGTTCATTCACTTGTCCAAATGATAATTCAATATAAAGTTTATTTACTCAATAGCAAACAAGATACAGTATAAAACTGTGTGTGGACTAAACTTCATTTGCTAAGTCCAAACAAAAGAAGAAAGGCAGTCTCCCTGACAACCAATGAGTACATATCTATGCCACAGTATTCGATTAGTCATTGTATTTACACATTTCCACATAATTAACCAATATGTAAAAACAACAAAAAAATAAATAATCCTTTTAAAGATAATACATACTGTATACTATGTTAGGACATTGTACACAACAACTTTCTATACATGGCTAATCTCCTCATTCCATATTACAGCATAATGTTGCGCATGTGATTCATCTTTGCAATAATTTGACCATCAGTTCATTTGATGAGAAAAGGGAGTAGTCTTTTCTTCAAAACATTTCACAATTTAACTTCCTCAGGAAGATAGAGAGAAGTTACTATATCATATCAATAATCAGCTATCATTTGTTGTCACAACGATACAGCAATATCACCATTGTATTATCAAATTCATAAAATATTGCATTACACAAATGTCATTCCAAATATCACAATGAGGATAGTCCCATTATAAATACTTTTACTTACATGCTCACTGAGTGTAAATTCTCAGTTATCCAAAATAGAGGCACCAATCTTCCACAATGTAATTGGGGGAACCAAGCCCCTTTCCATACCCCTTATATATCCTCCACCTGGTGATGTCAGCAATCACCAATGTCAGGAACCATGAATCAGACTGAGACAGACATGCAATAAAAATCTAACCTTTTAATATAATGGTAAAACTGGTACAGATCAGTAAACATGGTCAAAACATAAGCCAGGGATCTGTAGCCAAAGCGGGGAGTCAGACAGGCCGGTAATCAGGAAACAGACATCAGCGAGTCGGAGGCAGAAGAACAGGATCAGGAACCAGAAGGGATGTCAGCTGGGCAAAGTCTTTCACAGGAACGCAGAAGACATTCTCCAGCTATGTTAAAAAGGGGAAGGCAGGAAACAAGGCAGCTTGGCCAGGAGGGGCTGGCTGTAGGTGGGACTGACAAGTAGATCATGATAACCAGGTGAACCACTGAGGGATCAATGATTGCTGACAATTATCCGGCAGCTTGGCAGCCTGAGCACAGAGAATGAAGCTGCTAAGAGCCCAGCCCTGACAACCAAATTGTAATGTTTGACATCAGCCAGGGACGCAACAGCAGCAACTATCTAGGTCAGGTATATGCAATTAGCAGACCTCCAGCTGTTGCAAAACTACAAGTCCCATCATGCCTCTGCCTCTGGTATCATGCTTATGCCTCATGGGACTTGTAGTTCTGCAACATCTGGAGGTACGCTAATTGCATATCCCTGATCTAGGTGCATACACTATTGTCTCCAACCCAGCCCCTGCTGCTCTCCAAGGGTGTGGGACAGTCCAAATGTCAAACTAACAGTGGTTATCTGCCAACCTAGCCCACCTCCCTCCTTGAGTCATCACCCACTCAGCCAGACCCACTCCACACAGTGATTACATGGAAGGCAACATCCATGGGCCACCATTGCTCCCCTTCTCCCAGAAGGTACAATCCTGGCTCTCCCCCTCACAGGATAACTCCATCATATATTACATAATAATCTTCAAAAAAACGAACTATTTTATAGTTTGTATATTTAATGTGCATGAATTGCAAGTCTATATTATGCATATTTGAGCATTGGTAGCAAAACAAGTGCAGCACTGAGCCCTGTCCTGCATCGTTCTTAGTTGCAAGGAGTTACCCAGTGTGCTGTGAATTAAATATATTGTCCCTTACCATGCTGGACCACGTATCAGCAGTAAGTTGGACCTAGCGGCTGACTGCCTTGCCCAACAATGCCAAAACTTTGCCTTCCGCGTGATGGATAGAGTTGAGCGAACCCGGACTGTAAAGTTCGGGTCCGTACCGAACTTTGGGGTGTCCGGGACCCAGACCCGGACTTTTCAAAAAAAGTCCGGGTTCGGGTCCGGGGTTCTGGTAATTTTAATGAAAAATCTTAAAAATGCTGTAAAAAAGCCCAGGAAGGTCCTAGAGGTCTGCAAAAGGAAGGAAAATGTGGGTAAGGGTGGGACAAGTGCCCTACAAAGAAATGGGGACAGGGAAATAACTTTAACCACTTGCCGACCGCCGATCGGAGATTGACGGCGGCAAAGTGGCTCTGTAACGCAAACCGCCGTAATATGACGGCGGCCGCGAACTCGCGCCGTGAGCGCGCGCGCGCCCCCTAGGCGCGGGCGCTGCAACGGCATTTGGCAGAAGGCCTTTCAATCTACATCGCCAGGCCAATGATTTTTGGCCTGGCCCTGTAGATCGCCCTGCCAATGGCATTATTCCCCTGCCTCTGTAAATGTAAACAGAGGCAGGGGAAGTTCCTTCCTCTTCCTCCCTGAAGTCCTTTTCGACATCAGAGAGGAAGAAG
>BLSH010453517.1:40014-57562 GCA_018402905.1 Glandirana rugosa
ACCACACTTGGTGGAGACTGACGGAACGGGTTACTACGTCGTTGTACACTACCATCTCTCGACCTTTTCGGAATGCATTTTTCCTTATCACTGACCCTTGGACGGTAACACCATGTCGTGTAAGACGTTTAAGTGTCTTACCCCGTCATAGGTGGTCTACCTTTCCGTCCTCAACATTTCGGTCTTCGAAACTCTTCGAACTTAAATCTGCCACCTGTACACCTACCGTGACTGACATAAAAAAAAAAAAACGACGTCGTCTATCCCGTCTCATTTAACCGGCGACATCAGATGTCGACCACCACACGATGACTGTCTGTACTACGTTCCTGGACCCCGTGGGACGCGATATGGTAGTAATGAGAGTCACCTCCGACGCCTGTCCAGTACTCATCTCAACTCGCTTGGAGACCTTCAAGCCCAAGACGACTGCGATCGTTCGGGTTCCGTCCGGACCCGGACCCGGACTTTGTCCCGAAGTTCGGACGGACCAGCAGAACCCGAACTTCCAGAGGTTCGCTCAACTCTACTCATGACCTGTCCGCAGCCTCCACTGAGAGTAATGATGGTATAGCGCAGGGTGCCCCAGGTCCTTGCATCATGTCTGTCAGTAGCACACCACCAGCTGTAGACTACAGCGGCCAATTTACTCTGCCCTATCTGCTGCAGCAAAAAAAAAAAAATACAGTCAGTGCCATCCACATGTCCACCGTCTAAATTCAAGCTTCTCAAAGCTTCTGGCTTTACAACTCCTGCCTTTCCATCTGGTGGATACTGCCCCATTCTGTGAATTTGCAGAATGTGCTGTACCACAATGGCAGGTTCCCAGTCACTATTCCTTTTTACGTAAGGCTTTTCCAGCTCTCTACCATCACATGTTGCTGCATCATTGGGCAAGGCAGTCAGAGGTGGTTCACACCACGCCAGATGGAGCCAGGAATGGTTGTGTGCTATAATGGCACAAAGCTCCTGTCCACCCTTAGACAGGGAAAGTTGACACATATGCCATGCCTGGCACATGTTCTCAATTTGGTGGTGCAGTGTATTTTTTTAAATAGGTACCCAATGTTGGCAGATCTGCTGAAGCAGGCCAAAGGGTCTGTAGCCTTTTCAGGTGGTCATAAACAGCCAATGGTCAGTTGGCTGAAATTCTGCGAGACTTCCACCTGCCCGTAAACCGCCTGATTTGTGACATGCCCACCAGGTGAAACTCAACTTTGGCAATGCTACACATGCAGCAGAATGAGTACCTGTGTGAGTAGGGCACAATTACTTTTTTCCAGTTTTTTCCCCACACCAATGTGACAATGCTTGCATCAGTGACACAATCCCTGTTGTGTTCCTGCTGGAGCAGACTGCATGGCATTATGGACAGGGCATTCGAAGAAGAGCAGCAGGAGGAAGAGGAGGACTTCCTTTCCTCTCAAGGCCCGCTTTATGCAAACACCTTTCTTCCTTCGCCACAGAACACACACACGTGAAGAGGAGGATTCTGGCAGCTTTGCAGGCATTGAAGCAGAGCAAGGTATACATCGACCATTAACAGATGGTTTTCCATCCCCAGAACCCTTAGGAGTAGTATGTGGCTGGGAGGAGGCAGTTCCAGATACTGTAATGCTGAGTGACCCCGAGGAGTCTGCTTTGCATGCCTCCATAAACTTGTGGTGCATGAGCTCCCTCATTCTTCAAAGGCTGCGAAAGGACCCGAGAATACGTGGCATCAAGGAGAAGGATCACTATTTCTTGGCAACCCTCCTTGACCACTGTTACAAGGGGAAAGTCTCGGAACTCATCCCTTCCCCACAGAGAGAGCAGAAGATGAAATCTCTTGATGACATCTTAAAGAGGAGTTTATGTAACACCTTTCCAGACTCTGGTAGGTTACAGTCTGGTGGAAAACAATGTTTTGAGGCCTCTGTTGGTCAAGAGAGGAGTGGCGTAGAAGGGGGCCGCCTCAGTGATGCCTTTCAAATTTTATTTAAAAATAAAATTGGTGGACCCTACAGCAAAAGGGACTTTGAGACATACACGAACTAGGTATACACAAACACTGTGAATAGTATAAAAATGGGTTTATTAGTGCATAGGTATACAGATAAAAAGAGCCTAAACAGAGGCTCAAACATGAATAAATGCTGATGGACCGCATAGACAAGACATGACAAAAACACTAAACACAAACATATGGTGTGGTCGTAGATCTCCTGAGGTTGGAAAGAAACAAGACTGCAATGCAACCAAACATCCAATGCGTTTTGAGATATTAA
This sequence comes from Glandirana rugosa, assembly GCA_018402905.1. NCBI lineage: Eukaryota > Metazoa > Chordata > Amphibia > Anura > Ranidae > Glandirana > Glandirana rugosa. The sequence goes on from BLSH010453517.1 coordinate 42,282, forward strand.
AGGTACGCTTTTCTTCAGGGATGCTGAGTGTGATGCAGGAGGAGTTCATTTGCAGGCATGAGCACAAAGAGGGACAGGAGAAAAGGCCGGCGTGGAAATAACCGGGGTATAGGCACCATTTGTATGGATGCTTATAGTTCAAGCCCGCCATGGGCAGATTCCCACTCTCCATAAAATCTGATGAGGGGGTAAGAGGAAAAAAGGCCCGTGTCCGGTCCTCCTTTTTTCCTCTTCCCCCCTTATCGGTTTTATGGAGAGTGGGAATCTGCCCATGGCGGGCTTGAACTAAATGCATCCATACAAATGGTGCCTTAACCCCGGTTATTTCCACGCCGGCCTTTTCTCCTGTCCCTCTTTGTGCTCATTCCCAAATGGCTGCAATCCTAAGTGGCAATCTGGCCGTTCATTTATACCTCCTGGCTGCCCTTACAGACAATACACAGCAAGCTTTAGGATAGACATTTCCTATTACAATTTGAATATTTCTTGACTAGTTTGAATATGTACCCTCTCCCTCCATCTTGGGAGCCCATATGGTGATCTGTTGGACCCACCTGCTTGCAAACAAACTCTTCCTGCATCACACTCAGCATCCCTGAAGAAGAGCGTACCTTTAATATCTCGAAACAAATTATATGTTTGGATGTATTGCAGTCTTGTTTCTTTCCAACCTCAGGAGATCTACGACCCCACCATATGTTTGTGTTTAGTGTTTTTGTCATGTCTTGTCTATGCGGTCCATCAGCTTTTATTCATGTTTGAGCCTCTGTCTAGGCTCTTTTATTCTGTATACCTACGCACTAATAAACCCTTTTTTATACTATTAAAGGTGTTTGTGTATACCTAGTCCGTGTACGTCTCAAAGTCTCTTTTGCTGGAGGGTCCACTAATTTTATTTTCACTTATTGGGATGTTGACGTACATTCAGAGTCTCCGCCACCCCTCTTTGTTTCAAATTTTATTTAGTCCTCGGTGCCCGTGGCTGTCAGCTTTCACATCCCATCAGCAGTATCTTCATCATATGGTGGCAGATTATCTTGGGGTGAAAACAGATATGGAGAGCTTTCCAGTTGACGATGCACTGGGTTACTGGCTCATGAGAATAGACCACTGGCGAGAACTTGCCCAGTATAAAATAGAGCTGCTGGGCTGCCCTGCATCCAGCATGTTTTACAAATGGGCATTCAGTGCTGCCAGAGGTTTTGTGACAGTTAAGAGAGTGTGTCTGTCCACAGACTCCGTGGATCAGCTGACTTTTATCAAAATGCATCAGTCCTGGATTAGCAGCAGCTATCAAGCCCCTGATGCCGATGTCGCTGATTAAGTGCTTTCTGGGTCTCAAATCTCTAAAAGACTTTCTAGGCTACCTAGCCTTGTGGATATTAATTTCATCTTGAATATTTTTTTTGGTGTAGGTTTCATGGGCACAATTAACACCCAAGGACCAATTTTTCCACAACTGTTTGACAGGTGCATATCATTGCAATTTTTGACAGTAAGGTCAATTCTTGCTTTCATCAAGATTACCTATATAGGGTTACGGTGTGAAGGCACTACCGACACCCAAAGACCAATTTTTTCACACCAGTTTGACAGGTGCATATCATTTCAATTTTTGACAGCAAGGCTAATTCTTGCTTTTATCAAGAATACCTCTATAGGGTTGCGGTGTGAAGGACCACAACACCCAAAGACCAATTTTTCTGTAACTGTTTGAGCGGGGCATCAAATTTAAATTTTTGACAACAAGGCCAATTGTTGCTTTCATCAAGAGTGCCTCTATAGGGTTATGGTGTGAAGGCACCACTGACACCCAAAGACCAATTTTTCCTCACTTGTTTGATAGGTGTATATCATTTCAGTTTTTGACAGCAAGGCCAATTCTAGCTTTCATCAAGAGTACCTTTATAGGGTTACAGTGTGAAGGCACCACCAACACCCAAAGCCCAATATTTTCTGTACTTGTTACTTCTATCCAAAGTCTGCAAAAGAGACACCAGAATTTGTCAAAAAAATCTCTAATCTTGTTCCAAGTGCACTAAATTGTGGCCTCATCATACAGATTGGTTTTCCAAGCCGTTGTTTATATAATAAAGAAAGCTTAAATGGAAAATGTAATTTTTTTTGGCTTTATAAACGTCATTATTGCTGCAGCAGGCTCTATATATGTCCATGCAAAAAGACTACCTAGTCTTTTTTCATGGACATATACCTACATATGGGCTGTTACAAGCTAGCACGGCTTTATGTGCTCCTTTTGTAAGTGCATTGATTTATCTTTTACCTTAATTTTAAGACAGAGTGCACTGGATCTGCATATCACTTTGAGAGGATTTGAGTTCTCTGGGTCCAGGAAGGAGTCTGCAGCTATAGAAGAGTGGAGAGTCTGTGTGATATCACACCAGTTACTTGCTTTATCCCATGGTGGGGATTGCTGCTGGTGTTATCTACTGTATATATGAGGTGAGCAGTATGTGAGACCAGTGGAGGAGAGCACTTTCTTTGAACATCTTTTGCACAGTTTGGGGCCCTCACTTCTTTGGATTATTTTATTATCTTCTTGATGTCATTTTGCAATTAATTGCTATAAGCGCATGGCAAATTAATGCACCAGCACTTTTTATCAATGAACATTTATGAACTTATTTTTGCACCAAGAAATGTTTCATATGTATGTCTTCACATATAATTTTGAATTAGTTAATGATAGTATAACCACTTTATTGGCACATTTATGCATTTGCACTTTAATTTATGTATGTGCACTATTGAATATTTATGATTGATGCCATCATAAACTATTGATATTTTTAGTAGCGCAGCACTTTGAACATTGGTATTATTTAATAAGTGAAGTGAATAGCTTTTTGGTGTTAGCAGCTACTATTGCCTTATTGGTGGGATTCCATTTAATTAAAGCAATTAGCACGTTTATGTGGTATAGGTTTTGGTTCGCCATTTTATTTGCGCTGATTGGTCTACACATTAGTTAAAAAAAATAGTTTTTTTTTCAAAATTGTCGCTCTTTGTTTATGCGCAAAAAATAAAAACCGCAGAGGTGATCATATACCACCAAAAGAAAGCTGTGGGAAAAAAGGATGTCAATTTTGTTTGGGTACAACTTCACATGACTGCGCAATTGTCAGTTAAAGTGATGCAGTGCCATATCGCAAAAAGTGCTCTTGTCATTAAGGGGGCAAATCCTTCCGGGGCTGAAGTGGTTAATGTTTCCTCCATGTTGCAGACCCCTTGGTCTGCATGTCTATTTGCAATATTAATATCCATTCCAGTGCAAAGATCTTCCATTTCTTCACTGACAGCATGCTGAGAAACCTTGTTTATATTATCCTTAGATGTCCATGCAAACTTTACAAGTTTAGCAGCTGCAGCTTCTTTGGCCTTCTTTTTTGTTGCCTTTGGGGATGGTCCTTTAAGATGGTTGAGAGCAGCGGTGGCTGGTGCATATGGGGCGCTTGGGCGCCGCCTCCCCGCCGCTGAGAAGGAAAAAAAAAAGTCAGCCCGGCCCCCTGCAGGAGGCCCCGGTACATTGACTTTTCTTTTTTTTTTTTCCTCGGCTCCTTGCTGTCAGCTGACAGCAAGTAGTGAGCCGTTTGGTCAGCCATTAAAGTCTATCTGTGTGCGCTGAACAAGCGCATACACATAGGCTGATTGGCTGCCCTGAGCCATCAGAGCCAATGACTCTCTGTCATTGGATGCTGTTGGCGGGGGCGGGACTACGGTGGACGTGCTACCTGTGTGATTACTCACGCAGGCACAGCACTCCCCGGGACTTCCGAGCACGCCGAGTGTCAGCATGCTCTCCGCTAGCGCAGCCTCTGCATCTCTCAGCCCGCTTTTCTGTATGCTGATCTCTGCAACACTGCCAGTGCCAGCCTGAGCCTGCCTATTAGATAGGGTAAGTGCGGGACTTGACCCGACCTGGGGGGGTGGCTGTTGAGGCTGGTGACTGTATATCCTACCTGGGGCCTTGTATACCCTACCTGGCACCCTGTATACTGCTATCTGGCACCCTGTATACCCTACCTGGCACCCTGTATACTGCTATCTGGCACCCTGTATACCCTACCTGGCACCCTGTATACTGCTATCTGGCACCCTGTATACCCTACCTGGCATTCTGTATACTGCTACCTGGCATCCTGTATACCCTACCTGGCACCCTGTATACTGCTACCTGGCACCCTGTATACCCTACCTGGCACCCCGTATACTGGTACATGGGGCTCTGTATACCCTGTATACTGCTATCTGGGACCCCTGTATGCTGCTATCTGGGACCCTGTATACTGCTATCTGGGACCTCTATATACTGCTACCTGGCACCCTATATACTGCTACCTGGGGCTCTGTATACCCTATCTGGGAGCCCTGCATACTGCTACCTGGCACCTTGTATATTGCTACCTGGGGCTCTGCATAACCTATCTGGGACCCCTGTATACTGCTATCTGGGACACCTGTATACTGCTATCTGGGACCCCTGTATACTGCTAACTGGGAGCCCTGTATACTGCTACCTGGCACCCTATATACTGCTACCTGGGGCTCTGTATACCCTATCTGGGACCCTGTATACTGCTATCCGGGACCTCTGTATACTGCTATCTGGGACCCCTGTATACTGCTACCTGGCACCCTATATACTGCTACCTGCGGCTCTGTATACTGCTATCTGGGACCCCTGTATACTGCTATCTGGGACCCCTGTATACTGCTACCTGGCAGCCTATATACTGCTACCTGGGGCTCTGTATACCCAATTTGGGAGCCCTCTATACTGCTACCTGGCACCCTGTATACTGGTACCTGGGGCTCTGTATACCCTATCTGGCACCCTGTATACACTACCTGGCACCCTGTATACTGCTATCTGGCACCCTGTATACCCTACCTGGCACTCTGTATACTGCTACCTGGCATCCTGTATACCCTACCTGGCACCCTGTATACTGCTACCTGGCACCCTGTATACCCTACCTGGCACCCTGTATACTGGTACATGGGGCTCTGTATACCCTATCTGGGAGCCCTGTATACTGCTACCTGGCACCCTATATACTGCTACCTGGGGCTCTGTATACCCTATCTGGGACCCAGTATACTGCTATCCGGGACCCCTGTATACTGCTATCTGGGACCCCTGTATACTGCTACCTGGCACCCTATATACTGCTACCTGCGGCTCTGTATACTGCTATCTGGGACCCCTGTATACTGCTATCTGGGACCCCTCTATGCCGCTATCTGGGACCCCTGTATACTGCTACCTGGCAGCCTATATACTGCTACCTGGGGCTCTGTATACCCTATTTGGGAGCCCTCTATACTGCTACCTGGCACCCTGTATACTGGTACCTGGGGCTCTGTATACCCTATCTGGCACCCTGTATACACTACCTGGCACCCTGTATACTGCTATCTGGCACCCTGTATACCCTACCTGGCACTCTGTATACTGCTACCTGGCATCCTGTATACCCTACCTGGCACCCTGTATACTGCTACCTGGCACCCTGTATACCCTACCTGGCACCCTGTATACTGGTACATGGGGCTCTGTATACCCTATCTGGGAGCCCTGTATACTGCTACCTGGCACCTTGTATACTGGTACCTGGGGCTCTGCATACCCTATCTGGGACCCCTGTATACTGCTATCTGGGACACCTGTATACTGCTATCTGGGACCCCTGTATACTGCTATCTGGGAGCCCTGTATACTGCTACCTGGCACCCTATATACTGCTACCTGGGGCTATGTATACCCTATCTGGGACCCTGTATACTGCTATCTGGGACCCCTGTATACTGCTATCTGGGACCCCTGTATAATGCTACCTGGCACCCTATATACTGCTACCTGCGGCTCTGTATACTGCTATCTGGGACCCCTGTATACTGCTATCTGGGATCCCTGTATGCCGCTATCTGGGACCCCTGTATACTGCTACCTGGCAGCCTATATACTGCTACCTGGGGCTCTGTATACCCTATTTGGGAGCCCTGTATACTGCTACCTGGCACCCTGCATACTGATACCTGGAGCTCTGTATACCCTATCTGGGACCCCTGTATACTGCTATCTGGGACCCCAGTATATTGCTATCTGGGACCCCTGTATACTGCTATCTGGGACCCTGTATACTGCCAGCTGAGACCCTGTATACTGATATATGGTGATTCTGTATACTGCTATCTGGGGCTCTGTATACTGCTATATGGGACCCCTGTATACTGCTATCTGAGAACCCAGTATACTGCTATCTGGGACCCTGTATACTGCTATATGGGACCCCTGTATACTGCTATATGGGAACCCAGTATACTGCTATCTGGGACCCTGTAAACTGCTATCTGGGACCCTGCATACTGAAATATGGTAATTCTGTATACTGCTATCTGGGACCCTGTATACTGCTATCTGGGACCCTGTATACTGCTATCTGGGACCCTGTATACTGCTATCTGGAACCCTGTATACTGCTATCTGGGACCCCTGTATACTGCTACCTGGCACCCTATATACTGCTACCTGGGGCTCTGTATACCCTATCTGGAAGCCCTGTATACTGCTACCTGGCACCCTGTATACTTGTACCTGGGGCTCTGTATACCCTATCTGGGACCCCTGAATACTGCTATCTGGGACCCCTGTATACTGCTATCTGGGACCCCTGTATACTGCTGTCTGGGAGCCCTGTATACTGCTAACTGGCACCCTATATACTGTTACCTTGGGCTCTGTATACCCTATCTGGGACCCCTGTATACTACTATCTGGGGCCCCTGTATACTGCTATCTGGGACCCCTGTATATTGCTACCTGGCACCCTATATACTGCTACCTGGGGCTCTGTATACTGCTATCTGGGAGCCCTGTATACTGCTATCTGGGACCCCTGTATACTGCTATCTGGGACCCCTGTATACTGCTATCAGGGATCCCTGTATACTGCTACCTGGAACCCTATATACTGCTACCTGGGGCTCTGTATACCCTATCTGGGAGCCCTGTGTACTGCTACCTGGCACCCTGTATACTGGTACCTAGGGCTCTGTATGACCTATCTGGGTCCCCTGTATACTGCTATCTGGGACCCTGTATACTGCTATCTGGGACCCCTGTATACTGCTATCTGGGACCCTGTATACTGCTATCTGGGAGCCTGTAAACTGATATATGGTGATTCTCTATACTGCTATCTGGGGCTCTGTATACTGCTATCTGGGACCCCTGTATACTGCTATCTGGGACCCCTGTATACTGCTATCTGGGACCCCATATACTGCTATCTGGGACCCCTGTATACTGCTATCTGGGACCCTGTATACTGATATATGGTGACTGATTCTGTATACTGCTATATGGTGACTCTGTATACTGCTATCTGGTGATGCTGTATATACCACTATCTGTGATGCTGTATACCCTATCTGGGGATGCTGGGCTGTATACTCCTGACACAAGTGATGGAAACTACAGGGGGTGGGGCTTATGAGAAGTGGGAGGGGTCAAAAAGGAAGGACGGGGTCTAGCGCTCCCCCATCCTAAAATTTCACCAGCCGCCACTGGTTCAGAGTTGTTTTTTGAGTAGATTGGATAGGTATTTTTTATCAATATTTTTGTGTGTTGATGCATAGCTTTAATTAGAAAGCTGGGGGGGGGGGGGGCAGGCAGCAGATTCACAAACTGAGCCCCAAATTTCAGATTGAACACATCACAGAACCGGTGAACTGCCAACAGGCATTAACCACTTCTGGACCACCCCACGCTCATTTACTGCAGCAGGCTCTTCTGTGTGAAATCACATAGCTGTACATGATTTAGATTGCCAGGTCTGGATATCCAATGTCCGCCCACCAATCATTCCCAAGGCAGACAAATACAGCAAATTGCCATTCTGTCAGAGGAGAAGATGTAGATCTTCCCCCAGTCAAAGCATCCCCACACAGATAGAAAGCACTCCCAGGGAACACAGTTAACCCTTTGATTACCCCTGATGTTAACTCTTTCCCTGCCAGTGTCATTAGTACAGTGACAATGCATTTTTTAGCACTGAACACAGTATTGGTGTCACTGGTCCCCAAAAAGTGTCACTTAGTGTCAGATTTGTCCACCACAATTTTGCAGTCCTGCTAAAAAATCACTGATCACTGCCATTACTAGTAAAAAAAATGAAATTCCATAAATATATCCCATAGTTTGTAGACACTATAACTTTTGCGCAAACCAAGCAATATATGCTAATTGGGATTTTTTTTACTACTAAAAACATGTAGTAGAATATATATTGGCCTAAATTGATGAAGAAATTAGATTTTTCACATTTTTTTATTGGATATGTTTTATAACAGAAAGTAAAAAAAATATATATTTTTTTCAAAATTGTCAGTCCTTTTTTGTTTATAGCACAAAAAATTAAAACTGCAGAGGTGGTAAAATACCACCAAAAGAAAGCTTCAGTCAGGAAGCTCTGCATCCCCAAACACAGCCAGGAAGAGGGGAGATTGAGGATGGCAGGGAGCAGGGGAGCAAATAAGAGGGAGCCAATGCAGCCACAATGGACAGCACAGAGATGACACTCATCGCTCACCATTCAGCAGAGCCAGCTGGGCCATGTACTAACTAGAGCCAGAGAGAAGCTGCATCAGACTCTCACAAGCCTAGGCACACCAGGCGCTTATTCTGGGCAATTAATCAACAGGATGGGAAGTGCCAGAGCACGTCTCTTACACATCCGCTGACATCAGAGCTGTAGATTTTCAGTGGAAAGAATAAACCTGCATCTCTCTCCATACTGTCCTGGGAACACTGGCCTGCAGCGTTCACAGCATGGTATTTTCCAGCAAAATGCCCTAGTCTATGACAACAAAAACACCTAATATGAAGGAATTTACTGTTTCCAACACCTTACTTTCACTTCTTAAGCAAAGCTGGTGTAGGAATTTCATCTATTTTCTCTCCAGGGACCCCCACCTTAAGTAAATCAGTCCACATTTGCCTCCTGGAGATTACAGGCCTTGCCTTCTTATTATTTGGATTAACTTGGCCATCACTATTTGAGTTGCTCAAATTCACAGTTTCCCACTTATGGGAAGTAACAGTGGCACATGTCCTATTTACAGGCTTTGGGCCTTTGTCTTTTGCTAGGGTATTATTAGACTTGAGGGCTATACACCGCTCATTCAAATATTCACCTTTGTCTATAGTGGTTTGAACAAACTTCAAAGCCACAGCAGGTTTCACTTTGAGTGTCTAAAACCCCTGCCTTGCTTGCAGTGTCTTCCAAACACTTATTCGCCCCTGCAAGCTTCTCTTTCAGAAAGTCCTATTTTACCTCTGCCTTTTTCCTTTTTTCAGATTCAGTATGTAGCGCATGCAGGAAGTGCAAACCAAATACAGCTACTGGCCACATCTCTCCCTTACTAAAGCCAAAACCTTTTAAGACTAAAATCTGAGGCACAGTCTGAGACTCTATCGCCCCAAGCTCTGTTCAAAGGAGAAGCATACCTAGCAATCATCTTTGCAACAGACATCCATTCACTGGGTATATGTAAGGGTTAACAACTACTTTAAGTCCCTGGGTTCCTGCATAACGTTTTAGTCATCAAGACTTCAGCCTTCTACCATCCACAATGCAGATTTTCCAAGCTTGTGATGACAACTTTGAAAGCACAGGGGAAAAAGGGCAGAAAGAGAACTGGGGAACTTTAGACCCTGTAGGGAATTTGCTATGGGCCTTATTATATATTGTTATTCCAGTAATCTATCAATGCTGTGTGGATTACAGCCTGCCCAAGGGGACTAGAATAGAAGTAAACAAAGGACTGCAAATATTTTGATGCACAAAAATGATTTCCAGATATATAATTGTTTGTAACTATCTATGCTGACACAGTCACCGTAGAACACAATGCAAATTTTGTTCACCTTTGTACATACTGTATTTTGTCTGGTATATTATATTCTGTTTAGATATCATCCTCTCTGATATTATATCACATGACACCCATCATTCACTAACTTGCTTTTCTTTGTCACTTCCTTTAAATGAAAAACTCCAGGAAGTCATAATTGCTCATCACAGATAAACATATTTTCACAAACAACTAAACATCTCTAGAAACAATTATTGGAGTCCTCCTGACTTGAGTTGAGCAAACACCTGGACGTTCGGGTTCTGCGGGTTCGGCCGATCTTTCCGGAAAGGTTCGGGTTCGGTACCGAACGTCATCCGAACTTTACCCCGGACCCCGAACCCCATTGAATTCAATTGGGACCCGAACTTTTCGGCACAAAAATGACTGTAAAAAAGTCCTGGAAAGTGCTAGAAGGCTGCAAAAGGAAGAAAAATGGGAGATGTGATGTTATTAGATCTGCAATCTGTCCCTTAAGATCGTTCTGTAATGCAGGGTGAGAGATCATTCTGTAATGCAGGATGAGATTTTATAGATCTACAATCTGTCCCTCTAAGCAGTAGTAGTAATCTCTACCTAGTTATTAGATCTGCAATCTGTCCCTCACAATCTGTCCCTCACAATCTGTCCCTCACAGCGCCGGCAGCATCCTCTCCCTACACTAACCTAAGAGCATAGGACATGCAGCACTGTGACTCCAGCCTCATATAGAGGCTGGGTCACATGATGCACTGGCCAATCACAGCCATGCCATTAGTAGGCATGGCTGTGATGGCTTCTAGGGAAAACCAGTGAAACGCTTGTTGATTGGCTGCCCTGCAGCTATTCAACATGCGTGATAAAATACCAGAACCCGAACCTAGACTTTTTCTCAAGCATTCGGGTCCGGGTACGGATTATGGACACCCGAAAGTTCGGTACGGACCCGAATGTTACAGTCCGGGTTCGCTCAACTCTACTCCTGACCAGAGTTTTATTAATTTATGTCTTTGCATTGTAATCCATACTCAATGTAATCTACTTATTTTATATTTCTAATTAATACCCCCACATTTGCATGCAACTCAGTAACTCTGATAATTCATATAGAGTATGTTTTAAAATTAGCATAGATATAGTGATCATTAAATTCGAAATACTTTGAATATTCATTTAGTAGTTAAGCATACTATTGGTTAGGTCTGACATTTAATTGTGGTATACATGATTTCATTTTTTAAAGTATAACCTAAGGTTATATGCGATGTAAACATTTTATGAATGTTAGCAACAAATCTATATTTAATTTATTCGCATTGGCTTTGTGACAATGTGTTTACAGAAATTTGACAATTGATAAGGGACAATTGATTCACTTCTGTCTCTTGGTATTAGTTCTTTAACCTTAGGTATGTGTATAGAATCTGTGTTAAAAAGTACTCTTTCTGAATCATAGAACTACTGTACTACAAGTGCACTGTTAAGTCTATCACACTTGTGTAACGATTATTGTATGCTACAAGTGATTGTGTAATTGGATTTTTTGCTACAATATTCTATTAATTTCTGTTAATAAAACAGTAGGAGAGCCACTTACCAACCGGGCCACTTTTTTACATTTGGTGGTCACAAGCTAAAAACATTTTTTTTTTCTAGAGAATTACTTAGAATCCCCAAACATTATATATTTTTTTTCAAACACCCTAGAGAATAAAGTGGTGATTGTTTCAATACTTTTTGTCACACGGTATTTGCGCAGCGGTCTTTCAAGCGTTTTGGAACAATTTTACTTTTTTGAGTTAAAAAATAAGACAACAGTAAAGTTAGCCCAATTTTTTTCCATATTGTGAAAGAGGATGTTACGCCGAGTAAATAGATACCATACATGACCTGGTTGAAAATTGCGCGCACTCACGGAATGGCGACAAAGTCTGGTATTTAAAAAGTTCCATAGGCGACGCTTTAAAAATTTTTAACGGTTACCAGGTTAGAGTTACAGAGGAGATTTTTTGCTACAATTATTGCTCACACTTTGGCGATCACGGCGATACCTCCCATGTGTAGTTTGAACACCGTTTTCATATGTGGGCGCGACTTACGTATGCGTTTTCTTTGCTGCGCAAGCTCGCGGGGACGGTGGCGATTTAAATTTTTTTTTTTTTTATTTCATTTATTTATTTATTTTTAGCACTGTTCCTTTAAAAAAAAAAATCTGATCACTTTTATTGCTATCACAAGGAATGTAAACATCCCTTGTGATAGTAATATATGGTGACAGGTACTCTTTTTGGAGGGCCGGGGGGTCTAAAAGACCCCCCATCCCTCCTTTACACTTCACAGTATTCAGATCGCCAAAAACGGCGATTCTGAATACTGTCGTTTTTTTAAATTTGGCGCCGTTAGCCGCCGTGTAAACCGGAAGTGACGTTGTGACGTCGCTTCCGGAATTTGCCAAAGGAGACCCGATCTGAGCCGATTACGGCTTTTGTCAGGTCTCCTTCCAGCCGGCGGACGCGCCGGATCGTCGCTCCGGTCTCCCGGTGGGACGGGAGGCCGGAGAAGAGCGGCGGAAGGCGGCGGGAGGGTGGGGGCGTCCCCTCCCGCCCCCTGGGGTAACGACCGAGCGGCTCCCGAGCCGGATCGGTCGTTACCCCTGGATAGCCGACCGCCAGCTCTAAAAAATGATACCGGGATATAGCCTGCAGGTGCATGTCCCGGTACAGCCTCTCAAACCCGACCGCCGCCTATTTACGGTGCTGGTCGGGAAGTAGTTAAAGGATAAATTACCTTTTGAGAAATAAAATATTAAATGCACATAATTTTTCAGGCAAAAATAAAAGTGCCTTTATTATTTTTTTATATTGCGACTAGAGTTGAGCGAACACCTGGATGTTCGGGTTCGCAGGGTCCGTACGAACTTTGGGAAAAAGTCCGGGTTCGGCACCGAACGTTATCCCGGACACCGAACTCCATTGAAGTCAATGGGGACCCAAACTTTTAGGCACAAAAATGGCTGTAACAATGTCCTGACAAGTGCTGGAGGGCTGCAAAAGGAAGTAAAATGGGGGTAAGAGTAGGGCAAGTGCCCTTCAAAAAAATGGGGATAGGGAAAATAAATTAAAATCAAATAAAAAAATGGGAAGGGGGGGTGGATGTGGAGTAGGAGCCTAGAGGTTGACTAGGCCATGACCATGGCAGTGTAGGTGGAAGTGGCAGTGGTCGAGGGGGAGAAGGAGGTAGCCAACATGGTATTTTTTTTGTTGTTGTTTGTTTATAATTGGGGTAGCCCCCAAAATATTGAGGCCTATTCAAAAAAACAAGTATGTGAAAGGCTGTGTGAGTCCAGTCTAAATGTTTATTCTGCACAAGGTACAGACAAGTCTTGTGGGATCCATGCCTGATTCATTTTAAAAAAAGGTTAGCTTGTCCACGTTGGCTGTGGACAAATGGCTGCGCTTGTCTGTGATAACGCCCCCTGCCGTGCTAAACACACGTTCCGACAATACACTGGCTGCAGGGCAGGCCAGGATCTCCAAGGCATAAACGGCAAGCTCAGGCCATGTGGCCAATTTGGAGACCCAGACGTTGAATGGGGCAGACCCATCAGTCAGTACGTGTAGGCGTGTGCACACATACTCTTGCACAATGTTGCTGAAATGCTGCCTCCTGCTAAGACGTTGTCTATCAGTTGGTGGTGCTGTTTGTTGTGGCGGGCTGCTGACAAAGCTTTTCCACATTTCAGCCATGCTAACCCTGCCTTCTGAGGTGCTGGCGGTGCCACAGCTGCGTTGATGGCCTCTTCCTCCTCCTCCGCCTTGTGCTTCCGCTGAGCCCCCGGTGTCATTTGGGAATGCCCTCAGCAGCGCCTCTACCAGTGTGCGCTTGTAGTCACACATCTTCCTCTCACGCTCCAGTGAGGGAATTAAGGACGGCACGTTGTCCTTGTAACGGGGATCCAGCATGGTGGCCACCCAGTAATCAGAAGAAGTTACAATGTGGGCAACTCGGCTGTCGTTGCGCAGGCACTGCAGCATGTAGTCGGCCATGTGTGCCAGGCTGCCCAGAGGCAAAGACAAGCTGTCCTATGTGGGAGGTATATCATCTGTGTCCTCTGTATCCCCCCAGCAACGCTACAGTGATGCCCACGAGCTGCATTGGGTGCCACCCTGCTGCGATTCCTCCTCCTCCTCCTCATCTTCCTCGTCCTCCTCGTCCTCCAGTACTGTGCCCTGGCTTGAATATTTTAGACCTGGCCTATGCTGGTGCAGGAACCCACCCTCCGAGCCACTTGCGAATGACTAGCCTGATAACCGTGGAAATAACCCCTCTTCCTCCTCCTCATTCTCCTGTGCCACATCCTCTTCCATCATGGCCTGAAGTGTTTTTTCAAGGAGACATAGAATTGTTATAGTAACGCTGAGAACAGCGTCATCGGCACTGGCCATGTTGGTGGAGTACTCAAAACACCCATGCGTGCTGCAGCTGAAACTCCACTATTGCCCGCTGCTGCTCGCACAGTCTCTCCAGCATGTGCAAGGTGGAGTTCCACCTTGTGGGCACGTCGCATATGAGGTGGTGAGCGGGAAGGCCGAAGTTCCGCTGCAGTGCAGACAGGCGAGCAGCAGCAGGGTGAGAATGCTGAAAGTGCGCACAGACGGCCCGCACTTTATGCAGCAGCTCTGACCTATCCGGTTAGTTTTTAGAAAATTCTGTACCACCAAATTCAGCACATGCGCCAGGCAAGGGTTGTGCCTCAAACGGGCTCGGCCCAGAGCCGCTACGAGATTTCGGCCATTGTCGCACACCACCAAGCCGGGCTTGAGGCTCAGTGGCAACAACCACTCATTGGTTTGTTGTTCAATGCCCATCCACAGCTCCTGCGCAGTGTGGGGTTTATCCCCCAAACCTATCAGTTTTAAAACAGCCTGCTGTCGTTTCCCCCTGGATGTGCTGATGTTGGTGGTGAAGGTGTTATGCTGAGCGGATGAGTGGGTGGTCGAGGAGGAGGAAGCGCAGTAGGAGGCAACAGGAGGCAAAGAGAAATGCCCTGCAATCCTCGGTGGTGGAAGGACATGCGCCAAATGGCTAGCCGGCTCATGCCCACCCGCCACTACATTTGCCCAGTGTGCAGTTAGCGAGATATAGCGTCCCTGCCCGTGCTTACTGGTCCATGTATCAGTGGTTATGTGAAACTTGCCACAGATGGCGTTGCGCAGTGCACACTTGATCTTGTCCCTGACTTGTTTGTGCAGGGAAGGGATGGCTCGCCTGGAAAAGTAGTGGTGGCTGGGAACCACGTACTGTGGGACAGCCACCGCCATCAGGTTTTTGAAACTGTCCGTGTCCACCAGACGGAATGACAG
>BLSH010453517.1:63815-77072 GCA_018402905.1 Glandirana rugosa
CCCAACCTGTTCACGGGATGTTTCTTTACCCCTATCCCTTTATTGAATTTTATTAAAAATTCGATTTTAGTGTATTTTTTTAGTTTTTACCTCCACCTACACCTCAACCTCCAACTCCAACTCCTCCGCCACTTTCACCTCCACCTCCTCCTCCTCCATCGGTTGTTACAAAAAACATAAAAACCTTAAACAAAAGAAAAAAAATTTTGGTCGTTACATCTACGTGAAAAATTAAAACACGTTCTTTGTTATTAGACAGGGAAATTCGTTGTCATCCTTGGAGAGGGAAAAATCTAAAAGATCGCGCGCAATCCCGGCTTAAAGGGAGGACGTCATATGACGTCCACCCGCTGGGAGATCAGGACCGCTCCGCCGTCATTTGACGGTGGGCGGTCCTGAGGCGGTTAAAGCAACAGCTGGAGGCTTTCCCTGTACAACTTGGAAATGGTTTTAGAATCTAAAATCTAAAAAGGGAGAGGTTCCTACTGTTGCTTAAAGGGACAGATTATTGTTTCTTGCACAAAATTAAAAAGTGCATCTACATTGCTGGTTTTAAAAAAAAGAAAACAAATTCCAAAAATACAAAAAACATTGTTGGCTACCTCCTCCTCCTCCACCTCCACTTTCACCGCCTCCTCAACCTCAACCTCCAACTCCACATCCACCTCCATTTTTGATTTTTTTATGTGATTTTAGCTTAAAAATTATTTTAAGTTATTTCCCTATCCCCATTTCTTTGTAGGGCACTTGTCCAACCCTTACCCCAATTTTCCTTGCTTTTGCAGACCTCTAGGACTTTCCAGGACTTTGTTACAGACATTTTTGTACCTAAAATTTCAGGTCCCCGTTGAGTTCAATGGGGTTCGGGGTCCGGGTCAAAGTTCGGGTCAAGTCCGGACCCAAACCCGGACTTTGTCCCGAAGTTCGGCCAAACCAGCAGAACCCGAATTTCCAGAGGTTCGATCAACTCTACTCAGCACCTGTGATATACGTTCCTCAGACCTGCTCCTTTGGTATGGGGTCATGCGGCGGAGTTTGGCACCTGTTTACGCAGCAAACGATTCCTCCTCATTTGGGTCCCTCTGGAGGACTGCTGAGGCCTGGGTGAAAAAAGAGGAAGTGCTGTCCTCCACATTTTGGGTTTTTCAGGCTCTTTTCCCACCAAGACGCAGGGGAGGGATCTGTGACTCCACAGCCTGGGAAGTTGCAGCTGGCTCATCCGCAGTGACACTTTCCGTGACACTTTCCTGTGTATAAAAATGTGACATTATTAGATTATATTTGTTTGTGTGGGTCATCAATCAAACCAAATTGACATTTCCTCACTGTTGCTAATTGAATATTTAGAAATACAAAAGACTATCATTCTGGCACCAGCATTTGGATTTATCCTTCAAATTATTTTAGGGCACAACTGTATTTTGATATGGAACCAACTTTGTTAAGGCTCAAATATTTGGGAAATAATGTTTAGTTATCATCATTGTGTTTTTAATTGACAATATGTTCAACAACACTATAGCTGTGTCAAGATGGACTCCTGTATATCTTCAGCTTCAGGTTCAGCAGCTTTGGCCTCAGAAGAGGTAGAGGGCAAGGTGGAAAGGGATGGCCTGGGCTCAGACTGTTCGCTGATAAAATGCAGGCTTTTGAAGTAACACAGCCTGGGCACATAGACGTCATCAGTAGAGTTGAGCGAACCCGGACTGTAAAGTTTGGGTTCGTACCAGACTTTGGGGTGTCCGTGCCCCGAACCCGAACCTGGACATTTGAAAAAAAGTCCGGGTTTGGGTTCGGTATTCGGGTATTTTTTGTGCCTTTTCTATAGCTGCAGGGCAGCCAATCAACAAGCGTTTCACTTGTTTGCCCATAGAAGCCATCACAGCCATGCCTACTAATGGCATGGCTGTGATTGGCTAGTGCATCATGTGCCCCAGCCTCTATATGAGATGGAGTCACGTAGTGCCGCGTGTCACCTGCTCTCAGGTTAGTGTAGGGAGAGGATGCTGCCGGCGCTGTGAGGGATAGATTACCGTTCTAATATCATCTCATCCTGCATTACAGACAGGTTGCTGGTGGTGCTGTGAGGTGAAAGATTAGCGTTCTAAAACCATCTTATACTGGTCTAGGTACAGTTTCCTAGTGCTGTGAGTGATAGATTACCGTTCTAATATCATCTCATCCTGCATTACAGACAGGTTCCTGGCGGTGTTGTGAGGTGAAAGATTAGCGTTCTAAAACCATCTGATACTGGAGTAGGTACAGTTTCCTGGTGCTGTGAGGGACAGATTATTGTTCTAAAATCATCTCATAGTGCTATAGGGAGAGGATCCTGCTGCTGCTGTGAGGGACAGATTATTGTTCTAAAATCATCTCATACTGCTATAGGGAGAGGTTCCTGCTGCTGGTGTGAGGGACAGATTATTGTTCTAAAATCTTCTCCTAGTGCTATAGGGAGAGGTCCTTGCTGCTGCTGTGAGGGACAGATTATTGTTCTAAAATCATCTCATACTGCTATAGGGAGAGGTTCATGCTGCTGCTGTGAGGGACAGATTATTGTTCTAAAATCATCTCCTAGTGTTATAGGGAGAGGTTCCTGCTGCTGCTGTGAGGGACAGATTATTGTTCCAAAATCATCTCCTACTGCTATAGAGAGAGGTTCCTGCTGCTGCTGTGAGGGACAGATTATTGTTCTAAAATCATCTCCAAGTGCTATAGGGAGAGGTTCCTGCTGCTGCTGTGAGGGACAGATTACTGTTCTAAAATCACCTCATACTGCTATAGGGAGAGGTTCAGCTGCTGCTGTGAGGGACAGATTATTGTTCTAAAATCATCTCATACTGCTATAGGGAGAGGTTCTTGCTTCTGCTGTTAGGGACAGATTATTGTTTTAAAATCATCTCCTAGTGCTATAGGGAGAGGTTCCTGCTGCTGCTGTGAGGGACAGCTTATTGTTCTAAAATGATCTCATAGTGCTATAGGGAGAGATTCCTGCTGCTGCTGTGAGGGGCAGATTACTGTTCTAAAATCATCTCATACTGCTATAGGGAGAGGTTCCTGCTGCTACTGTGAGGGACAGATTACTATTTTAAAATCATCTCATACTGCTATAAGGAGAGGTTCATGCTGCTGCTGTGAGGGACAGATTATTGTTCTAAAATCATCTCCTACTGCTATAGGGAGAGGTTCCTGCTGCTGCTGTGAGGGACAGATTATTGTTCTAAAATCATCTCCAAGTGCTATAGGGAGAGGTTCCTGCTGCTGCTGTGAGGGACAGATTATTGTTCCAAAATCATCTCCGACTGCTATAGGGAGAGGTTCCTGCTGCTGCTGTGAGGGACAGCTTATTGTTCTAAAATGATCTCATAGTGCTATAGGGAGAGATTCCTGCTGCTGCTGTGAGGGGCAGATTACTGTTCTAAAATCATCTCATACTGCTATAGGGAGAGGTTCCTGCTTCTGGTGTTAGGGACAGATTACTGTTCTAAAATCACCTCATACTGCTATAGGGAGAGGTTCAGCTGCTGCTGTGAGGGACAGATTATTGTTCTAAAATCATCTCATACTGCTATAGGGAGAGGTTTTTGCTTCTGCTGTGAGGGACAGATTATTGTTTTAAACGCATCCCCTAGTGCTATAGGACAGCTTATTGTTCTAAAATGATCTCATAGTGCTATAGGGAGAGATTCCTGCTGCTGCTGTGAGGGGCAGATTACTGTTCTAAAATCATCTCATACTGCTATAGGGAGATGTTCCTGCTTCTGGTGTTAGGGACAGATTATTGTTCTAAAATCATCTCCTAGTGCTATAGGGAGAGGTTCCTGCCGCTGCTGTGAGGGACAGATTGCTGTTCTAAAATCATTTCATACTGCTATAGGGAGAGGTGCCTGCTGCTGCTGTGAGGGACAGATTACTGTTTTAAAATCATCTCATACTGCTATAGGGAGAGGTTCCTGCTGCTGCTGTGAGGGACAGATTATTGTTCTAAAATCATCTCATAGTGCTATAGGGAGAGGTTCCTGCTGGATCCCCATTACAAGGACATTGTGCCGTCCTTAATTCCCTCACTGGAGCGTCATCGGAAGATGCGCGACTATGAGCGCACGCTGGTAGACGTGCTGCTGAGGACATTCCCAAATGACACAGGGGGCTCAGTGGAAGCACAAGGCGAAGGCGGAGGAGGAGGAGGAAGAGGTCGCAAACGCAGCTGTGGAACCGCCAGCACCTCAGAAGGCAGGGTTAGCATGGGCAAAATTTGGAAAAGCTTTGTCAGCAGCCCGCCACAACAAACAGCACCACCAACTGATAGGCAACGTCTTAGCAGGAGGCAGCATTTCAGCAACATGGTGGAACAGTATGTGTGCACACGCCTACACGTACTGACTGATGGGTCTGCCCCTTTCAACTTCTGGGTCTCCACATTGGGCACATGGCCTGAGCTTGCCCTTTTTGCCTAGGAGGTGCTGACCTGCCCTGCAGCCAGTGTATTGTCTGAACGTGTGTTTAGCACGGCAGGGGGCGTTATCACAGACAAGCGCAGCCGCCTGTCCACAGCCAACTTGGACAAGCTAACATTTATTAAAATGAACCAGGCATGGATCCCACAAGACTTGTCTGTACCTTGTGCAGAATAGGCATTTAGACTGGCCTCACACAGCCATTGGTGTACTTGTTTGTTTTAATATGTTTCAGTATTTTGGGGGCTACCCCTATTAGAAAAAAACAAAAAAACAAACTTAAAACATTGTTGGCTACCTCCTTCTCCTCCACCGCCACTTCCACCTAGACCGCCACGGTCACGGCCTACTCAACCTCCTACTCCACATCCACCTCCTCCTCCTTTTTTTTTTTATGTGATTTTAAGTTATTTTTCTATCCACATTTTTTTTGCAGGACACTTGTCCTATTCTTACCCCCATTTTGCTTCCTTTTGCAGCCCTCTAGCCCTTTCCAGGACTTTTTTTACAGCCATTTTTGTGCCCAAAAGTTCGGGTCACCATTGAATTTAATGGGGTTCAGGATCCGGGGTCAAGTTCAGTACCGAACCCGAACTTTTTCGCGAAGTTCGGCCAAACCCAACAAACCCGAACATCCAGGTGTCCGCTCAACTCTAATCATCAGCTGCAGCTCCTGACTTCTCAGATTTTTCTATCTTCTTTAGCTCCCTTGTATATGTGGTCCTGAGGTTGGCAATTTTCTCCAGCACAGATTTATAGTCAGCATGAGGGTAAATCTGTTTACACAGCTCAGCCAGTTTGTCCAATGCTGCCCGCTTTTTATTTTGATGGAGTATTCCTTGCTCTTGAACCTCCAGAGACAAGATGGCTGACAGTATATGTCAATGAACTGTGGCAGGAACTCAGGAGAGTTAAATTTATCACTCATGATGCCTGCAAGACACAACACAAGACAAAGCATAATGCTACTGCATCTGGCATACCCCTAAGCTGGACCCAATATAGGCCTCAATCCAAGCAGTATAACCCATTAACCCCCCATCTAGGCCCCAATCCAAGCAGTATAGCCCATCTTTTAACAGGGAAACATAAAAAAAATGCTGCAGGCAAACCCCCACAAGGGACGAATGGAGGCTCTCTCATCCTTGGCCCAGCAACAGAGGAGGAATCAAGTACACCTTCCTGAAAAAATTTAAGCGCAAAATTAGAACAAAAACAATGTAGCCACAGATGGGGTGTTGCTAAGTGGGCAAAAGGGGGAGGGCTTCAGGCCTAAGTTAAGGGTTAAGTGTCACTTGCTGGTTGCTGCCTGCCTCATCAGTGCCCATTAATACAGCCTTGCCAATGCAGACATGGGGAGAGGAGAGCCCCCAGTGCTCGTAGTCACACAAATGCCCGCCTGCTATGATGGACATCAGACATCCCGCAGGAGCCGAGGGGGCGACAACTGCAGGAGTTTACCAATGTTGGCACTTGTCAGGTGTTTGCCCACTGGAAAATGGCACCATCTTCCCTTTTTATGTATTTTTGGCAGAAAATCCTGCCGAGTTGACCGTAGTGCAGTCAACCAGTGACTGAGCAAATTGAGTGTGAAGAGCTTCCCCATGATCTCAGTTTCACAGCAAGCATTGTTATGCTGCAAAAGCCTTTATAATTAAAATAATAAGACACAGAGTTGGCTGGTGGGACAATCCTCACATGCTTCCCATCAATAGCACCCCCGCAGTTGGGAAAATCCCATTGGTGCAGAAACTGGGCTGCAACTTCTTGCCATTGCTCTGGGTTCAAAGGAAACTGTGGAGAAAAACAAAAAACACATTACTACTTCAACACATAACATTGCAATCATATTTGACACAAAAATGCTTTGGTAACATAAGGATAGACTTAAAGAGGATTTAAAGAGCAAAGTGTAAGGTGAACTTATCTACTTCCTCTCCCCCCTCTGGTGGCCCATTTGGCAACTTTCGGGGGGTAACGGGTAGATGTTTTGGACAGGTAACCTTCTCCAGTTCCATGAGAGCTTGCTACAGGAATAATGGTTGTTAGTTTGGACACTCCCTCATCTATTGCCAGCCAAGTGGACAGGTAAGAAGTGTCATAATCAAAAGCTGGATACACTATACAATCAAAATCACATTTTTCCATTCAGATTGAACCAAACAATATAACAGAAGGTCAAACCTAAGGTGTAAAATGAGTAGGTAATCAAGCAGGCCCTTGCACTACATGGTTTGTGTAATTATTAAGGAAATCTGAGCCCAAAAGATGGAGAGTGTTTATGGGAGATTACATGTCAGGAGATACAGTAATTTGATCTGATGACTTTACATTTTTTGGGGGGTGGAATTAGCTTTGATATAATAATAAGGCCTCATGCACGCTGCACGATTTGGAACACGCAAATAACATTTGAAAAATGTGTTTTTTTGGGGGGTAAGCCCCAAAATGTAGCTAACCAAAATCATTGTGAAGTTACCAGGCTGGGTGTCAGTTACCTGGTTGGAGGCCAAGGTGCAGAGAGGGCTTCCCTTGCAGCTAGGGGCAGAGCACCCCCTGGAGGTGAAACAGGGAGCGCTATGCCCGGAGAGGCAGGGGTCACTGGTGGTGCAGGCCAGGTGCGTGGTCTTTCAGGATGGCTCTACTTGAACCAGGACATGCTGCTGGGCTGGAGTCCCCTGGAAACACTGGAACACGTGTGGCAGGAGCAGAGGAAACCGGAACCAGGATCAGGGTCAAGCCGGAGGTCATACACGGAATATCAAGCAGAGTCTATAGTCTATTTCAGGAGTAGCCAGAAGTGAAGTCAAAGCCAGGCCGAGGGTCAAACACAGATCAGGAACTGGAGTGCAGAGTAGTGAGACGAGCCAAAGGTCAAAGCCAGGAATCGGGATCACGATGGTCAGGGCAAGCTGGGTCGGTTACCGAGGATCAGATTAGTCAGGAACAAGAGCACAAGACACAGCAGGAAGCTGAAGATAATCCAGCAATGAATAGCTTTTCTGCACGGGTTTAAATAGGGCATTGGGCACCAACATCTGTCACGCATTGCGTACGAATGGACGTGCGCACGTGCGCACTTGCGTTTGGATCTTTTCGTTCATTCTGGATCTTCTGCGCATTTGCATTGGCGCATTCCTATGTGCCAGCGGAGAATTCTTGTGCTGCCAAATTATTCCCAGACAGTGCCCCCCCAAGGGGCAGCCTCCGGATGCCCAAACAAGCTTCTTTCTCAGGATGCTTCTTGAAGAACTCGCGCACCAATTTGGGAGCGTGCACATAGTTACATAGTTAGTGAGGTTGAAAAAAGACACAAGTCCATCAAGTCCAACCTATGTGTGTGCTTTCATGTCAGTATTACATTGTATATCCCTCAATGCTTTGGTCCCTTAGGTGTGCATCTAGTAGTTTTTTGAATGTATCTATACTCCCGGCAGAGACCACTGCTTGTGGAAGAGAATTCCACATTCTCACTGCTCTTACCGTAAAGAAACATCTACGCATTTTAAGGTTAAACCGCCTTTCCTCTGCATGTTTTTTGATGTACTAGTACACCGCTGCCCCATATCAAAAGGCTGGCGCCCCCCGGTTCGCCAGACGATATGATGTCCGGTCTGCCGGGGGAAGCGGGCCAACAAAGGTTAAAACCCCTGGGGCTGAGTTATATGAAGTTGTGTTATATTAATTAATATCAATTACCATGCTCGAGCAGACCGGGCTAACCCCCACAAGGATAGGCCCTAGAGTCTTCTAAGACACTGCGTTTCTTTAATATCGTGTTTCTAGTTTTGGGCCTACCAACAATTTCCGGGATTCCTCACCCTGAATGAGAGAATCAGACTTAGATAAGGAAACTGAGTTCCCTTATCACTGGACAAAACCTCTTAATAACTTTCCCAGTGATAAATCTAAGATCGAACACTCAAAAAGTTAGCCTACCTTCCAAACTAGTTTTTAAACGACACATCCCTCTTGGATAAGGGAAAGAGGCTTGATCTATTCTAAATTTTTTTTTTCTTCTTTCTCTCTCTCTCTCTTCTCTCTCTCTTTTCTCTTCTTTCTCGCTTACCCGTCTTTACTCTATCTCCTCCCGATCTCCCGCTCCCCTCCCGCCCCCCGCAAGGTCATACCCACCTCCCCCAAGTACTGCTGCTTATACTCATCCTTGACACTAGACGTCACCACCCCCTGTCTTACGCCCCACACTCACAACACAGTGCAGCGTGCGCAGTCAAACATGAGTAAAACGGAACATGCTAAGCTTAAACTGTTCTCGCTCAATGCACGGGGACTAAACATACCAGAAAAGCGTTCAAAGCTTCTCATGTCTATTCGCAAAGCAAAAGCGGACATAGCATTCATTCAAGAAACACATTTCAGAACAGATAATATACCCAAACTACATGACATACACTACCCGAATGTATATCATGCTACTTATCAGGGCTCCAAATCAAGAGGAGTAGCAATCCTAGTTTCGAAAAATTGCCCACTAATTATAACAGATACGAAAACTGATGAAGAAGGACGATTTGTCTTCCTAAAGGGAACCTTTCACACCAAACCCATCACACGCAAACATTTACGCTCCAAACAAAAATCAGATACCCTTTTTCCGGTCTACACTACAGGAATTGATAGATTTCCAAGCAGGGATATTGATCCTGGGAGGGGACTTCAATTTAGCCCTCACGCCTAGAATTGACAACTCTACTGGTACCTCACATTTATCCTACCGGGCCTTAAAAAATATTAAAACATACCTCAGCAACCTGCTATTAAGAGACTCCTGGCGCACACTACACCTATCTGAAAAGGACTATACATATTACTCTAGCATCCACCTTAGATACACTAGAATCGACTATTTTTTTTCTAACACAACAGGACTTACAATACCTCGAGACGGCCACAATTGAACCTATGTTCCTTTCCGATCACAATCCAATCACCATGACCCTTTCGATTCCAAATAAAACTTACGGCTCCTATATCTGGAGGTTAGACCCTTCGTTGCTCTCAGACCCCTCTGTGAACCTTCACATCCGAGACCAAATCCAACAATATTTTCAACTAAATACAGCGACAGTACTTTCCCCGCTCACTTTATGGAACGCCCACAAATGTGTCCTCAGGGGGACTTTCATCTCACTAGCCAACAAACGACGGAAGGAAAGAAATGCCCATATAGATAAACTGCTAGCCGAAATAAAAACCCTGGAGCAAGCCCATAAACAATCCCTAGAAACACAAACCTTTCAGAGGCTTACCCTTGCACGAACAGAACTCTTAGAGGTATTAGGCAAAGCAGTAAGACGTAAATTTGCACTTTCCCACAGAAGGTTTTATGAGGCTGGCAACAAAGCCGGGAAACTTCTAGCCAGAGCTCTAAGATCCAAAAAGGCAGCCATGACCATACACCACATTCACACCCCCTCGGGAGAATTGGCAGTTACGAATGGAGACATTGCATCTCAGTTTGTAAAATATTACACTAAACTTTACAATCTATCACCCGAAACCTGCCAGGAGGCAGGAAAACGGAAAGAGATGATCAGAGATTTTTTAAGTAAATATGCACCGCAGGCCATAAGCACAGCAGAGGCAGAGACCATCGACCACCCCCTAACCATAGAGGAAGCCCGACTGGCGTTGAAACAGCTTAAAACCGGCAAGAGCCCAGGACCAGATGGATTTACCACTGGGTATTATAAAGCATTCCCAGAAACGCTTCTCCCAAAATTCATAGATGCTTTTAACACTCTAGCTGACAACCACCCTCAACACCGAGACGTACTAGAAGCTCATATAACCGTTATTCCCAAACTGGGAAAAGACGTGTCCATAGTCACCCATATCTTTACTGAACGTGGACGTCAAACTATATGCAAAAATATTAGCGAATAGGATCCTTCCCCTTTTGCCCGAACTGGTCTCACTTGATCAAGTGGGTTTCGTCCCCGGCAGAGAGGCAAGGGACAACACTACTAAAGCGCTAAACTTACAACACTGGTTGATTTCCAGAAATCAGGAAGGTTTTTTCTGTCTCTCGACGCGGAGAAGGCGTTCGACAGAGTGGCCCGGGATTTCTTTGAGGAGACAATCAAAAAGATAGGGTTTGGAAACAGACTATTGAATTACATTCTTGCTTTATACTCCAACCCGTCAGCTAAAGTGAGAGTCAATGGCCACCTGTCGGACGCCTTCCCCTTGTCGAACGGAACTAGGCAGGGCTGCCCACTATCCCCTCTGATCTTTATCCTTACTCTAGAACCCCTGTTAAATAAATTAAGAATGAACGAGGACATCAAGGGGATCAGGGTAGCAAAACACATCTACAAGATAGCAGCCTACGCTGACGACGTCCTACTCTTTCTCTCAGAACCACTAACCACGATCCCCAATTTGCTGAAAGACTTAAAGGACTTCCACACCCTCTCCAATCTACAAATACATTTCAATAAATCCAGCGCTCTTAATATTTCCTTGCCCCAAGACACGGTAGTGAGATGTTCACAAAATTTCCCGTTTAGGTGGGAGAAAAGTGCCTTAACTTATCTGGGGATTAACCTACCCTCAAGAGCCAGTCACCTGTATGACTTGAATTTCCTACCGCTGCTAAAAACGCTTAAGCAAGATCTAAACAAATGGTCCTCGACTACTTTCTCGTGGTTTGGTAGAGTTGATATAATCAGAATGAACGTTCTTCCTAGGCTCTCATACTTACTGCAAACAATCCCGATTAAACTACCCAATCCTTCTTCTCCACTTACAGGAAGATATGCTCGGAATTCATATGGGGGGCTAAGGCGGCCAGGCTAAGCCATGAGAAATTAACCACACCTAAACTCAAAGGAGGAGTGGGCCTGCCAGACATCCAGAAGTATTATTGGGCGTGTGGTCTCAACAGGATCATCAACTGGCAGGTACACTCCAAAACAAAAGCATGGGTCACGCTGGAAGGGGAGTTCTCAGAAGCACCCTTGAAATATCTACCCTGGCTCCGATCTACCCTCCATTTAAAACACTTGAGGGATCATCCATTAATAAGCAGCACACTGGCCAATTGGCGAGCAGTTAATAAAAAGTTCCAGCTCTCCTCCTTCCCAGGTCCTCTTACCCCTAAATGCCACAATCCAGACTTCTACTCGAGCACTAATGAACGCTTACTCAGTGAGCTGGGAGAGGACCTCCTGGGAAGGGGAGGGAATTTTTTCCCTGGGGGATCTTTCATTTCCTTCAGGGAGTTGGAAGCCTTGACCCACTCCCAAAAACTGTCTTGGTTTGAATATCTACGGATTAGACATTATATCATGTCCTTGAAACCGATCTCAAACTGGTACAGACCTCACACTCCATTTGAAGCTCTTTGCTGTAAAACTGAACCCCAAAGGCATGTGATATCTGAGGTATATACGAGCATGTTTAAACCGGTAGACCCAAAAAGAGACAAAATCTCCATTCAATGGGAGAGGGATCTATCTATGAGCCTCCCTCCCAGGGAATGGGAACAAGTCTTCACGCACATACACAAGGGATCAATTAATGTCACAACACAGGAAAATGGGTATAAAATTTACTCCAGATGGTACAGAACTCCGAACAAATTACATAAATTCTACCCGTCCGTCCCCAAAAACTGTTGGAGATGTAATGAGGAAGAAGGAACGCTCATTCATATCTGGTGGTCATGTCGGCTGATTCAGCCCTTCTGGGAGAAAATCCATGACCTCATCTCCAACATCACAACGCTCCCCCTAGACTTCTCTCCGGCTCAATACTTACTTCATCACACTTCAATTTCCCCAAAAAAATACAGCAAATCGCTCGCTCTCCACTTGATAAATGCTGCCAAGCAATGTATCCCCCTCCGCTGGAGAGACACTAACCCACCCACAGTGGAGGACTGGATAAAAAGAGCACAAAAAATTGCAGAGATGGAAGATCTTGTCAATCAAGCTAGGGATTCCATCGGGACATTTTACAATACCTGGGCCTGCTGGCTAACAGTTATTGACGTTGCATTTATTGACAATAGACAAACTTAATGACCGCCCTATGGCTGTAAGGGAAAGGGAGACACCCAGCTGTCCAGTCGGGGATGGGAGCGGGAGAGGATAACTATCTCTTAACATTCTTCTCACGCCTTCAGCCCCCCCCAACTCGTCCTACATCCCTGCTACATACCCCTACTTTCGGCTTTCTTTTTCCTTTTTTCTAGTCTCTTTCTCGAACCATTGAATTACAGATTTACAGATAAAGCCCCACGAACTGATTACTTAGTAATTGACCACTGAATAAACACTACTCGCATTTCCCTAGGCTTGGGGATAGGGGGGGCCGTGGGGGCGATGGGCGGACACACCGGGGCTGCCCCACAGATTGTTCCCATGGGGGTGGGAGTTGGCCCGGGGTGCCCGCTGGTTGGCCCTGTGGCCATGCCGCCCGCTCCAGTTCAAAAAGTAAAAATATAAGCCCTAAGCCAGGATACTAGAGACGCTTCGCAAAGGCTGGTCAGGAACTAACAAGCCTTTAAAGCAGGATTATTAGAGAGATGACAACAAGCACGACACGCGTGATTATGTAAACACATAATACATCAGATGAGCAATACGAGTTGAAACTGTTGGAAGTCAAAATCACACCAAGCACGATTTCTGTTGTAATGACTGTAATAAACATTGTCTTTATCAGTAATCACATAAATAACTTGTAACTTGTAACGACAGCATTGTTACCTTTCATATGCTTCAATAAAATGTTTGGAAAAAAAAAAAAAACGCTTTTCCTCTATTCTTAG
>BLSH010453517.1:78101-91789 GCA_018402905.1 Glandirana rugosa
TCCTTTGCGTTCCCCTTATGTTTCTGTGACTTAAAGTTTTCTCGGTTGAAGGTCTTTGATGCGAGGAACGACCTTCTACAATTGACCCTAGTTTAAGATCCTCGTTACTTACGCCTCCTTTTTACCCTCACAAAGTTCTTGTACGATTTGTTTCCATAATCGGTCACATAGGGTTGTCCTTTATTTTAATTTTCTCGATTAGTTTTTGGTCCTACCGCATTACGGCTGTATTTCCGTGTGTATTTTCGTTTTTTCTTCTGGAAGTTTTTTATGTTCCTCCTCCCTAGAGTCAGTCTAAAAGTCATGGTGTTTTGTGCGTTATTCCTTACGTTTCCCCGTTAGTCTCCATCATTCTTTATTGGGCCAATATGATCTGACCCCCCTCTCTTACTATTTATATACTTAAAGAATTTCTTGGGATTCTTTTTACTTTCCTCAGCTATGTGTCTTTCATGTTTTCAATCTTAGCTGCTCTGATTGCCCCTTTGCATTCCTTATTGCGTGTTTTGTGGTACTGAAAATCTGACTGAGATCCCTCCTCCTTGTATTTTTTGAAGGTCTTCTTTTTTGCTTTTATGTGTGCCTTTATGTCGGCATTACGCCATCCTGGTTTTTGATTAGCTCTTTTAATTTTATTTCCTGTTGGGATACACTGGCTAATACCTTTGTTTAGCATGTTCTTGAAACACTCCCATTTTTCCTCCGCATTCATTGCTCCTAGAATTTGATCCCAGTTAACATCTTCCAGCAAGGAGCGTAGTTTCTGGAAGTTGGCTCTTTTGAAATTCAGTGTCTTTGTATTCCCCTTGCGTTTCCTATTTGTGTAATTTATGTTAAAACTAATTGTCCTGTGATCGCTATTTCCTAGATTGCCCCTTGCTTCCACGTCTGTGATCAGGTCTGTGTTGTTGGTAATCAAAAGGTCCAATAATGCTTTTTCTCTTGTTGGTACATTTACCATCTGACCCATGAAATTATCCTGCAGGACATTTAAGAAATGGCGAGACTTAGCTGAACGTGCAGTACCTTCCTCAGAGTCAATATCTGGGTAATTAAAATCCCCCATTATAATAACACTTCCCATCCTTGCCGCTATTCCAAATTGTGATAGGAGGTCCGCCTCCCCCTCCTCCCTTTGATTAGGGGGTCTATAGCATATTCCCAGTAATACTTTCCCCTTGTCTTCCCTTTGTAGCTCTACCCATAAGGCTTCAAGTTCCTCCCCACAACCACTATTAATGTCATCTCTCACATTTATTTTTATGTCATTTTTTATATACAGGCATACCCCCCCCCCCTTTTTGCCCTCCCTATCCCTGCAATATGGGGAATACCCCTGAATGGTAGCCAGCCAATCATGAGAGCTGTTGAACCAAGTCTCCGAAATTCCTACAAAATCAAATTCCTCCTCATACAGTAGCAGCTCTAGTTCTCACATCTTGTCTGCCAGACTCCTGGCATTAGTGAACAAGCCACATAGTTTTGTCTGGACGTCTACTGTTTCCTTGCTGGGTACTCCTTGTCTGCGTATTGTATTTGTTACACTACTTGCCACGTGTTCAATATGAAACCAAAATCAAGAACATGGGGACATGACCTCAAACTAACTGGGGGGAAGTTCAAAACTAATCTTAGAAAGTATTATTTTACTGAAAGGGTGGTTGATGATTGGAATAAACTACCAACAGAGGTTGTGAGACAGTCAACAGTAAATGGCTTCAAACATGCTTGGGATAAACATAAATCCATAATCAGACAACAAGGTTAATGTAAAAAAATAAAAAAAAATAAATGCAAAAAAATAAATAAAAAGGGGCAGACTCGATGGACTACTCAGTCTTTTTCTGCTGTCACTTTTCTATGTTTCTATGTGTTTAAATTCTTTATCCGGCTTATCACTCCTCCCCCCAACACTACCCCCTGAACTCTGTTCCACCCTGGCTATTTCTAAGTCTGGACCCCCCCCCCCCTTTGCATAGTTTAAAAGCCCCTCTAACTTTTTGGCCATCCTCATTCCCAGCCGGTCTGCACCTTCCCCATTTAGGTGCAGGCCATCCTACCTATAGAGCTTGTAACCGATTGAGAAATTGGCCCAGTTCTCCAGGAACCCAAAGCCCTCCTTTCTACACCAGCTCCTCAGCCACTTGTTAACTTCCCTAAGCTCCCGCTGCCTCTCTGGTGTGGCTCGAGGTACCGGTAGTATTTCTGAGAATACTACCTTGGAGGTCCTAATCTTCAACTTTGATCCTAGGTCCCTGAAGTCTTTTTTAGGACACTCCACCTACCTCTAACGTTGTCATTGGTGCCAACATGCACCATGACAGCCGGGTCTTCCCCAGCCCCTCCCAGCAATCTGTCCACCCGATCCGTGATGTCCCGAACCCGAGCGCCCGGTAAACAGTTTACAGTTCAGTTCTTCAGGTCTTTGTGACAGATTGGCCTCTCTGTGTTTCTAAGAATTGAGTCCCCCATCACCACAATCTGCCTTACCTTTCGCCTGACTTCATCCCCACCCTCGCTGGAGGAGTTACTCCCCTGGCAGCTAGGGACGCCACTCTGCTCCAGCGATGCTGGTTCCTGGCTTGTTTCCGCAATATCACACTACAGGGTGTATCTATTGGGAATCTCCAGCCCAGGATCAGCCTCCCTGACTCTTTGACTTCTACCCTTCCTAACTGTCACCCATCTACTCTGTTCTGGTGCCTGCACCTCTATGTCTCCAACCGCCTCTGTGCTGGCCCCTGCCGGCACCTGCCGAGTACGATCCAAACTCTCCTTAAGTATGGAGAGTCGTCTCAGTGTTGACAGTTGCTTCCTTAGATTCAGAACCTGGGCTTCCAGGGAAACAACACTCTTACATTTTGTACAGCAGTATTCGCCCTCGATCTCATTATCAAGGAACGCATACATGTGACAAGATGTACACCGAATCGCTTCTCCACACCCGCCGGGCATCATACCTATTGATTTAGTGGGGACTGGGAATTATGCCCTAGCCAATTAACTAACCGCTGGCTACCTGTCGCTAATACTCACAGTACACGGTACTCACAGTGCTTAGTACTCACTCCACACTCGGGTACTCACAATATATTACTCAGGTACTCACCTGATACCCTGGTACTTGCTATGCACCGGTACTCCCTATACCCAGTTATTCACCTACTATTTTGGTACTCACAATATTCCCACACTCAGGTCCTCCCAACACTCAGGTACTCCCGACACTCAGGTACCCCCCAATATTCAGGTACTCTCAAATACTCAGGTACTCTCAAATACTCAGGTACCCCCAACACTCAGGTACCCCCAATACTCAGGTACTCCCAACACTCAGGTACCCCCAATATTCCCAATACTCCGGTACTCTCCAATTACTCAGGTACTCTCCAATACTCAGGTACTCCCAACACTCAGGTACCCCCAATATTCCCAATACTCAGGTATTCTCCAATTACTCAGGTACTCTTCAATACTCAGGTACTCTCCAATACTCAGGTACTCTAAAGTACCCCCAATACTCAGGTACTCTCAAACACCCAGGTACTCTCAAATACCCCCAGAATTCCCAATACTCAGGTACTCTCAATTACTCAGGTACTCTCAATTACTCAGGTACTCTAAGATACCCCCAATATTCAGGTACTCACAATTACTCAGGTACTTCTCCAATATTCAGGTACTCTCAATTACTCAGGTACTCTCAATTACTCAGGTACTCTCAAATACCCCCAATATTCAGGTACTCGCAATTACTCAGGTACTCTCAATTACTCAGGTACTCCCACACACAGGTCTCACAGTCAGTCTTTTATTATCAGTTGTGTCTCCCTGCTTAGCCTCTGTAATCTGACACTCTGCAGCTCGTCAGTCTCTGCTTTTAGCCTCCCCCCTCCTGGTTCCGTCACACAGTGCGATCTGCACTCACCACTGCCTCTCCCTACTCCCAGCCGCCCGCCTCCTCCTTCGGTCCCGGTGGGGGGGGCTGAGAGTGCCCTCTGTCTATCTTGCACTGAGCCACCCGCCTGCCTCTTCCTTCAGTCCGGGGGGGTCGAAAGTGCCCTCTACCTGTGCCTCTCCCACCGCTTCTCTCTGCCTGGCTGAGCCCTGAGCCACCCGCCTGCCTCCTCCTTCTGTCCGGGAGGGTCGAAAGTGCCCTCTACCTGTGCCTCTCCCGCTGCCTTCCGATCTCCGGGGGGGTGGTGGGGTGGGGTCGGGTCCGAGGCTGCCACGCGCACGCTGTCCCACGCTGACACTCTGCACTTCACGCCAACAATCTCCAACCGCTCAGCAGCACCACCAGCTGGCCAAATGCATGAACACACAATGGCCCTACAGGTTCCAAAGAATTCTCCTCGGGTGCGTACCCTTTCCATTTGATAAGGCACTGGGCTTGTCTTCCCCTTTTTCGACAATCCAGGATAGCTTCTACTTCAAACTCTGTGTCTTCACCAATCAAAATGGGGGGAGAAGGTGAAGACTCTAGATTTGCAAAGGAACTGCTTCAGGTTTGCAGTGGACAGCCATACCTTGTCACCAACCTTTAATGTAGGACCCTCTTTTCTCCTCTTGTCATAGTGTCTCTTATAATCCTCTTGGGCCTTTTGTATTGCTTCCTGCAAGACTTGGTAGTTTTCTCTGTCTTGTACTGCAGGTACTGCTGCTTCTGGTATCGTGTTCGGTAAAAAGGAAGGATGGAAACCGTAATTTGCTCAGAACGGTGACTGGTTGGTTGAAGCATGTATGAAGTTATTATATGCAAACTCGGTACAAGGAAGCAGGTTAACCCAGTTATCTTGCAAAAAAGCAGAGAAACAACAGAGGTATTGCTCCAAGGTCTGATTGGTTTGTTCTGTTCGGCCGTTACCTTGTGGGTGATAGGCAGATGAGAGACAGACTCCAATACTCACAGCTTTACAGAGTGCCCTCCAAAATCTAGATGTGAACTGGACTCCTCTATCGGAGACAATGTTGTTGGGAAGACCATGGAGTCTTACAATCTCCTTGATGAACACATGAGTCATCTCTACTGCCGACAGGGTGCCCACCATAGGTATAAAGTGAGTCATCTTGGATAGACGGTCCACTACCACCAGGATTGTAGAAACGCCATCAGAGGAAGGCAGCTCAACTATAAAGTCCATGGACAGCATCTTCCAAGGAAGCTCCGGAAATGGCAAAGGTCTTAACAAACTCCAGGCCTGCAGATGACTGCCCTTGCTCCTGGTACAAGTGGCACAGGAATTTATGTAGTCCTTGCAATCTTGTCTCAGTTTGGACCACCAGTAGGATCGTTGGATCAATTCTGATGTCTTATGGACCCCAAAATGTCCCGCAAGCAGGTGGTCGTGGAAAGTCTTAAGGACCTGGGCTCTGGCTTCCTTGGGTACAAAGATCTTATCCCCATGCCATAAAAGTCCATCTTGTTTCCTGAGCGCAGAAACCTCAGACTCCGAGGCTTGCTGAAGGGCTGGCCTTAAGTTAGGTTGGATCATCAGAAAGTTCTGAGGGGACAAGATGGTGCTGGGGACGGTGACCTCAGGTGTCTCTGGAAACATACAAGAGAGAGCGTCAGCCTTCCCATTCTTGGAGCCTGGGCAGTACGTCAGATGGAAGTTAAATCTGGAGAAAAAGAGAGCCCACCGAGCTTGTCGAGGTCTGAGACACTTGGCTGATTTTAGATATTCCAGATTTTTGTGGTCTGTGAATATCATGTTGGGGTGGGCTGCTCCCTCCAATAGATGTCTCCATTCTTCCAATGCGACTTTAATCGCTAGCAGTTCTCGGTCTCCCACGTCATAATTCCTTTCTGCGGGACTCATCTTACAGGAGAAGGAGGCAATTGGATGTAATAGTGCCTTAGGCCCCTGACGTTGGGAAAGAACTGCTCCTGTGGCGATTTCAGAAGCGTCAACTTCCAAGACAAAGGGTAAGGCTGTATCTGGATGCTGTAGAACCGGAGCTGATGTAAACACAGTCTTTAGTCTTTCGAAGGCTATCTTGGCTTCTGATGTCCATTGAAAGCAGGCCTGTTAGCGGGTCAGCTAAGTGATCGGGGCAATGATACCGGAGAAGTTTTTGATAAACCTGCAATAGAAATTTGCAAAACCCTCAAATCTCTGGACACCCTTCTGATCAGTGGGAGCTGGCCATTCCAAGATAGCTGACACTTTCTGAGGATCCATAGCCACCCCATCCGTGGAGTTGACAAGACCCAGAAAATGGATTGTGGATTTCTCAAAGTCACACTTTTCAGCTTTGGCATACAGTCCATGTTTCCTTAAGGTGAGCAAGACTTTTCTGACATGGGTTCTGTGTAACTCCAAGGTAGCAGAGAAGATCAGAATGTCATCCAAGTAGACAATCAGGAAGTGGTCAAAAAATTCTCTGAAGATATCATTCACAAAGTGCTGAAAAGTGGCTGGAGCATTGGATAGTCCGAAAGGCATGACGAGGTATTTGAAATGCCCGAAGTGAGTTCGAAATGCTGTTTTCCACTTGTCACCCTCTAAGAATCCGCACCAAATTATATGCCCCTCACAAGTCCAACTTAGTGAAAATTCGGGCATCACAGAATCTTTGAAATAGTTCAGGAACAAGAGGCAGGGGGTAGCGATTCTTGATCATGATTTTATTTAGCTCTCTATAGTCCACACATGGTCTTAAAGTATGATCTTTCTTCTGTACAAAGAATATTCCTGCACCCGCTGGGGAGGAAGAGGGATGGATAAACCCCTTTTCCAGATCTTCATCGATGTATTGGCGCAATGCCTCCAACTCAGTCTCTGATAACGGAAAGATCCGCCCGAAAGGGATCTCAGCTCCTGGCAAAAGTTCAATCGGGCAATCGTATGAGCGACGAGGGGGTAACACTCTGTCCTCCACTTGTCGAATACATCCAAGAAATCATGGTATACAGTGGGAATAGCCTGGCTGATGTCGGGGGCTGGCTGGACGGTAAGAAGGTTGATTCCGGGGTAAGGCAGGACTCCCGGCAGTAGGTTGATTGGAAGAGGATCTCCCCCTTTCTCCAATCAATCTGAGGATTGTGGGCCCGTAACCATGGAATCCCCAAGATCACAGGAAACATAGGGGAACCAAGGATGTCAAAACTGAGGAATTCCTTGTGACTGGATACTGTTGTAGTAAATATAGGCATAGTCTCTTGGGTTATGGCCCAGACCTGGGGATGGTTTCATCAGCCAGGAAGACTTCAAGTCTCTGTTGCTTAGGCTGTACAGGCACACAAAGTCTCTTTACTAGTGCAGAGTACATAAAACAGAGGAATTCCTTGTGGCTGGATACTGTTGTAGTAAGTATAGGCATAATCTCTTGGGTTATGGGCCCAGACCTGGGGATGGTTTCATCAGCCAGGAGGACTTCAAGTCTCTGTTGCTTAGGCTGTACAGGCACACAAAGTCTCTTTACTAGTGCAGAGTACATAAAACAGCTGCATGCCCCGGAGTCAATGATTGCTGGTATTTGAACCTCCCCTTCGGCCACTTGTAACGAGACATGCAGAACCAGGTGAGATGGGGAGACTCCGGCAAGCTGCAAATGTATGTGGCTCTGGCGGGCAGGCTTACTGGGTCTGACAGGGCAGCTGTTTATGAAATGTCCATTCCCTCAACAGTAGAAACAGAGGCTGGCCAGTCAGCGGCGACATCTTTCCTCTGGAGTCAGGGATGAGCGAACTAGGCCCAGCTGCATGGGTTCATCCTCGGGAGGATTGATAGCAAGTTGCACTGGAACAGGTACTGGAGCAGAAGGAACCTTAGGCAGCATCCAAGTTGGCCAGAACACTTGAGAACTTTCCACTCGCCGCTCCCGCAGACATCTATCCAGCTGGATGGATAACTGAATAAGCCCCTCTAGGATAGCGGGAGCTTGTACTCGCGCCAACTAGTCTTTAAGAGTTTCAGAAAGTCCCAGCCGATACTGATGTCTGAGGGCTGCCTCATTCCACTGGGTGTCAGCAGCCCATCGGTGGAAATACACTGTATTTCTCTACTGTACATCGTCCTTGTTGCAAGGCATGTAGGGCGGACTCTGCTGTGGTGGTACGCTGCAGGTCGTCGTACAGTAGGGACATGGCTTGGAAGAATGGCTCTACCGAGGTGACGGCAGGATCCTTCTGCTCCAAGAGATGGTGAGCCCAGGACTGGGGTTCATCGGATAACAGTGAAATGATGAATCCCACCTTAATAGTGTCTCAGGAAAAAGTCCTTGGTTGCAGGGTCAAGTAGAGCAGGCAAGCATTTTTGAATGCCCAGAACTTTTTTCGGTCACCCACGAAGCGTTCTGGTGTGGGGACCCTTGATTCAGGGGATGGAACAATCGCAGCAGTGGCTTGAGCTGGTTGCTCTTGGGCTGGTGCAGCAGAGGAGATGGATGCTGGGGTTGGAGATGTGGATGGATGCTGAAAACGTCCTTCTAGCTGGAAATATCCCTCCTGAAGCTTTGTCTCCGCCTGGGTAAGGGCTGTCACCTGCTGGCCCAATGCCTCAAGTGGGGAAGTGCCTCCATTGGCCTCTGACATGGCTGCATTATACTGTCGGTTACCTGGTTGGAGGCCAAGGTGCAGAGAGGGCTTCCCTTGCAGCTAGGTGAAGAGCACCCCTTGGAGGTGGAACAGGGAGCGCTATGCCCAGAGAGGCAGGGGTCACCAGTGGTGCAGGCCAGGTGCGTGGTCTTTTAGGATGGCTCTACTGGAACCAGGATGTGCTGCTGGGCTGGAGTCCCCTGGAAACACTGGAACACATATGGCAGGAGCAGAGGAAACCGGAACTAGGATCAGGGTCAAGCCGGAGGTCATACACAGAATATCAAGCAGAGTCTATAGTCTATTTCAGGAGTAGCCAGAAGCCAAGTCAAAGCCAGGCCAAGGGTCAAACACAGATCAGGAACCGGAGTGCAGAGCAGTGAGACGAGCCAAAGGTCAAAGCCAGGAATCGGGATCACGATGGTCAGGGCAAGCTGGGTCGGTTACCGAGGATCAGATTAGTCAGGAACAAGAGCACAAGACACAGCAGGAAGCTGAAGATAATCCAGCAATGAAAAGCTTGTTTGCACGGGTTTAAATAGGGCATTGGGCGCCAACATCTGTCACGCATTGCGTTCGGATCATTACTTTCTCTCTGGATCTTCTGCGCATGCGTATTGGTGCATTCCTATGTGCCAGCGGAGAATTCTTGTGCTGCTGGATTATTCCCTGACACTGGGTTTGTATGGACACAGGATAACACCCTGGGGAGGCTAGTATAGGAAAATAGGCGTGTAGAGGAAAAAAGGAGCTGAAAAACCTTAAAGCATGCATGAGGCCAAAGATGACATTCACAGCATATTCTAATCTTGTCAATAAACAAGGGAAAATACAACATTAGCAAGCACAAACACATAGAATGTGGTATTAACATGAAACCTACCTTAATATAGTTCTTCTGCAGTGCCTGAATGATGTCTGAGCAGGTGTCAGAAATAATGACTCCAAGAGCCTGGGCCCCCCCCCCCAGGCTCTTGGAGTCATTATTCCTGACACCTGATCCCAGTAGTGAACTTCAGGTCCTGGAGGCTTCTCCCTGTCGCCAGGTACCACAAGGTGGCTATGAGCCTTTGCTCAGGGGTGATGGAAAGATGCATGCATGTGTCCTGCTTCTGGATATAGGGGGTCACCAATGCCAAGAGGGGGTTAAAGCAGGGATCCGTCATCAAGAGATAATTCCTAAAATCATCAGGATTATTCTCCTGTATCTCCCTGAATAAAGACATATGACTTCATTGGTCACGATTAAGTAACCAATTTTTGGTCCAACAACTCCTCTTTCTCCTCTTCCTGCGAAGGACTTGGGTCCAAGCAAGGACTCCTAGACCAACAACAGCAAAATTTCTCTCTCTAGTTCTAGTTCTCATGGCTGGTTGAGGAACAACTGATCAGTAAAGATCTGAAAATCACGAATCAACGCTCACCAAACTTCAGCTAACACAAAATTAGCAGAAGGAGCCCAAAGGGTGATGCGTGCAAACTGAACTCCCTCTTTATACACTCATAGGACGTCACTACATTCGCCTTTGTGGAACGATAACTTTATTCACTTCAGTACGCTAGACACAATCACGGACAGCTGATTTTGAGAAAAGTTGGACATACGGTCGTACAACTATCGCTTTGTGTGTATGAGGCTTAAGTGTGACCTAAGAAAGATTAAATGCTGGGGGGGGGCTCAAAGAAAACATGGTCTGCAGGATCTGTATCACAAGGTGGGCAAATCTGGTATGAGCTTAAAGACCCATTTGGGCAATTGTTGCAGTGTATATTGCAGTGTGTATTAGAGATTGAGAATTATTTAGACTATATCATTTTATTTGCATTTCTAATGGAGTTGTCAAACAAGAATTGTTCTGTGTATAAGTGTATAAGTGATATTGCGCTAAGGCACAAAAGTAAAAGTTGTGAAAACAGTGAAAACAAAGGCAAGCAGCTATACCTCAATCAAACTGTGAGATCCTCAAATAATGGTAAATTGGAGGCTTACCAGACACCTGATCGGTAAAGGCATTGAACCATCCCAAGGGGATCCAGGCAGTGGAAATCACGTCACACTCTTCAAGGTGCTCCCGGGTTGGAAGAGACGTCTTCACATCGGCTCCGGATCTTTGCAGGGTCCTCTATCCACCGGGATGTAAACCTCCTATTCGATGGGCGGTGCGTCACACAATCCCTGACGATGGAGTAGGTCTTACTTGTAAGACAGAGATACCACGAAGACACCTCCCCGTGGTGTGAGCAGATGGGGGATAGAGTTGACCAATGGTCCAAAAATAGATGAACAACCGAGGGGGACGAAAAAGGCTCGGAATAGTGTAAAACCCCAAACAATGAGGTATATTTAATAAATAACAATAAAATTCCTTCCAGTTCAAAAATCAGACAAAGTAATAGCGTTAAGTAACATGGATGCAGCACTTCAGAGTATCAGGCTTTCCGACGCGTTTCGTATAAACATACGTCTTCTGGGTTTACCATCACAGAGAAATGCTGCAATATATATAGCTAACATGCACCTTTAATTGGGAATAATGATACTTCCGCCCTCTGGTCACTGACGGACATGTGGACAAGTACTTCCGGTGTGAACCGGGTGTAATGAAGAGGATTCGCTATTAAAAATGAGAAGGGGTTAGGATACCACCTCATAATGGTTAATCATACAAGAGTATCTAAGTATAAAAATATCCAAAGCTCGTGAGAAAGTATATGTCTATTGTTCATAAAGGAGCGAGGATAACACATATAGTGCGTTCCAGGACACTTCCGGTTCAACACCGGAAGTGATCACAAGATCGTGTAGGGAAAATCATTCGGGCTTGATTAGCAAAAAATTAACCAAAAAATTGAGGTTCCAAAAAGAGGGGGGCTGGCGCAACCAAACCCCATAAAATTAGAAAGTGCCAAAAGTGGGTAGGCAGGCGGCGCCCGCCCGTGTTGCGAGCGACGTCAGTTCCGCGTTGGATCTGGGGAAAGCAGCCGGAAGTGATGTGATATACTGAAATGCTCAGACCTGATCTGCTGACAGAGGCAGGTCTTCCTTAAGATTGGCAGCACCAACACCATCGCACAGACGAACGTCTGTATGTCAATGGTGGAACATCACAATCCAGGTTAAAATTAAAAATCAGAAGGGTGGATAGCCGTGTGGGTATCAAAGGTACGGCTCACCCAAAAAGGGTAATAGGGCTAGATGTTCTAGATGACCCGAGAGGTCGTACCAATCATCAGTACACAAAAATGAATCTGAAAATGTCTAAAAATTATTCTTTTATAAAAAATGACATATGTAAAAAATGACATGTATAAAAAATGACATGTATAAAAATGACATGTATAAAAACAGGGAGAACCCTGCTTATTGTTATACCCCTAGAACTGTTTATAAATGGTCAAGAGGTCATATGGTTAGCTGGATGATAGTGGTAAGCAAGGAGTAATTACTATTAGAAATCATGCGAACGATCGTATGAACAGTCATACAAACGATCACTATGGAATAACAAATATCCAATTTAGTGACCCATAAAGGTGAATGTAGCTTCGAGACTAGTTAGATATATATGTCAAAATTCAAGACCAAAATCAAAGCAAAGGACTTAGATATGAACTTAAATATGAAACATGTAAAATACGTAGAATGCAAGTTATCAAAAAACGGGTCATACCCCACATTCATGACCGGTTGATAAAAGATTTAATGTCCCAGTCCACGTTTAACCCATATGGGGTATATGTTTTAAGCAAATAGATCCAGTACACTTCCTGTTGTGAAACGCCCCTTACAACGTTACTACCCCTCCAGTGTGGAGCAAATTTGTCAATCACTGAGAACAAAGTGCCACTAGGGTCCCTGTC
The DNA here is from genome assembly GCA_018402905.1 of Glandirana rugosa. Classification (NCBI taxonomy): domain Eukaryota; kingdom Metazoa; phylum Chordata; class Amphibia; order Anura; family Ranidae; genus Glandirana; species Glandirana rugosa. The sequence goes on from BLSH010453517.1 coordinate 90,505, forward strand.
GTGTGCCCTTAGGTAGTGTTTGGGCACACTATGGTTGGTTTTTCCTTTGATAATATTTGTAATATGCTCATTCACTCTTATTGCAAATGTTCTAATGGTTCTCCCGATATATTGTTTGCCGCAGGGGCAGGTAATCATGTAAATCACATTCTTTGTCTCGCACGTGCAAAAATGTTTGATATTATATGTGGCATGCGTAGTAGTAGAGGTAAATGACAGGATCTTCCTATCTTTGCCTATATTTAGTTTACATACCCTGCACCTCCTACAGGGATAGAAGCCCTTAAGGTTGTGGAAGAAGGTTGGTTTAACAGGGGGGTCCAGTACGTTGGGTGCTATCTTGTGTCGCAAGGAAGGAACCCCCCTGAAAATTACTTTAGCCGTCTCTGGTAAATGGGGGCCCAGGACACGGTCACTCTGGAGGATGCCCCAGTGCCTGCTGACGATATTTAAAAACTTCCTGTGTTGTGTAGAAAAGGAGGTGAGGAGTGACCATTTGAACTGCTGGTCCTTCTCGGCCTGCGGCCTGTGTTGTGAGTATACTAAAGCACTCCTATCAGTATTTTGAGCCCTTGCAATTTCATCTGTGATCAGGGATTCCTCATAGCCTTTCTCGAGAAAACGCTCTTTCAGAATTTTGGCCTGAAATTCATAGTCATGAATTTCTGTACAATTCCGCCTAATTCTGAGGAACTGACTTCTAGGGACTGATTTTAACCATGACTTGTGGTGCCAACTGTCAGTGGAGATATAGCCGTTCCTATCAGTAGGCTTGAAGAAGGTACGTGTCTTCAAGACATCACCATCTACAGAGATCTCCAGGTCTAAGAAATGGATATTAGTTTGGCTGGCTTCAAGCTCCAGAGTGATGCCCCTATCATTCATATTGAGGAATGCAAAGAATTGCTCAAGATCATTCTCAGTGCCTTTCCAAAGGAGGAGGACATCGTCTATATACCTGGCCCATAGGACCAGCTGGGGCCACTTATTCATATAGACGACATCCTCCTCCCATTTGGCCATGAAAAGGTTAGCTAAACTTGGGGCGAACTTAGCGCCCATTGCGACGCCTTTGTCCTGTCTGTAAAACTTGTTATTGAACCAGAAATAGTTGTGTTTGGTGGCATATTCAAGTAGTTCAATGAGATATCTTTTTTGAGATTGTGGAAGGGAGTCATCACAAGAAAGGAAGTGTTCAACAGCGTCCATCCCTAATCCATGAGGGATGTTGGTATAAAGGGATGCCACATCCGCCATAGCCATAAGGTCAAAATCCTGTGTCTGT
>BLSH010453551.1:0-33001 GCA_018402905.1 Glandirana rugosa
ACGCGCACGGGAGCGCGCGAACGCGCACGGGAGCGCGCGAGCGCGCACGGATGCGCGCGCACCACCCGGAAACGGCCAGGAACACTGGCAAAGTCCTTTTTACTGACACCGGACTTTGTCCCGAAGTTCGGCCGAACCCACCGAACCCGAACATCCGGGGGTTCGATCAACTCTAGTTATACAAGCTGTACACTCACTACTTTACATTGCAGCAAAGTGTAATTTGTTCAGTGTTGTCACATGAAAAGATATTATAAAATATTTACAAAAATGTGAGATACCGTATGTGTGAATCAGACCTAATGGTGCACAAAACTTATAAATAAGGCCTGGTTCACACATATGCAGGTTGCAGTTTACATATCCCAGGTGCATTTTGCGTTTTTCAATACACGTTTTTGATCTATTGAAGTCTATGGAACCAAAAACCAGAAAAACGTCCCTGGCCCTTTTCATAAAATGCATAGCTGTGAACAAGGTCATTTGGTGCCCAGGGCGAAGATGGCAAATTGTGCCCCCCCACGGGTGCCCCCATATGAGCGTAGCCATCTTACTAACTCCTCCTCCCCTCCCCTAAGGAGTCTTAAATACCCTGGGATCCTCCCACGATCTGTTAACAATAAACAAAGAAGCAGAGAACTCTAATGGGACCTGGAGGGGGGTCTCTCTAATGAACACAGAGAGGGCCTCTGTTAGAGAGTCTGTTAGAAAGAGACCCCACCAGGCCCCATTAGAGACTACAATGGGGTCTAATGGACCTGGAGGGAGGTCTCTCTAACAAAGGCCCTCTTGGAGTCCATTAGAGAGTCTGTTAGAGCCCCCACCATGCCCCATTAGAGACTATACTGTGGGTGTAATGGATCCTGGAGGGGGTTCTCTCTAACATAGATCCTCTCTGTGTCCATTTGAGAGTCTATGTTTGAAAGACCCCCCACCAGGCCCAATTGGAGACTATAACAGAGTCTAATGGGACCTGTAGGTGGGTCTATCTAACAGAGGCCCTCTCTGTGACCATTGGAGAGTCTCTGATAGAAAGATCCCCTCCAAGCACCATGAGAGGTTACATTAGAGTGTCACAGAACAATAGTATAAATAAACAATATTATATTAATAGCACTTTGATGCTCAGCCCAGTCCTAGAAGACTTCACTTACCTTACATAATGGGTACTGGGACTAGCTGCTGGTCCTCCTTGGGCTGGCTGCTGGTCCTGGGGCCTGGACTTTGGGGCTGTGTTCTGGCTTCTGAGGCTGGGCTGCTGGTCCTGGGGTCTGGCTGCTGGGGCTAGACTGCTGGTCCTGGGGCCTGGAGTCTGGCTGCTGGGGCCTGGGGTTTAGCTTCTGGAGCCTGGCTGCTGTGGCTGGGCTGCTGGTCCTGGGATCTGGCTGATGGGGCCAGGCTGCTGGTCCTGGTGTTTGGCTGCAGTGGCCTGGGGTCTGGCTGCTGGTTCTAGGGCTTTGCTGTTGGGGCCAAGGGTCTGGCGCTTGGGGTCTGGCTGCTGGTCCTGGGGTCTGGCTGCTGGGGCCTGGCTGCCAGGCTCTGGGGTCTAACTCCTGGTCCTAGGGTCTGGCTGCTGGGGCCAAAGGTCTTGCTGCTAGGGCCTGGAGTCTGGCTGCTGGGCCCTGGTGTCTGGCTGCTGGGGCTAGGTTGCTGATCCTGGGGTCTGGCTGCTGGGGCCTGGGGTCTGGCTTCTGGTCCTGGGGCCTGACTGCTGGGGCCAGGCTGCTGGTTTTGGAGTTTGGCTGCTGGTCCTGGAGTCTGGCTGCTGGGCCCTGCCTGCTGGAACTGGACTGCTGGTCCTGGGGGCTGCATACTGGTCCTGGGATCTGGCTGTTGGTCCTGGGATCTGGCTTCTGGGGTCTGGCTGCTGTTCCTGGGATCTAGCTACTAGTCCTGGGGCCTGGCTGTTGGTTCTGGGGCCTGGCTACTGGTCCTGGGGCCTGGCTGCTGGAGCCAAGGGTCTGGCTGTTGGGGCTGGGCTGCTGTTCCTGGGGGCTGGTTGCTGGTCCTAGGGCCTGGCTGCTGGTCCTTGGGGCTGGCTGCTGGGCCTGGGGCATGGCTACTGGAGCCAAGGGGCTGGCTGTGGGGCTGGGCTGATGGTTCTGGGGGCTGGCTGCTGGTCCTGGGGGCTGGCTACTGGTCCTGGGGAATGGCTACTGGCCCTTGGGCCTGGCTGCTGGAGCCAAGGGCCTGATTGCTGGGGCTGGGCTGCTGGTCCTGGGAGCTGGCTGCTGTGGTCTCGCTGCTGGTCCTGGGGTCTGGCTGCTGGTCTTGGGGTCACAAAAAGATCAGCTGCACACCAACATGGAGGGAAGTCCTTTATTGAAGCATCAAAAGATAATCCAAATAGACATGACACACCACAAGTACAGAAAAGTCTAAAAGAGTGGACACGTTTCACACATCTATGCGTGCTTACTCATCACTGTGATGATTAAGTGCACATAGATGTGTAAAACACGTCCACTGTGATGAGTAAGCACACATAGGTGAAACGCGTCCACTCTTTTAAGGCTTTTCTGCACTTGCGGTGTGTCATGTCTATTTGGATTATCCTTTGATGCTTCAATAAAGGACTTTCCTCCATGTCAATGTGCAGCTGATCTTTTTCCTGATGTCAATTGCGTCTGGCAGACTGTAGCTAGCACCTGCACAGGAGGACTTGGGAATTTAATTCATTGATTATTCAGCTGGAGAGGCCGGCCCTTGCTCTTCTCATGCTGGTCCTGGGGCCTGGCTATTGGGCCTGGGGTCAGTGAGTGATCCCAGTCAGAGGAATCCCTCAAAAAGAAAGTAGGTGTGCGGAGGCAGAGAGAAGACAGAGTGCCGCGATCTGCAAGCTGTAGCAATAAAACAAGAAAAAAACTTTCCCCAGCTGAGCGGACTCTTTCTTCATTTTCATGTGCCACCATGTAGTAATCTCCTGTCATGTGCAACAAGTACACGACAGTCCCGGCCTGCCTGATTGATATATAAGAGACTGTCATGAACTTGTCGCACATGACAGGAGATTACTACGCAGTGGCACCCGAAAATGAAGAAAGAGTCCGCTCGGCTGGGGAAAGCTTTTTTCTTGTTTTATTGCTACAGCTTGCAGATCGTGGAGCTCTGTCTTCTCTCTGCCTCTGCCCGTCCCCCTTCTTTTTTGAGGGAATCCTCTGACTGGGATCTTTTCTTCTCTCCAGCTCAGAACTTAGTTTCCAGCCTGAAGGGAAATTTATCAGGCTTCTCTATACCTTGGTGAGGCCTACTCTGTTTCAGCAAGACCTCAGGAACACCCATTACAGGCCAGGGATCATGGGACCCGGAATGTGCAGCAAAAATGTGAGTGCTAACCGGGCCTTTGACTGACTACAACTCCCAGCCCATCTCTCCTCCAGGTCCCATCGACTTGCTCTCTTGCTGTGGCTCTCCTTTCTCTTGACTGGCTCCCAAGGCTCCCACAGACTGTCCACTATTCCTCTCCCAGCTTGCTCCAATCTAGTGGATCACTGTAAATCTCTCACTGTGTAGCACCTCCGCTGTTCTCCTGTGCTGCTCCAGGAATCACTCTCCTTCCTGGCTGCACCCGAACCCCCAGGCCCCAAGGTCACCCTCCCCAGACTGGGGACGACTTCCTGGGTAGGGGCCTGCTCCACAGCGCCTCTGCTACATATCTAACTTCCACCCAACACTACTCCTCCTAAATTGGGCTGACTCAGAGTATTTAAGGAGGCCTGCCCAATGCCAATCCTGTTTGGGGATACTCCAGATGTCTCCACCTATCTCCCAACTGTCTGACCAGAAACCTTCCCCAGGTTTCTAGAAAGAAGTGTGAGGTTCTGGTGACCTCATCCGTTAAGTACACTCAATCCTTACCTAGCAAACCCTCTAGAAAACGCACCTACTCTACAGGGTGCTACACTTGTAGTGTGGTGTAGTGGAGAATTTGAAGTAGATTAGGCAGGTTAGTTAGTGGCATGCAGGCAGTTTAGTATATATAGATACAGTGTAGACTATATATATAGTCAGTGCAGGCAGGGTATTAATATATATATATACAGTGTAATATATATATATATATATATATATATATATACTGCATTCAGTGTAGACTATACTGTATATACAGTGCATTCAGTGTAGACTATTTATACAGTCAGTGCAGGCAATGTATTAATATATACATATAGTGTAGTATGCAATGGAATACGACTGATTTTTTTTGTATTTTTTTGTCTGTTTCATTACAATAAATGTTTGTGCAGCAATCATATGGACTTTTCATATATGTGGCCAGTGGTATGGTCTGATTGCAGTTCACTCTTTGAGTTACCTTCGTGCTGTTCACCCCACCTGTTTCGTGTAATATATATATATTATATATATACACAGTGCATTCAGTGTAGACTATATATACAGGCAGTGTATTAATATGTATAAATTAGTGTTGAGCGAACCCGGACTGTAACGTTCGGGTCTGTACCGGACTTTGGGGTGTCCGGAACCCGGACCCGGACCCGAATACGGACGTTTCAAAAAATGTTCAAGTTCGGGTTCTGGGTTCTGGTAGTTGATCACGCATGTTGAATAGCTGCAGGGCAGCCAATCAACAAGCGTTTCACTGGTTTGCCCTTAGAAGCCATCACAGCCATGCCTACTAATGGCATGGCTGTGATTGGCCAGTGCATCATGTGACCCAGCCTCTATTTGAGGCTGGAGTCACAGTGCTGCATGTCATATGCTCTTGGGTTAGTGTAGGGAGAGGATGCTGCCGGCGTTTTTTTGTGAGGGACAGATTGCAGACATATTAACATCTTATCCTGCATCCTGAGATTACTACTACTGTTGCTCTGAGGGACAGATTGCAGAAATGTGAGATTTCACACACTGCTGATTTGAGTGACAGATTGAAGATCAAACTCTGCATAACACAATGATCGCTACGATCGTACGCAACGATCAGATTGTGGGATCGTACACAACGATCAGATTGTGGGAGTAATTTCAGATTTCACATACTGCTGCTTTGAGTGATCTGACTTAGAGGGACAAATTATTGTTCAAAAATCATCTCCTAGCTCTAAAGGGAGAGGTTTTAGCTGCAGCTGTAAGTGACACATTATTGTTCAAAAATCATCTCCTAGTTTATTTGATTTTAATTTATTTTCCCTATCCCCATTTTTTTGTAGGGCACTTGCCCCACTTTTACCCCCATTTTACTTCCTTTTGCAGCCCTCTAGCACTTGCCAGGACTTTGTTACAACCATTTTTGTGCCTAAAAGTTCGGGTCCCCATTGACTTCAATGGGGTTCGGGGTTCGGGGTCCGGTATAACGTTCGTGCAACGTTTGGTGCCGAACCCGGACTTTTTCCCAAAGTTCGTTCGGACCCACAGAACCCGAACGTCCAGGTGTTCGCTCAACTCTAGTATTAATATATATATATACAGTGTAATATATATATTGTGGCGTTATGAAAGGCGAGGTGGACAATGCGTTTACTTGCAGGAAAATAAGGTGGAATCCAGTTTTACCAGCCACCTTGGCAGGGTGGATTCCGGACAGGATTTTGTGGTCCACTTGTGTCCATCAACAGGTGGTATAGAGGAAGCTGACTTGGATCAGATAATGGCTCTGACCTGGGACTCAGAAGCCATCTAGCCTGAGAAAAACTGATGAAATTAACTTTGCTTTGTGACTGAAAAAGGTTTGCATTATCTTTGTTTTGTGGGTGACTGGGTTAGGAAAGCTGAAACAATTTAGTTAGTGCCTGTTCCGTTACAAGATTTCCATGTAACATAAATATGCAGCTATAGTAATGTTTTATAGTTGGTTATTACAATGCCATCTTGTGGTTCTTTTGGATATTACACCTTCCTATTGTATTTTCTTAGTGTGTACATCCCATCCTCTGTGAGCTATTTCCTCTTCCTAGTTCACTCTACTCTGTAACTTCCTGTTCCGGGTGCATTCTGCTATTCTACTTCTCTCTTCCTGTGTCCTCTCTCTCATGAGGTAAAGAATATGGCCACACGCTAGAAGGCCTCACTCAATCTACTCGCATCCTGGGACACATTACTATGTTTTGACCTGCAGTTACCATCTTTCGACCATCTGTCACATTTGTTGTATGCTGTACCTGCTATTCCAATGAATAAATGCTCGTGGAAGAAATCGGTAATTGGTGAGTCACTATCTGATAAGAACTGTCTGCGGTGATCATATCTGCTTATACAGGCCAGGCATAGAGGTCTCAACAAGGGATAAGTCGCCATTACAACAGTTAGGAGTCAGAATAGTGCCTGTATGGCAAGGATTTATTTTCTGTTTTGTTTATTCGATTTACCTGCAACCTTTTAAAAATAAACCTGGCTACAATTCAGATTTTAAGGAAACCTGCAGTTTGGACTGCCTTTATTCCCAGGGAAGGTGATCCCCATTGAGCTAATCGCTCCCACATGGTGGACTCGGTGGGCATCTTCCTAGACAAGTGGAATGATGCAGGATGTGTTGAAGGCCCTGCTGCAGGCAACTGCAACCTAGCAGGAAACCTATTGCCAGCAGCAGGAAACCAACTGCCAAGTCTCAGAGGTTGCTGCAGTGCAGCAGGAGGTGTATCGCCAAGCTATTGCAGCCCAGTAGGAGGCGAATCTCCAGACCATTGCAGCCCAGCAGGAGATGAATTGCCAGTTTTCAGAGGCCCTGCTGGAGTTAAAGAAAGGATCCACAAGTCCTTTGTCTGGGGAACTGAAAATGGTGCATGCCAGCTATTTCCTGCAGAAGATGACACCTGCAGATAATGTGGAAGTGTACCTAAAAACTTTTGAAAGAGCCGCTGTTCGAGAAGGATGGCAAAAAGAGCAATGGGCAGGACTGCTAGCACCCTTTATGACAGGAGAAAACCAAAAGGCCTATTATGACCTGAAACCAGATGCTGCCCAGGATTACGAGACAAGGAAAAAAACGAGATGCTTGCATGCATGGGCGACACCATTGCAGTCCGGGCTCAATGGGTGCATCTGTGGTCATACAGTACTGGCAAGCCACCCCTCACCAAGAAGTGGCTGCAGCCAGAGACTTTGCCAGGCCCTAAGATTGTGGAACGTGTGGTCATGGACCATTATTTATAGGCGCTCCCTGCCACTTTAAGGAAATGGATCAGCCATGGGGACCCTATGACTGCAAACCAGCTGGTGGACCTGGTGGAGAGATATACTGCTGTAGAGGACTTGTTTCACCCATCCATGTCCCAGTCCAATGTCGCTAGTTGTGAAAAATCACATGGAGGATCCGGTAAGACTGTTCCAGAGTTCAAGGGCGTGGAGAAAAATTACAAGACGGTTGCTAACTAGTTATTTATTTACAGCAAAAGAAGGTCGATACAACCAGCTACTACAGCTCACGCAAGTCACAATATTTTGGAGATCCTGCCTCGATTGATACTTATCCTGTATATGAGGAACGGTGGATACAGTTCGTTTGATGAGGATCTAACAGATATCTGATGAGTTTTCCTTGAGATCTTTACTGATGTCATGCGTTCACCCAGAATATTTCTGGTAAGGGTATTTCATACATTCCTCTGGTGGAGGTCCACACTGCATGTGGGTGAATAGTGTACCTTATATGACTTTGGTATCCTGTGACAAGAGGATATTACTTATCAAAATAAATCAGTCAAGAGATCACTTCAATGTTCTCACATTTTTAAACACTTTACTACTTTGCACTGTTGATTTATAGCAATTTTACACTGTGTGTTAATAATGCTAACAAGCATATCATCTAGCGCTGCACTTTTGTTCATATTTGCTTTATACAATATTAGGGTTTATTGTTGTGCTGGCTGCTTTTATTTCTCTTTTTTATTAGGGAAGCGCAGTATTTTTTTTCTTTTCACTACAAATAATGAGACTATGGGCTCAGGACCTGGAGACTGGCCACCTTGGTCAGGAAGGTCTCTGAGGCCATTTAGAGGACTGGGTACAGAAAATATAAAATGTTATCATTGCCATGCATTTGGGCATATTGCTGCTAACTGTCCCCTAAATAATGAACCAATGCTATGTGATAATGCTTACTTGAAAAAATGGATGTCTCTTTTTGCACAGGTGGCATGTACTGCAACGTGTCAGTAACGCGTGGAAAAACAAATGTGTGTGATTTCAGTTGATGGAAAGCCAGTCACGGCTCTGCTAGATTCTGATAGTGTGGTGACATTAGTCAAAGGTGATTGTGTAAATCCTGCAAAGTTATGCTCTTGCACTATTGGGGTTATTTGCATACATGATGACACGTGATGACCAGACTGCTGTGGTTGAGATTGATACCCCTTGGGGCACCGTGACACATTCAGTGGGGGTGGTACCCTTACTGCTTCATGAAGCCCTAGTGGGGAGAGATTTTCCCCACTTTGGAGTTTATGGGAAAACAAAAGGAGTCGGAAGGACAGAGCTCCCTCTGCTGAGGAAACACGGGAACTCACACCCGACCCTTTTGATTCCCACTTGGAAAAGAAAACTGTTGGCGTGTCCGAGGAAGAGAAAGATCCTTTTCTTTTTTCTGTACTGGCTGGGGAGCAGGAGGAGCTGGAATCCAGCCCCCAGCTGGAGGTTAATGAACAAGAAATTATCTCTGACTCTAATAGTGAGAGTGGACAGAATGTGGTGCCTGACTTCAGTCAGTGAGTTCAGAAAAGATCATTTTTGTACAAATAAAAGACGCCATCCTCGATAGAGCCAGAGAAAACTTTAAAATGGTAGATGGGGAACCTGTTGAACCTAATATAGAGGTGTCTTTTCCCTACATGGCTCTTAAAAATAACTTGCTGTATCAGGTGGAGGAGTAGCTAGAGCAGCTAGTAGTTCCCAAACCCTATCGCCGGATGGTATTAGATTTAGCCCATGGTCATATAATGGGGGGACATCTGGGTATAGAGAAGACCAAGGAGAGAAAACCCAAGAGGTTCTTTTGGCCCGGGTTATATGTAGATGTCAGAGAACATTGTGAGTCATGCCCAGAGTGCTAGTATTCTGCGCCATCGCCCCATTTTCGCAGTCTGCTGGTGCCATTACCAATCATTGAAGTGCCTTTTGAAAGAATTGGCATGGATCTGGTGGGACCAGTAGTAAAGTCTGCCCGGGGCCATCAGCACATACTGGTAATACTGGACTATGCCACACAATATCCTGTAGCCATTCCATTGCATAATACCTCAGCTAAAACTATTGCCAAAGAGCTTGTCCAGGTATTTAGTCATGTGGGTATTCCGAAAGAAATATTGACGGATCAAGGCACCCCATTTATTTTCAGAGTCACTAAAGAATTGTGTAAGTTGTTCAAAATCTCCCATCTCCGTACCTCTGACTATCACCCGCAAACTGATGGTCTTGTGTAGAGCTTTAACAAAACGCTCAAAAGCATGTTAAAAAAGGTGGTGGACAAAGATGGGAGAAATTGGGATTTTTTGCTGCCATACCTCATGTTTGCCATATGGGAGGTACCTCAGGCATCATTACTCCCCTTTTGAGCTACTATATGGGAGACATCCCCGGGGATTGCTAGATGTTGCAAAAGAAACTATGGAGATAGCGACCACACCTTATAGAAGCGTCATCGAGCATATCTCACTGATGCAAGATAGAATCACTGTTGTCATGCCGCTTGTATGGGAACATGTGGAGCAATCCCAGGAGGCCCAGAGAAGGGTTTATAATCAGGGTGCCAAGACCCGGATTGTCAACCCTGGTGGCAGAGTGCTGGTACTAGTCCCCAACATTGAGAGTAAATTTCTAGGAAAGTGGCAAGGTCACTTTGAAATTATGGAAAGAGTAGGGGAGGTAAGCTACAAAGTTTACCAGCCACGGAAAAGGAAAACCAAGCAAATATATCACGTTAATGTCTTGAACCCTTTTTACAGAGAGACTTTATTGGCAATGCCAACCCCCCAAAAGGACATGGCCCCCGTGACACCTGAAGTACCCATAACTGAAACCTTGTCAGTGGCCCAACAGAAGGATAAAAAGAGTAAAAATTTGTGAGTAAGAATAGAGACTTTTTCTCTCACCTGCCCGGACTGACCACAGCTATACAGCATAACATAATTACCAAACCAGGTGTCCGCGTAAATGTAAAGCCCTATAGAATACCCAAGGCTAGGCAGGAAGCAGTTGCAAATGAAATAAAGAACATGTTAGAGCTGCACGTGATAGAGGAGTCCCAAGGTGATTTGTCAAGTCCCATAGTGTTGGTCCCAAAACCAGATGGAACTATAAAGTTTTGTAATGATTTCTGGAAGTTGAACAGTGTGTCTAAATTCGATGCGTGGAACAAACAAAGTGGTGACTGCACTCAGTTGCAATGAATAATTGTGATTTTTATTTCTTATTTCCAATGCAGAAGTAAAGTCCAACAATAGCAGACAAAAATGACAAACCCACAAGGCATGCAGGTTGACGCGTTTCACGGACTACATATCCGCTTAGTCATAACCCTGACTGCACAACCTATTTCCAAAACATTTATAGACAGACACAGGTGTAAATAATCAGTTGTGGTTCAATCAATGCCTAATACAAAAACGTCCTGTGCTGATAGACACCCGACAACATAAAAAAAGAAGATAATGTCACGATGTCTATTAGCCGAGAAGAATTAAAACCTCCCTTGTGAAAAATGTGAGTTTAAAAACATAAACACATACCGATCTAATCGCGATACGGTCAGTGCCAATTATAGTACTAAAGTAAGAAGTATATTCTAAATCCACAACCAAATGCAGGAGGACACATAAAATAAAATAAACCTCTCAAAGTAAACGGGAAAAATGAGGCGTCTGCACAAGAATAATATTAAATAATAAGTTGTGCAAAATATCAATTCGTGTATGTGTGAAAAACAAAAATGTATTGTATTGTTTTAAATTAGATAGGACGCCTCCTCCCGTATTAAAAGGACAAAAATGAGCATAATGCGAAGATGAAACCGGGTATGTATTGCGACCAAAACCATATATTTTAAAAACATATATTTTATTCTAAACAAGTGGATTTGAATGATAAAGAATTAATGAGGATGACAGTGCAAACCAAAAAGAGGTTACACTGAGTCCCTACATTTCATAAATAATCAACAAAAGGCTATATCTATAACTATGACACATTTGTGGTAAAACACTGAACCCACTTGATAGACCCCGGGTCACCCTTGCGTATGCTCCTGTGCCAAAAGACTACAGTCGACTTATTTATAATGTCACTTTAGATACAACAATTCTCACAAAGTAGAAAATTACAACTGATCACAAAATATATAATATTTAACTATTATGTTGAAAAATATAAGCTAAAAAATAACAACTGACAACAACATCTTTAAAGATGAAGAGTGAGAATATGTCTATGCATCCCAAGTGTGGAGAAAAGGGGGAAGGCGAAGGCGGGGACGTGGAGTTTCCCATTAGGTAATGCTTCCAAAAATCCCATACATCTCCTTATGAAATATAGATCTCCCTATAGAATATTAAGTTGAATGTTCTGTGATTTAAAAAAGATCAATTGTCATAATAATGTGACACGTCCCACTCAAAATTCATACCCGCTGGGATTCTACTCCATTGCTTATGAATCCAATAAACTTCTCTCTTGCAGAGGAGACAAAAAAGGTCTCCTCCACGGGGTCCTATGGAAACCTTTTCAATAACCTGGACAATCATTGAGGTGACATTACCCTGATGTTTGTTGTTGAAGTGTCGTGCAACATTAGTTGATTTCAAAGTTGTCAGACAGATGTTCTCAAAATCTGTCTCAAAGTCTCCTAATCATCCTGCCTACATACTGTGCAAGACATTCAGTGCAAGTGATGACATAGACCAGTGGTTCTCAACTCCGGTCCTTGGGACCCACTAACAGGCCAGGTTTGCAGGATAACTGAAATGCATCACAGGTGATATAATTTGCTGCTCAGTGATAGCAGTATTCTAGTCTGCATCTCCCCAAGGTAATACTTAAAATCTGGCCTGTTGGTGGGTCCTGAGGACTGGAGTTGAGAACCACTGACATAGACTATATAGCTAGTGTTGCAGTTGTAGAATTTCTCCATAGTGTACTGTCTGTTATCAACTACAGAACAAAAGGAGTTGATCTGAACTATAAATGCACAGCTCAGGCAATCACGAGCCCCACATTTATAGTTACCCCTACAATGAAGCCAGGTTAAAGAGGAATGCACCCATTAATTAGGTTGAAAAAAGCTAGGTGATAGAAAATTGCCAATAGTTTTGGCCCGTTTCACTACAATGTTAACCCCCTTGTCCAAAATCTGGGAACAGATGGGGTCAGCATTGAGCAATGGGAGATGTTTGCATACTATGAGTTTGATAGCTGAAAACTCTGTACTGTATCCCAACACCAGAGACATGCGACCAGATCTGCCCCGCACAAAATTGGGGCCGGTCCATCTGTCACTGGTGGAAACCATGCCTCTGGACCCCTGGGATACCTGAGACCAGTTGTCTCCACTGTCGGGTTCAAGTAGGGATTTTCTATCTTTTTGACTTGCAAGATGAATGGCTCTATTCAACATCCACTTGGGATAGCCCCTCTGTTGAAAACGCTTGTATAATCTGGCTGACTCCGTCATGAAGGCAATGTCATCACTGCAGATAAGGCAGAGACGCAAAAATTGTCCAACAGGTATGCCCTTAACAGTGTGGTGTGGGTGTCCTGAGGTGGCATGTAAAAGATTATTTCCCGATGAAGGTTTTCTATATAAGCCACAAGATACCCCACCATGTTGTGCAGTGAGTTGAACATCTAGGAAATGTATAGTGCGGAATCAAAAGCGCCAGTAAAAGACCAGTTCAAATGGTTGTTAAGATTCTCCAGAAATTGATCAAAAGGAAAAGGATTCTGGCAAATAAGGATCAAATCCTCTATGTATCTATAATACAAGACAATTTTGGCATGAAAGGGGTTACCATCTCCAAAGATGTGGAAGCGCTCCCACCATGCCATGTATAGATTGGCTAATGAGGGTGAAAATTTGGCCCCCATAGCTGCTCCACACCTCTGGAGATAGCATACCCCGTCAAAAAGAAAAAAATTGTTTGACAACAAATATTGCAACACTTCTCCTATAAATGAACACAGATCTGTTGAAAAATTGGTAGATCTTTCTAGCCAAAAGGACACCGCTTTCAAAGCTAAGTGATGGGGGATACATGAATATAAACCCACTACATCGCAGGATACCCAAAGAAAATCTGCACACCATGGTTGGTGGTCCATAATCTTGAGCAAATAATTGGTATCTTTTAAGTAACCAGGCAAGGTATGAACAATTGGTTGTAACTGGCCATCAAGCCATTCGCCCAGCTTCTCATTGAGGGAGCCAATGCCCGACATGATTGGCCTCCCCTGAGGTGGGCGAACGGTCTTGTGGACCTTGGGTAAATGGTGAAACGTGGGTATGATGGGAAACTCAAGCATGAGAGCTTCCGTCTCTTTGGGGGTGAAAGCTCCCATGCCTGTGCCCTTCTGAATCAAACCTTTCAGTAAACCCTTGTACTGTCTAGTGGGACCTCTGGTAAGAGTGGTATACGTGGATGTGTCACCTAATTGTCTTAATGCTTCAGCCCGATATTGGTCAGAATCCATTATCACTAACGCTCTGCCGTTGTCTGCATTGTGGATGATAACGCTAGGATCTTTCAAAAGTTTATCAAGTGACTTCCTCTCATCCCTACTCAAACTTTAAAAGTGGGATGGTGAGAGGGTGTGTGTGTTGCTAAGTTGAATAAATCACGTTCTACAGCCTTTTGAAAACTATCCATTTCCCCACCCCTGGACTGAATAGGGTAAAATGTAGACGGAGCCCGCAGGGGAACACGATGGGTGCCCCCTGTAGGTGAATCCATCTCTAGATGATCTTGGCCCTCACTGGCCAGCTCCTCAACGTCAGCGATGGCACAGGGTTCCCTAAATGAAAAGTGTACAGTCTCATCCAGATCAGTCTCAACCGGAGCCCTTCTGTTCTCATTGATATTCGATGCATCAAAATAATGTCTATGAATGGTTAAATTCCCCACAAAACAGTTAATATCCAAAACAGTTTTAAAGGGGTCAAAATGTGTGGCTGGACAAAAGCCCAATCCTTTACTCAATAAAGATAAATCCCAATCAGACAATACCTTGCTGGAGATGTTGATCACATTATGGGTTACTTCTTCTGCTGGTGAGTCCTGAGTGAGTAGTTGTGTGCAACGTCTCCAATTCCTCTTTCCTCCTCTCCTTGTCTTTTTGAAGATCCTTGTTTCTTTTTCTGAAATGTTTTCTTCTTGGGGAGCTGTTCGTTTTTTGTAGCCACTGGTGTACTGGATCATGGTGCTGTGTTGGAAGTCCCAGGAGGATCCCCTGAGGTATCAGTTGCTGTGTATGCTGCCCTCTCATCTGCAGGATCAGACTCAGGTTCTGAAAAATTCACTCTTTTTTTATTTGAGCGTGAATGACGGAATCTGTTGCCTCTATTAGTTTTTTTCCATAAGTAAACATTGTCCAAATCATAGTCTAATTTGTCCCGCAAAAGTTTTTCCTTTTTGCCTTCGATTGTGTCAGTCTCAATAGTATTGATTTTGTTGTTCAATTTCCAATCCAATTCATCAAACAATGGACTGTCTTTCAATGACAGAATCTCCTGTTGGTAAATGGAGATTTCTCCTTGTAATCTTCCTAGTTCAAAGTTTCTGGAGGCAATAATGATCCGCATAAGCTCCGCTGAACAGGTGGACAGTGCCTTGGTCCATTCTTGTTTTAAGGTGTCATTAAATAAGTCCATAGTTGGGAACTTCTTAATGCGGAGACCCCTAAGGTATTCTATCAGGGTAGTCTTCTCCCAATATGCCTTGACCTCCTTAATTAAGAATTTTTCCAATTTGTGGAAGATCAGCTTGATCTGACCGGATACATCGCCTTGTCCCTGGCTCAGGGCATTCTGTGAATTAGCCCGTAGGAAGTTGTCCCCCAGGGTTTTAAATATGCGACTGTAAGTCGAGGCATCAGAAATGGTAGTCATATTGTCTGCCATGATAAAATGAAAAAGAGCTTAGCCTAAGAGGTTTAAAGTATATGCTTGAGCGTGATGCAGCTAGTTGCAAATGATCCAACCACAGAACGGTAAGCTTAATCACACCAAGCAAGTTCTTGACACGGAACAGCAAAAATCCAAGGAAGAAAGGGTGGAACCGCTCCAGGTGTGACAGATGCATTCAAAGAGGCAGGTGCAGGTCTGGTCCTTCATCCAGGAAACATTGAACAAACACAGTGATGACAGTTGCAATGAATAATTGTGATTTTTATTTCTTATTTCCAATGTAGAAGTAAAGTACAACAATAGCAGACAAAAATGACAAACCCACAAGGCATGCAGGTTGACACGTTTCAGGGACTACATATCCGCTTAGTCATAACCCTGACTGCACAACCTATTTCCAAAACAATTATAGACAGACACAGGTGTAAATAATCAGTTGTGGTTCAATCAATGCCTAATATAAAAACGTCCTGTGCTGATAGACACCAGGCAACATCAAAAAAGAAGATAATGTCATGATGTCTATCAGCCGAGAAGAATTAAAACCTCCCTTGTGAAAAATGTGAGTTTAAAAACATATACACATACCGATCTAATCGCGATATGGTCGGTGCCAATTAGAGGCAGAAGCTCTCATGCCTGAGTTTCCCATCATGCCCACATTTCACCATTCACCCAAGGTCCACAAGACCGTTCGCCCACCTCAGGGGAGGCCAATCGTGTCGGGCATTGGCTCCCTCAACGAGAAGCTGGGCGAATGGCTTGATGGCCAGTTACAACCAATTGTTCATACCTTGCCTGGTTACTTAAAAGATACCAATCATTTGCTCAAGATTATGGACCACCAGCCATGGTGTTCAGATTTTCTTTGGGTATCCTGCGATGTAGTGGGTTTATATTCATGTATCCCCCATCACTTAGCTTTGAAAGCTGTGTCCTTTTAGCTAGAAAGATCTACCAATTTTTCACCAGATCTGCATTCATTTATAGGGCAAGTGTTGCAATATTTGTTGTCCCACAATTTCTTTCTTTTTGACGGGGTATACTATCTCCAGAGGTGTGGAGCAGCTATGGGGGCCAAATTTTCACCCTCATTAGCCAATCTATACATGGCATGGTGGGAGCGCTTCCACATCTTTGGAGATGGTAACCCCCTTCGTGCCAAAATTGTCTTGTATTATAGATACATAGACGATTTGATCCTTATTTGCCAGAATCCTTTTCCTTTTGATCAATTTCTGGAGAATCTTAACAACAGCCATTTGAACTTGTCTTTTACTGGCACTTTTGATTCCAGCACTATACATTTCCTAGATGTTCAACTCACTGCATAACATGGTAGGGTATCTTGTGGCTTATATAGAAAACCTTAATCGGGAAATAGTCTTTTACATGCCACCTCAGGACACCCACACCACACTGTTAAGGGCATACCTGTTGGACAATTTTTGCATCTCCGCCGTATCTGCAGAGATGACACTACCTTTATGACGGAGTCGGCCAGATTATACAAGCATTTTCAACAAAGGGGCTATACCAGGTGGATGTTGAATAGAGCCTTTCATCTTGCAAGTCAAAAAGATAGAAAATCCCTACTTGAACCCAACAGTGGAGACAACTGGTCTCAGGTATCCCAGGGGTCCAGAGGCATGGTTTCCACCAGTGACAGATGGACCGGCCCCAATTTTGGGCGGGGCAGATCTGGTCGCATGTCTCTGGTGTTGGGATACAGTACAGAGTTTTCAGATATCAAACGCATAGTACGCAAACATCTCCCATTGCTCAATACTGACCCCATCTGTTCCCAAAATTTGGACAAGGGGGTTAACATTGTAGCGAGACGGGCCAAAACTATTGGCAATTTTCTATCACCTAGCTTTTTGTAACCTAATAAATGAGTGCATTCCTCTTTAACCTGGCTTCATTGTAGAGGTAACTATAAATGGTGGGCTCGTGATTGCCCGAGCTGTGCATTTATAGTTCAGAGCAACTCCTTTTGTTCTGTAGTTGATAACAGACAGTACACTATGGAGAAATTCTACAACTGCAACACCAGCTATATAGTCTATGCAGGGGCGTAATGATAGGGGCTGCAGGGGTTGAAATTGCAACCGGGCCCTATGGTCCAGGGGGCCCTTGTGCCTCCCTTGTACACCTGAATAAGAGTGACGGCGGGGTGGCATTTAGAGGACCCAATCTCCTTAATTTTCTTCTATCCAGTTTATTTGTCTTCTGCTGTTCCCAGGGTCCCTGTGTGCTTCCCTGGTCCCCCCAACTCCCCAAAGAGCTGCTGTCTTCACCCCTCATCTCTCCTGCCAGCTGCTGTAGAAGATGTGTCATGATGGAGAGATGGGAACGGGTTGGTAAATTTGTCATTTACCGCCTCCTTCCTTTTCTAAATGAGTCAGTCATTGTTACCAATTCGTTCATTCATAAATGAAGCATAGTAAACTGTTTTTACTATACTTCCGTTTCTGAATGAATGGAAAGCTCTGTGCACAGCTATTGCTGTCCATTCATTTTGTGCAACTGAAGCTACACAGATGGAAATTGAGAGCTGAGGTTTGTTTAGACCCCTGATATCTCATCAAAGCCTTCCAACAGAGCTCCTAAAAAATGAAAAAAAAAAACTGTAAAAATAAAATTGTAAAAGAAATAAAATTAAATGGTAAAAAAAAATAATTAAAAACTACTGACACCAGTGAGGGAAATCAGGATTGCAAAAAGTACGTGCATCACCAAAGACTTAAAGGCACACGGGAAGGTTTCTATCCCAATGCTAAGTATGGCCAGTGGAGGAGATGGTCTGGTTATTATACCAGTGATGTCAGATATCAATGAGAAAACTCTGTTCCAGAATGGAACTATATGTGGGCATTTCCATAAAATATGAAGGATCGATCCAGACTGTGCACATCCCCTCCAGCATTGGTCATTGTCTAGATTAGTAAATTTACAAAGTTGGACTGGAGTGAGATACCATCTGTGGTGGATTTTCTGAGATAGTTCCCAGTAGTTAGTACATTTAGAGGTGGATAGGTTGTGGCTAATGGCTGTTTGCCATTGTTGACTAGTAAAGGAGGTTTGAAGATCTCTCTCCCATCGTATATAAGCTGGTAGTTTATCAAATGATAATTTGTTGTGTAAGAGATTGTAAATTGTGGCTATCCCTTTTTCCTATGTGGGGACTCAGAGGACCAGAATGCCCATGCCTTTTTTGGTACTGTTACATATAGATCTGGATTTTTTTTCAAGTATGATGCTATTTGCATATAGTAAAATAAAAACAGAAATTGGGACTTTTTATGACACATGTAGCGAAATTCATACTCTTATTGTAGATGACATACAAGTACGCTCCTGATGAGTGATGATGGGATCACGAAACGCGTCAAGCCACGATATATTTTACTATGTCATATAATTTTTACTTGGTTTATGGTTGGTACTCCCTATTGGGGTTTTATTCAGCCATGGTCCCATACAGATTACCATCTGTGTACGGTTAACTGTTTTACATATGTTAATGGATGGTTTGGGGAACCGATTCCTACTTCAATTATATATACTAACAGTTGTACTAACGACTTCGGTGTCCTTTTTATGTATTCTGTACATTGTTGTCTACATTGACATTGTGCAATTATATTAATATGTTTACCCTTGGACACTGATGTATGTATTACATTTTTTTGTACCGATATGTATTCCTCAAATAAAGTGTTTATCATCAGCCATCCTGTAATTTTCGCTACATGTGTCATAAAAAGTCCCAATTTCTGTTTTTATTTTACTTGTGCCAGCTATTAGGGATGGAGGTCCATGACGTTGCGCCATGGCTTCATATAAAGTCCCACATTTCCCCTCCCCCTCTTTGCTATTTGCATATATGTATGTAAACCTTGTTTAGGAATTTGGTATTAGTTTTGTATTGTCAAAAATTCATAATCTTATTATGTTGCATTAATATTTGTAATGATTGACGGTTTAATGTGTGTCCCGTGTGTGAAGGAAATTTCTGGAAGGAGGAACTTGAGTACTTCTATGGGAAGTGGAACCCTTTGGGTATATGTCATGAGATTAGTATTTATATAGAAGTATTTCCATGCAGCTATGGCTGCTTGTATAGTTGGATGACTACTGATTCTTTGTTTGGCAGATAGTAAGTGGGCGAAAATGAGGGAGCCTAGATCTTCTTCCTTTATAAAATTTTGTTCAATCTGGCACCATTGTTTGTTAAAGGATGGCGTGAGCCAGTGCCTAATTTAGTCAAGGATCACCGCTATGTAGTAATCTTTGGTGGCTGGTACACCCATGCCCCCCATAGATATGTGTTTTGTGATAGTTTTGTACGGACAACGTGGTTTGTGTGTGTGCCATACGTAGGTCCGTATAATTTGTTTTAAGTCATTGAAAAAGGAGTCAGGGTCTGTAATAGGCAGAGCTCTGTATAGATAGAGGAGTTTTGGAAGGATTACCATTTTGAAGGCTGCTACTCTACCTGCCCATGAAAGGTAGTGTTTCCGGTTGAAGGTCATGTTTACAGGTTTGAAGGAATGGCACATAATTATTCTTAAATAGATTGGAGGGTTGGGCTGTTAATGAGATGCCTAGGTAAGGCATTGAGTTGGATACCCATTGGAAACAGTGTTTGGTTTGGAGAAGTCCTTTAGTAGATGCAGATACCTTTATACTCATAATGTTGGATTTACTATCATTAACTTTATAGTATGAACAAGTATTGAAATAATTTAGAATTGCACAAGTATTTGACAGGGAAGGATCCGGCTCCGTGAGAGTGAGAATTATGTCATCCGCAAATAGAGTGATGTCTTTGAGTTTAATGCCAGAGATGTTGGTGGAATTACACATTTTCTGGGCCAAAGGTTCTATCAGTAAGGTAAAAATGAGAGAGGAGAGGGGGCATCCCTGTCTCGTTACATTTGTTATATTGAACGGGTCAGAAAAGATCCCATTATTGAAGACACGGGTGGAGGGGTTACAGTACAGTGCGAGGATTGCTGAGACTATGTTGCCATAAAAACTAAAACATTTTTTGAAAAACCCAACCCGGATCTACTACAGATGAGCTTCTGCTATATGCAGTGATGTTGTCCCAATATATTAATTAGGTTAAATTTGCTGAGTCACTGGGTGAAAAAAGGATCATCCCAGTGCAGACCAAGGACCAAAACAATCAATGTAAAGAAAACCCGGTGTAGGGGAAGAGACCCCCAAAAGGACCAACCGGAAAAGGGGGAAATGGAACACAAACAGCAAAAAAGCAAAAATATGAAAAAATATACAATGTTTATTGAAGTACAAAAATATTAAGGGAACAACCGACAAAAATAATAAGGGATCAGAAAAGGATTTAACCACAAGTAAAATAAATTAAAAAGACAACGTTGTCTCGGACAGGGAGGGGAATAGCAGCTGCTCACACATCTTAAACAACATAAACCTAGACACACTCATTCATAAATGACCAACTAGTAGTCTCATAGAATGATACAGCGCTATCCGGGTGATTGGATGTGGCCTGGCTGGCAAATAATGGATGCCCAGATAAATCACATATTGCAGGGATGGTGAGACTCTCCATAAAGATAGAACAGGGTGGCTTGGTGAGTTAACACATGGAGAATACTGCGTCGGTACCAAAAAAAGAGACAAGGATTATCTCATGGATGGGCCACAGCATTGGTGGCTCAGCAGCCCGGCAGTTTTAAACCAGCGGTTCAGTTCACTCCAAATAAGCATACCCAAGGCGTCACTGTGTGTCATAGAAAGCACAGCATAGGAAAGTCTAAAACGGAATTGCCTCACCAGACCGAACGTTGCTCCGGAGCTATGCTCCTAGACGGTCTCACAGTGGAGATGACATCGATCAGCAGCGGGCATTAGCAGGTCTTTCCTGGGCAGATCCGAACGGGTCGGATACGGGGAAAGGGGTTCTCTTTGAGTTTTTCATAGGTTTTATTATCGCTCAATTGTCGAAAGGTCATATTATGACCCAAACATTTAGAAAGGACACTGCGGCCAACACCCTCCTGTTCGCCCAGAGTAATCATCCGAGGTCCCTTGTTCATGGAATCCCCACGGGACAATTTTTAAGGATTAGGAGGAATTGTTCTGATGAATCTGAATTCAGAAAAGAGGCAGATGAAATGTATCAGAGATTTAGGGAAAGAGGATACCCTCACAAGTCTCTGAGAAAAGCTAGAAAAAAGGCCTCCCTGAAAAAACGTACTGATCTCCTTGTTGACTCCAAATCAGAGCCCCCAAATAAAAATTTATATCCCAGGATAGTCACTAAATTTGGGGCCCAGTGGAGGGAGGTGGGTGACATCATTGGTAAACACTGGCCGGTGTTGACCCTATCCCCCTCCATTGCACAAATAGTTGGACCCAGGCCCCTATTGACAGCCAGGAGAGCCAGAAATTTGAGTGATATACTGGTTCACTCTGAATACACAAGATCATCTAACAAGAGCAATTGGTTGACTGATCTCAAACCGGTATATGGAATGTACCCATGTGGACATTGCCATATCTGTAAATATATACACAAAACCAAAGAGTTTCTTAACTCTGATGGATCTAAAAGGTTTGAGATAAAACAATTTATCAACTGCTCTACAACTAAGCTAATTTACATGTTAACATGTCCATGTAACAAACACTATATAGGTAAGACCAAAAGAGCCCTACGCGTCAGAATAGGCGAACACATATCCAGTATTAAAAAGAAGGACGATGATCGACCTATTTCATTACATTTTGCTCAATTTCACCAAAGAGACCCTAAAGGGCTTCTAGTCAAGGGGATCTATGCGTTAGACTGTCACCCAGGAGAGGTGACTATGATCAGATCCTTTTACAGAAGGAAAAGATGTGGGTATACAATCTCGGGACCCTGAACCCGCGGGGCCTCAATACTGAGTGCAGTCTACAACCCTTCTTAGAGGAATAACGCCTCCTAACCTGTATCCCATTTTTTATATATATATATATTTCAGTGTGTATATACATGTACCCTCATATAGATATATATTTTTTGATACTATGGACATGCTTCCATAATATCTTTTCACCCTTGTACATGGGATGGCTCGGGTAGACTGGGCTGGAAATAGTAAACATTAGATGGGTATGTTACCCGTGATACTAACTAATCCTTAATCCAAACCTAATATAGCAGGTACTGCTCAGTTAATAAAATGTATCACCTGGTGTGTCTTCTAACCTTCTGTCTCTTTTAAATGGGCTAATATGAAGTTATTATTTCAGTCTGTTGGTGATCCTCTTAATTTATTTTCTTTATTTTTATTGTTTTTCTGTGTGACGAATGCTAATGTGTGAGAGAGGCAGCTGTTGAGACTGATTGCTTACGGCTATTTGTTTTCAGCATTTGAGTATTCATTGACCTGTTATTATATATATTTAGCTCCTTTGACTAGTGACATCTAATGGTCACGAAGTATAATTACATGCAATTTGCCAAATGATATATATAGCCCCGATCTCCAGCTCCTCCCTAGCTCTGAAGAAATTGGCGTCCAGCCAATGAAACGCGTCAGCGCTGCGTCATCACGCACGTGACATGGGAGGGGAGAGAGGAAGGGCGGAAGTAATCTGTGCCCATGGCCCGTGATCAGGTGACCAAACTCGTGGTCAATCCCGTCAGCTGATGAACGCCCGATCACTTGGACCCGTTCGGATCTGCCCAGGAAAGACCTGCTAATGCCCGCTGCTGATCGATGTCATCTCCACTGTGAGACCGTCTAGCAGCAACGTTCAGTCTGGTGAGGCAATTCCGTTTTAGACTTTCCTATGCTGTGCTTTCTATGACACACAGTGACGCCTTGGGTATGCTTATTTGGAGTGAACTGAACCGCTGGTTTAAAACTGCCGGTCTGCTGAGCCATCGATCCTGTGGCCCATCCATGAGATAATCCTTGTCTCTTTTTTTGGTACCGACGCAGTATTCTCCATGTGTTAACTCAATAAGCCACCCTGTTCTATCTTTATGGAGAGTCTCACCATCCCTGCAATATGTGATTTATCTGGGCATCCGTTATTTGTCACTCTGCAATTTAGACTGCCATACTAATACTTCCCACCTTCCCAGCCAGGCCACATCCAATCACCCGGATAGCGCTGTATCATTCTATGAGACTACTAGTTGGTCATTTATGAATGAGTGTGTCTGGGTTTATGTTGTTTAAGATGTGTGAGCAGCTGCTATTCACCTCCCTGTCCGAGACAACGTTGTCTTTTTAATTTATTTTACTTGTGGTTAAATCCTTTTCTGATCCCTTATTATTTTTGTCGGTTGTTCCCTTAATATTTTTGTACTTCAATAAACATTGTATATTTTTTCATATTTTTGCTTTTTTGCTGTTTGTGTTCCATTGGCCCCTTTTCCGGTTGGTCCTTTTGGGGGTCTCTTCCCCTACACCGGGTTTTCTTTACATATGTTGCCATAAAAGCCAAATTTGGTGATGGTGTGCTTCAAATATCCCCAGTGGATTCTGTCAAAGCCTTTTTTGGCATCTAACGTGACAAATAATGATGTGACCTTTTTTGTTTTCGCGTGGTATATAAGATTCACTATCTTTCTTGTGGCATCTGGGGCTTGCCTCCCCTGAATAAAACCAACCTGGTCTTGGTGGATCAGACATGGCATGATAGCGGAGAGTCTCTGGGCCAGTAGCTTCGTATAGATTTTGAGGTCTTCATTCAGTAAGCATATGGGGCGAAAGTTTGGAGGTGAAACCGGATCCTTTCCTGGTTTAGGGAGAGTGGTTATATTTGCGGATAGCATTTCACCAGGGAATGTGTCGGAGGAAACAGCAGCGTTGAACACTCTTTTCATATGTGGAGTAAGAGTTTTACCAAACAGTTTGTAATATTCGGCGGTGAAGCAGTCTGGACCGGGGGCTTTGCCATTTGGGAGTGACGATATAGTTTTAGCGATTTCAGATTCAGTCATCGGTGCGTTTAGGGACTCTAGTTGGGATGGAGAAAGTTTGGGGAGGTTTATGTGCTTCAGAAATTCTGATATCCCATTTTCAGTGGGTTGAATGGTTGCGGGATTTTCTTGTAGGTTATAAAGGCACTGTAATAGTATCTAAATGCATTCACTATTCCTTTAAGGTGATATATCTTGTCACAGGAAAGGGGGTTCAAGATATGAGGTATTTTTTGTTTTGGTTTGTATTTGTTTTATTTGGGCTGCGAGAAGTTTACCCGCTTTATTACCCGCTGTGTAGAACGTGGCGTGCCATTTTAACAAATCTTTAGTGTATTTGGCATTAAGGAGTATTCTTAGGTCATTCCTAGCAATAAATAGTTTATCACTAGTAGATTCAGTGGGATTTTGTTTGTTCGCTTTCTCTAGTGTTTTGATGTTCGATAGGATGTCATTAAGCTGCTGCGTCCTCCGGCGTCTCTCTTGTGAGCTAATTTTTATACATATTCCACGTATATATGCTTTGTGAGCAGCCCAAACAGTGGTAGGGCTGCAGTCAGGGTTAGAGTTTATGTCAAAGTAATCTGTCAAGTGTTTGTTAAGTAGAACTCTGTTGTGAGGCAGGGATATCAAATGTGTATCAATTCTCCAATTGGAGGTGGGGAAGTGCTCAGTTTTGTCATTCAAGTCAATGGATATGGGTGCGTGGTCCGACCAGGTGATCTTGTGGATTTCAGTTTTGATGGTATCTTGAAGGAGTTGTCTGTCGCCAACAAATAGATCTGTTCTGGAGTACGTAAAGTGAGGTTTTGAAAAGAATGTGAAGTCTTGTTCTGAAGAGTGTTGGCATCTCCATATGTCATATAGCTCGTTGTTGTGAAGAAAGGGCTAGAGTTGAGCGGACACCTGGATGTTCGTGTTCGGGTTTTCGTGGAAAAGTTCGGGTTCGGTCCGAAACTTGACCGCGGACCCCGAACCCCATTGAAATCAGTGAGGACCCGAACTTTTGGGCACAAAAATGGCTGTAAAAAAGTCCTGGAAAGTGCTAGAGGGCTGCAAAAGGAATTAAAGTGGGGGTAAGAGTAGGACAAGTACCCTTCAAAGAAATGGGGATAGGGAAATAACAATAATCTGTCCCTTACAGCACCAGCAGCATCCTCTCCCTACACTAGTCTGAGAGCATATGACATGCAGCACTACGTGACTCCAGCTCATACAAAGGCTGGGTCACATGATGCACTGGCCAATCACAGCCATGCCATTAGTAGGCATGGCTGTGATGGCTTCTAAGGGCAAACCAGTGAAATGCTTGTTGATTGGCTGCCCTGCAGCTATTCAGCAAGCGGGAAAAAAACACCAGAACCCAGAACCCGAACCCAAACTTTTTTCAAAAGTTCAGGTTCGGGTCCCGAACACCGCAAAGTTCGGTTCGCTCAACTCTAGAAAGGGCATTAAGTCAGATCTTCTCTGCTTTTTGGGTGTTAGGCCTTTAGTGTCTATGGAGGCATCAGGCACTAGGTTGAAGTCTCCACAGAGTATTGTGTGACCTTTCTTTATATTGGTAATTTTCTTCCATAATTTACGGATGAAACTCATTTTCCCAGTATTAGGAGCATAAATGTTAGCTATTGTGTATGTGGCATTGTTGATTTTGCAAATTATTATGAGGTATCTACCTTTTGGATCCACATCTGAGGATATCAAGGTAAAGGTCACTGTGTCCTTCATGGCTATGAGTACACCTTTGGTTTTAGTCGGGGAGTTTGCAAGATATATTTGGGGGAAGTTCTTATGTGTCATGGTTGGGGCTTTCCCTTGACAAAAATGTCTCTTGGAGGCAGAGAATGTCACATTCAAGGCTACGGGTTTCAGCCCATAGAGCGTGTCTTTTGCCGGGGTGGTTCAACCCCTTTGCGTTGAGAGAGGAAATTCTGATACGGATATCGGATACTGGAGAGAAAAATCTCGTACAAAATTCTCTTTTGAGGGATGTATAATTTACGATTTGGTGTGTAGGACTTGGGCGTCTCTTCTCAAACAAGAACTCTGTAGTGCTGGCAGCGTATCTAGTATGCTTGAGTAGACAGATGCTTTTCGGGATGTACTGAATAAGAAACAATGGTTAGTCAACAAAACAAACAGGTATAGAAATTCAGTGTTTCCCAAATTAGAGGAGCAACGAAGCGTAAGAACAGTGAAAAAAAAGAAGTGCAGAACTCTGCACGTGTGGCAACTGCCACGGCAAATGTTGGGGGTATATGGCTAGAAGATTGGCTTCAGCGGATATTCCAGGGTTTTTTAAAGGTGCTTAAAGTAGCTGGATGGAATCAGGTGGTCATGTCGTCTGAGGGTTCAAAGTCGTCCCTATTTTGTTGACGGCAGGGATGGTGGCTATGTTGTTGGCGTTGTTCTATTGGTTCTAGGATGTTCCACTGGCATGGAAGCGTCAGGCCTTCATCCAGTGTGTGGACGATGTATGATTTGTTTTCTTTCGTGACTATTAACTTCATTGGGTGAACCCATTTGTATTGGATCTGATGGTTACGTAGTGGTTTTGTGACTGTGGCTACGTTTTTACGTAGTAGCATGGTGTGTTTGGAAAGGTCAGCGTAGAACGATAAGTTGTTGTAGATCTGCGGATAAGCCTCAGTGTTACTTGTTGCACGTATCAAATTTTCTTTTACATGGTAAAAGTGAATACGTACAATGGTGTCTCTCAGAACTGAGTCGGGCAAGTGGGAAGGTTTTGTTAACCGGTGGATCCGATCTATGGTCAGCTCTCCTGGGGGAGCCTCTGGGAGAAAGGTTTTCAACAATTGGAAGAAGTATTCTTTTAGTGAGGATTGTTGAACGGATTCAGGTATGCCTCTTATTTTTAAATTGTTCCTTCTGGAATGGTCCTCTAGGTCAGCTATTTTGGCCTTCATCCATTCAATATCCTCAGCTTCGTCGTACTGAGCATCCACTAGTTCGTTAAAGGATGTTGTTACTTCACCCATCTTGCATTCTATGTTAGTTACTCTCTCGCCTATGTGAGACATTTTCGATTGGAAGTGATGCATCATATTAGTGATATCCGTGTGAATAGAGTTTTGCAGGGATAGCAACATGTCTCTCAATGTGGTATCCAACACAGGCTGATTTTGCATGGGATATGCTGCGATAGAGTTAGCTAGGGTTGCTTGTGCGGATCCGCGTTGTTGTGTATGTCTGCATCCGGAGCCAGTCTGAGTTTTGACTTGGCTGGGCTAGCTGATGGAGTGGAAGCTGCTGAGTTGTTTTCTGGAGTGCGCTGATCCCCATCCCCCCTTTCAGAAGGTAGATCTTGAGAGTGAGAGTATCTTGTGCTGTCTTTTGATTTTGAATAGTGACCATTAGTACCCTCCTTACATGACCCACTGTCTGGTGGAGGGAAAAATTCAGTTAGTTTGCGGGGAGCTGATTGCTCTTGTCTGCGTTTGGACATTTTTTTAAATTTTTTTTGTATTAACACTGAGCTGTAGGTTGCTAGTTGACCGGTCGCGATCCCTCGTAGCAATTGCCCTTTATGGCCGCTTTAGCCAGGAAGTTTTCCTAGCCTCGTGACATTATTGTCTTCTGAGCTATATAAATTGATAGTGGTCCTATTGGCACTGTGGCATGGGTGGGGGATGGATAGGAGCTTTGTGTGGCTGGGGTTATTTGCCTCTTCGTCGGGTGGCTTGTTTGTGTGCCTCGCACGATTATGGCCCAGTGAGCTGCTTGGAGCCGCGGGCTTGATTATCCCCTTGCGGGTGGACGCGAGTGCCTAGCTTTGGAGAGGTGCTTAGCGGAGGATATGGGGAGGTTAACTAGTGGGGTTGCTGTGTTCTTCTGGGCCGGGAAGTGCGTGGATTCCCTAGGATTGAGTGTCAGTATCACAGAGCACTCTTTCCGTGCGTCCCCCGGTGTATGCGTTAATCTGCTCTTTCTCTGATTTGAAATATATTTCCTGGTGGTAATGGAGGTTTTGTCTTCAAGGTACTTCGTCTCAAAGGTGGCCCACTAGATTATTTATATATAAGAAGATGGTTTAGACTGGTGGCTGCAGGTTATAATGGTATGGGTATATCAAGATGGTCGCCCTTTTAGGCCTGGCTGTAGGATTTAATTGTATGGGCGTATCAAGATGGCCACTGCTTAAGGCCTGAATGTAAGATGTAATTGTATGGGTGTACCAAGATGGCTGCCGTTTTAGGCCTCGGGACCTCTCTGCTGAATCTGATGTTGGTATTCCATCGCTCCAGTGTTTAAGTATGAGCGCTGGGGCTGCAGTATAATGCCCTCCTAGAGCCGTAGGAGGTTTGCTGGCAGGATGCTGAAGTAATTGAGGCAGCGGATTAACTAGGCCTCGGTGCGCCACTGCACAGCCGGTGGGCTTGGGTTATCGGACAGTCTGTACAAGTGTCAGGACATGTAAGGTAGGCTGGGGGATCTCGTAGATGGCTAATTGTGTCCTGGATGAGGAGATGATGAGTATTTTATGTGTTGTGGACAAACCAAGGCCTCAAGATGGCAGCGGTTTCCCTGATGAGGGCTCTGTGGTGCGATGTGCTTTTCAGTAATCCTCCTTCTCCGACTCTCAATAGTGGTCAAGGATGGTGCTAGGGGCATAGGGGGACAGTTTGGTGGGTCGATGTCTCTCACCCTTTGAAGAATAACGCAGATATCTCTGGATTGAGAACGGGGATACCTGGAGCTCTGCAGAAATACGTCCACCGTCTAGCGCATCAGGCCACGCCCCCTGCGGGTATGAATTTTGAGTGGGACGTGTCCCATTATTATGAAAATTGATCTTTTTTAAATCACAGAACATTCAACTTGATATTCTATAGGGAGATCTATATTTCATAAGGAGATGTATGGGATTTTTGGAAGTGTTACCTAATGGGAAACCTCACGTCCCCGCCTTCGCCTCCCCCCTTTTCTCCACACTTGGGATGCATAGACATATTCTCACTCTTCATCTTTAAAGATGTTGTTGTCAGTTGTTATTTTTTATCTTATATTTTTCAACATAATAGTATATTATATATTTTGTGATCAGTTGTAATTTGCTACTTTGTGAATAAATAAGTCGACTGTAGTCTTTTGGCACAGGCACTTATTATTTAATATTATTTTTGTGCATTTTTCCCATTTACTTTGAGAGGTTTATTTTATTTTATTTTTCCTCCTGCATTTGGTTGTTGGATTTAGAACATACTTTATTTTAGTACTATAATTGGCACCGACCGTATCGCGATTAGATCGGTATGTGTATATGTTTTTAGACTCAAATTTTTCACAAGGGAGGTTTTAATTCTTCTCGGCTGATAGACATCATGACATTATTTTCTTTTTTGATGTTGTTGGGTGTCTATCAGCACAGGACATTTTTGTATTAGGCATTGATTGAACCACAACTGATTATTTATACCTGTGTCTGTCTATAAATGTTTTGGAAATAGGTTGTGCAGTCAGGGTTATGACTAAGTGGATATATAGTCCATGAAACGCGTCAACCTGCATGCCTTGTGGGTTTGTAATTTTTGTCTGCTATTGTTGGACTTTACTTCTACATTGGAAATAAGAAATAAAAATCACAATTATTCATTGCAACTGAGTACGGTCACCACTTTGTTTTTTCAATGTATCCTGGATGACGGACCAGACCTTCACCTTCCTCTTTGAATGCATTACTCACACCTGGAGCGGTTCCACCCTTTCTTCCTTAAATTCGATGTCGTATCCAATGCCTCGGCTCAATGAGCTTTTTGACAGATTGGGAAGTGCCCGGTACATAACTACAGTAGATCTGACTAAAGGTTATTGGCAGATACCCCTAACAGAGTCTGCCAAAGAGAAAACTGCATTTTTTAACCCCGAGGGGTCCTTCCAGTATAAGCGGATCCCTTTTTGGCTCACATGGTGCTCCTGCTTCATTCCAGAGAATGATGGATAAGACCTTAAGACCACATTGCCAATACGCAGCCGTGTTTTTGGACGCTGTAGTCATTCACAAACAAACAAAACCCTCTAAATGGGACTATTATGGGCACAAAAGCAAACACATCTGTGTATGTGTAATTTTTTACAAATTTTATTAAGTTACATGAAATATTTAAAAAATGCCAGACATAAGCATTGAAACAACCTGAGATGTGTTACATACAAATTCATAACCTGGTTATGTACAAGACCTAATGCATTTCGGTGCTGGTCACCTTCATCAGAGGTATAACTTGCAACATAACAAGTCTGTGTGATCTTAAAAGGAAAAGAAAGGCATAAGGTTATAAACACCACACAAACTGGTCAACATGAACCCCATGAGTGTATTCAATATCCATTATTTAAAACATACCAGAGGGCCCACATTGCTCAAAAAATGTTGAAGGAGACATGCGTTTTTTTTAACAATCTTAGCTCAATAAACCCCCGACCAGACCACAGTATGTTTAACGCAGAAGCTTGCGGTCCCACCCCAAAGGGGAGGAGAAAAAATCTGGTAAAGGACAGATTCCTGTAAATGAAAATGAACAAGGAGTTCAAGAAATAAAAAGTAAAAAAAAAATAAATAAATAAAAACCAAAAGCAAAAACGCATTGGTGTTCTATTTATTTTTGTATGGAGCATTGCACCATATTATGTATAGATGTAAAGGTACATTTAAAAGACTGTCCAAAGTGAACTGATTGAAGTGCAGGACTAGGGCGTAAAGATGTCAGCAAATGCAGGGCCGTAGATAATTTTTTTTCCTGGGGGGGGTTCAGTTTTGAGTATCCAGAAGACCAAAATTAGTAAACCTGCCACGCTGTGACAAATAGTGGGTGTTGCAATTTGTGGGAGGCGCTTAAAACTTGATTCTACTCACTGTGTACTCAGTAATGTATGCCACAGCTTTTGTGTCCAAGTGAGAGGTAGCCAGCTATGCTCTGGGCCTCCCTCTCAATCCTAGCATCCATATGGTCCTCTGGCTTAGCAGTCCATCCCCTAATGGTCAATTGTGTAGGCTGGATGGAGGGGGATGAGCAGGCCTCACTGTCCCTATAACACAGTTGCATACCTCCCAACTTTTGAAATTCAGAAAGAGGGAAACTAGAAGGTGGGAGTTAGCTGTGGAAAGCAATGCGTGCTGTGGCAAAATGTGGGTGTGACCAAACTCAGCAGTGGGAGGAGCTTAATGGTGAGGGGGTGCGCTACATACTGAGTGCAGGGTTGAGGGGTACGCTGTGGCACTGTTTAAAAGACAGGGAAAATGCTGGCATTACACTTATTGTTAGAGTGACACAGGCTATGTATTGTACAGTAACAGTAAATCACAGAGCCAGATGTAACCTACCAACCTGTGTGATCTTTCACTGAAAGTCCAGTCTGGTCACCTTGTGCTATGCCTGGATGAAACTGTTCCCTATATGGGTGCTCCCTGTCACCATCTGTTGCCACCCCCATGCCCAGATCAGTGCCCCCCCCCCTGCCCCCAGGTAAATGGCTCCCTCCCCAGTCATTGTTTGCTCACCCTTTTCCCCCAGCAGGGACAGGACCACACATGTAACCTGTAGTAGAGGAGCAGCCCATTGCTCAGCATGAACCATCTCCAGGCTGGCAGTGGTGTGGTAGCTCTTCAGGTAGTTGGTCCATTTGAAAAGCCAGCCTTTGTAAGTGTCAGGGCTGAGGGTTTAAAATGTAAGGCAAATAGAGAGAAAAATGCCCAAAGGACCAAACCATTGAGCCAATGAGAATAGTGATCAATCTCAATAGGAAAAACTGCATAAATAAATGAGCTACAAAGAATCCTTTATTAATTACAGAAAAATATATTAAATAAAGCATAAAAAAAACGCAGAAACCACCTTATGTCACCATTAAAAAGACGACGTTGTCTATGAAAACCAAAAACTGCGTCCAGATGCTACACTCCACATGCATAGAGTCCACACATACATTGCAGCTATTAAGACAGAATATTGCATAGGGACTGAGTATGAGGGCCACCTGAACAATGCCCTCAGAGAGATGCTACAGATAAATGTTTGACAATGACACAGTCAGTGAACCTACCCAATGGATTGGACCTGTAACAGCCAAGGAAGGGTTAAATTATGTAATTGCTGCTGCAGAACCTCTACAGAGAGACATGCTGGATACACAGGGGGGTCACATAAATCAAACAAGAGCACCAACTGCAAGAAGAAAAATGAATAATGGCACACCTACCTATACTTCTATCTATACACTATAGATAGTGACTGCACCTGCCTAAATTAATTGTTCAAAAAGCACACATGACCTTTGGGGAATGTCCATATAGGGCTGGTAATATCAAAAAACTGATGATCAAAAATTGTCCACATGCAGTCACTCCTCACTATGCTTGGGTATGAGCAGGCTGCAAAGTAAATAGAAGGTAGGGGCAGAAGAGCAGTTAGGTGGCAGTAAGTGAAGGGTTAACAGGACTTCTCCGCAGAGCACACTATATGCAGCTGAGGGATGCAGGCATAGATAGGGAGAAGCAACAAGCAGTACAATCAATGCCATGATAATAGCCACATGTCACACCTCAGGAGCACACTTAGGCTTACGGCAGCAGAAGGCAGTAAATCAACGGGCTTCACCGCAGGACATAGCTCATCTAGCCGGGGAACGCAGACATGAAGAGGGAGAAGCAGTGAACGAAGCCACAGTGAATAAAACAGTGCTGCACACCTCTCAACCTCCTCAAAATACCTTTAATGTTCATTGGTCACCTGTGCTTCAATGTTCAGGGCCGGTGGTGGCAGGGAGCCAGGACGGATCCTGGATTACTAAAGTCTCTGAGTCCGGGGCCGCCAGGCTGATCAGCAGGCAGGAGACACAAGGCACGGTGGAGAGCAGGGACACCAGCCTGCTGAAGGAGCCAGGAGGAGCGGTCGCTCCCTGTCCTGAGTGCTCCTAGCTCCCCCGGCCAGCCCAGCTGT
>BLSH010453552.1:24326-42128 GCA_018402905.1 Glandirana rugosa
AGGTACTAACCGAACCTTCGGTCACCAAAGTGTGTCTTCCTTTCTGTATCATTGTATCTTCTTACTCCCGTCTTTTTTGTTCATCAGTTGACTCAGAAGAGGTAAAAAAATTGGAAAGACATATCAATCACAGGGTTCGTACAAACTTAGGTGAATGACAACTGAATGATGATAAGGTTCATAGTTCATGAGAACTGTACACTACCTTTAATCTCGTCGTCTTGCTTCGAAGACTTCGTCTTGATGTTAGTGGCTTTTACAGTCGTGATCACAACTCGCTTGGGCCTGACATTGCAAGCCCAGGCATGGCTTGAAAGCCCACAATCACAGCCATGCCATTAGTAGGCATGGCTGTGATGGCTTCTAAGGGCAAACCAGTGAAACGCTTGTTGATTGGCTGCCCTGCAGCTTCTCAACACATGGAGTAAAATTCCAGAACCCCGGACCCAAACTTTTTTTGAAATGTCCGTGTTCGGGTCCGGGTCCCGGACACCCGAAAGTTCGGTACGGACCCGAACGTTACAGTCCGGGTTCGCTCAACACTAGTGCTGACATTTTCGGTGATTGTAGTTCTGCTTCAGAAGCTTCGTTCTGCTGCTCTAATTTCCATCACATGTCAAGAGTACTTGATACTTGGAATAGTAGTAAGTCAACAGTAAGTGGATTCAAACATGCTTGGGACACTAACTATACAGAAAGGTTAAAAAAATGGAGAAGACTCAGTTGACTACTTGTTTTTTCTGCCCTCATTCTTCTATGTTACTATGTCTTTCCTTCTGTGTGAAACCACTGGCTTCCAAGCCAATCATGGACGGGAACACTTTCCTAAAGAGCTAGCTTGA
The DNA here is from genome assembly GCA_018402905.1 of Glandirana rugosa. NCBI lineage: Eukaryota > Metazoa > Chordata > Amphibia > Anura > Ranidae > Glandirana > Glandirana rugosa. The sequence continues at coordinate 25,169 of BLSH010453552.1, forward strand.
ATATTACTCAGTATTCAAGCAATTCTTCCATGCCCTGCTGCCTGTGTCTCTGTGCCCACTCCTGCCATCCTTGTGTCAATCTCCAGCTTGTGTCCTGTTCTTATGATCCTTGTGTTCCCCAGCCTGTGTCCTGTTCTTTTGACCCTGGCTACTGCCAGCATCTAATCTTCTTTAACCACAGTGTCTCTTGCTGCACTCAGTTGCCTGCTTCTCTGGTCTAGTTTTTTTCCCCTGTGAATCCCAGACAGCTTTTAAATATCAGCACCTGTGTACTCCCAGCCCGTGGTTGTTGTATGTGCCTCTGTGTTTTCCCATGCATTCTTGCTATTATTCCTATTTTACCTGCTGCCCAGGAATTCCAGTGCTTTACTCTGCTCACAGTGGAAATCTGATTGGGTGACTTGGAGGACCACAACCTGAGTATCACTTGCAGTGTAACATCTTCACCTCTAGGAGTTCTGGTGATGACCAGACAGTACCTTAGATTCTGTGCTTAGGCACTATTCTCCTCTCACCATCACCAAGCGAGCAGGCACACTGAGCACTCTGTGTCTATTCTATTTTTTTTTGCTGCCACCTGCCCTGCTGTTCTGGTCAGTCACTCTACCCCCAGTGGGAGTGGATTTCCAGTTCATGACATGAAAAACACCTATCTCATCTTTGCCTCTTAAATTGTGGTCTAGTAGAGTAGAGTTACTTTTCAACTCACCCCCTCTTCTCAATTCCCACCCCAACTCTGCTACCCCCTTCTCCATCCCCGACCCCCTGCCCTACCTTCATTCACTATATATTACCTCATTTTCCACTATGTAAGTCATCTCAAACCCCACACACATTTAAGCCACACCCACCATTTAGCATAATTTAAGTCACACCCATTTTTGCTGTAGGTCACATTTTAAATCCTGCTAGGCTCCACCTACAAATTAATGTCACACCCCTAATTAAAATAATACTCCACCTACAGAGAAAAAAGTGTCCCTTAAAGAATGTTCAGAATGTTGGCAACTATGTACTTATTGTGAAGTAACTGTGCAATATCTCTGGCTGTTGTCTGTGAAATAATACACCTTAATTTTTAATTTCTTGAAAAAAGCCTGTCTCATCTCTTTATCTTGAACTATGATCTGTGTATGTACTATGCAGTAACTATTGTCACACCTTCTAAGGAAGCTGCTAATCTAGAGAAACATGTAAAGGCATGTAGTGTTCTAATGAGGCCCTCGGTTCAGCTACTTTTACTACAGTTATCCTCAGCCTGTGTGAAATTTGATATTCCTATTATGGCCAGATTACTGTGATCAAATCAGCTTTTTATGGTGGCTGTTGCAACTTAGTCCCAGTAATTTAACTACTAAATATGACCTGGTAAGATTGCTTCTTTCAACCACATATGTACACTTTGGTTGGATTATTGAGCCTACAATAGCAATTTACAGTAGCTATAAGTGCTTTGGCAAATCAATTTCATTACTACTGATAATGAGCAAGTGGATGGATTCATGTTTTTTTTTTGTATGCTGAGTAAACAGGCTTATTCAAAAACATTGACTTTTAATTTAGCAAACAAAAGAGGAAAAGGAAGTCCATCTCTCTGATGCAAAAAACACTTTATGCAACAATATAAAAACACCTGTAGCAGTTATGCTCACTTGTCATCTGTTAGTATAAGCACCTCCTACAGGGCTGTACTGCAGAAGAAAAAGAAAGCACCAGTATGGTTGACATGGTGATTCATTTTGGTGGCAGGTCCCCTTTATAATTTATATATATTTAATATGCTTAGTGTGCATTTACAGCCCCACTCTGTGTCGTGATGATGTGACTTTCTATACACATGTGTAGGAGTGACATTATTGTGCCCGGCCATTGAAAAGACAAGAGAGAGGAAGATCAGGAGAAGATGGATGCCCCTGTGACCAGTGGAAGTGGTGACAGCTCAGCACTGGAGAGCTTCATTTGACAGGCAAGTCTGTCATAATGTGCTAGTATGCAATACATACTAGCACATTATGGCATAAACTACCTGGGGAATCATTTAATAAAACAAGCAGAGTTTAATACCACTTTAACTATCCTATGTCTATCAACAATTTAAAATGGTCAGAAATTATTTTCATTCCAACCCCAATAGACTTCAATGGGGTTAAAATGTAAGATCACAAATTTTGGACTTTACACTTGGTTCAATGAACACCCCTAAAACCAATCCCAGGCAAATTCACCCATCCCTTGTCCAAACATGAGTGAATTCAGTGAGAAGCTTTTCCACACCCACAGTTCTGGCAGAAAACAGAACCATTGTTTGATGCCAGATACAAATCATGTTGTATATTCTCTACCTAGTAAAATATTGTGTTGTGTGTTTTAGACTACAGTGGCAGAAATATTTTCTTGATTTCCCTGGCTGTTTGAGTCATCTGAGTCGATCAGACACTGATGGGTGGATTTACTAAAGGGAAATAGCCTGTGCACTTTGCAAGTGCAGTTGCTCTAGAGCTTAGTAAATGAGGGGAAGCGGCTTCCATCATCCAATCGTGAAAACAAAAATGCTGTTTTTTTATTACCCTTGCATGTTATTGGGTGTTCTTTGCAAAGTGAAGCTTTACCTCATTAACTAAGCTCTGGAGCAACTGCACTTGCCGAGTGCACAGTCTATTTGCTTTTAGTAAATCCAACCCAGTATCTCTCTAAAGCCAGTCATGGTTAAAAAATGTTTGCACTTATATAAAAGAGGTTTTTAATTATCAGTATTTATTCCAGGTCAAACGTTAGAAGTTCTTGATGCTTCAAATCTTCATTAGCAACATATTGGCCCCTTTCTGGTGTAAGATACTAAAGCTTGTTTGATGCAGATCACCCAAACATGGGGAAACTTCGGACCTGAACCGCAAACCCTATTAAAGTCTATGGGACCCAAACTTAAAAAATCAAAAGTCCCCATTTGAAGGCTTATGCAAACCCAATTAAAGCCTATGGGACCCATACTTAAAAATCAAAAGTCCCCATTTTGAAGGCTTATATGCAAGTTATTGGCCATAAAAAGAGTTGGGGGGCCCGGGTACTATCCTGGGAAACATGTATCAATGCGAACATTTTTTTAAAACAAGATTGTTTTTACAGGAGCAATGATTTTAATGATGCTTAAAGTGAAACAATAACAATTAAAAAATAATGTAATTATAGTACCTGGGGGTCCGCTTTGTCTGCCTGTAAAGTGGTGCATCTGTACTGTGTATAGAACCTGCTGCAGCAAAACTGACATATATAAAGAAAAAAATTGCATTTAAATTGATTTTTCCAGCTGCAATTCATTGCCAGCAATACAAAAATGTTTAAAAAATTGCGTGCCCCCCCCCCCAATCCATATCAGGTCCTTTGGGTCTGGTATGGATTTTAAGGGGAGCCCCGTGTCAAAATTAAAACCATGATCCCACTCCCCCTCATATGAATGAGTACCCCTACCCATTCACCAAAAAAGTGGCAAAAAGTAATAAAAACACACACACATTTTTTTTACAATTCCTTTATTAAAAATAAAAAAAACCAATGTCCCCCGATGCAGATCCATCATCAATCACGACGTCCGCCGCACCACTGGACCCAAATAAAAAAAAAGCTCTGCCTAACTTCCATCTGCCTGCTCTACCATCTGACAGTTCTTAAATAGGTATGGGGCAGAGCCACCTGATGATGTCACCTGATGGCAACACCCCATGTGACATCACCAGTCAGTGCATGCTGGGTCGGTGATGTCATATGGGGCAGTGCCACCAGGTGATGTCACCAGGTGGCCCCGACCCTTACCTATTTAGGAACTGTCAGATGGTGGAACAGGTAGTTGGCAGTTAGTCTTTGTCGCAAGCAGAGGTTTTTTTCTTTTTTCAGGTCCAGCGGTGCAGCGGGCATTGTGATTGACAATGGATCTACATCGGGGGACATTTTTTTTATTTTTAATAAAGGGATTGTCAAAAACTGTGTGTGTGTTTTTATTTATTATTCACACTTGTTTTGATGAATCAGTAGGGGTACAATGTACCCCACACTCATTCACATGGGGGGGGCGGGATCTGGGGGCACTCTTGTTAAAGGGGGCTTCCTGATTTCGATAAACCGCCTGCCCGCAGACCCCCATAACCACAGCCCCGGGTTGTGGGGAAGAGGCCTTTGTCCCCATCAACATGGGGCAAGGTGATTTGGGGTGGGGGGGCTGAGATTCCCCTGCCTAAAGCACTCCCCATGTTGAGGGCATGTGGCCTGGTATGGTTCAGGAGGTGGGGAGACTCGATAATTCCCCCCTCTTTCCTGGCCTGCTAGCTGGGATAAGGGTCTGGTGTGGATGTTGGGGGCACCCCACACCTTTTTTTTATTTTAGTGTTGGATTCCCCTTAAAATCCATACCAGACCCAAAGGGCCTGGCATGGATTGGGGGGACCCCACACTGTTTTTTTTTCCACATATTTCTATTGTGGACAATTTTTTTTTTGTATTAAAAGCCCATTGACAGCTGATGACTCAGTTGTTAAGTATTCAGCAGTTGGCTTCCCGACCTGCTCCTTAACCAGCTATTCACTGTACACTGATTGAGCAAAGCCTTGCACCTGACCAGCGGTCAGGTGCATTGCTTCAGCCAATCAGGGCTTAGAATACACTGTGCAGCACGCAGTGCAATGTGGGGCGCTCGATGGGCAAACGTCTCACCAATCTCCCAGCAAATTTGGGTGTTTACGGGATGAACAAACAGGCAAAATTCAGGCCAAACTCATGCTCGGGCCGAACCTATGCTCAGTCCGAACCACTCACCCAACACTAATGCTTATCATGAAACATAAACTTGGCTGTCTATAATGATTCATCATGGTATTGTTGCATCCTGAAAAAAAAAAATGTATTCATCTTTATTATCATCATCTGATTAACAGTTGCCCAGGCCAAGATTTGATGTTGATGCTAATTGTAAAATGAAAAGGTGTTGTATTACAATAAGCAAGCATATTTTCACTGAAAAAAGATCATAAATATCTATATACAGGAGTGAAATCTGTGTGGTCACTCAATAGCAAACATGGTAAGTACTGTAGTAAGTATTTTTTTTTTCTTTTTTATGTGTAAAAAAACATTTTAACCCTCTAAAAGCCTACATGTTAAAAGATGTGTTTCACTGCAGATTTTCATTGCATTGGATTCTGTTTGCATATTATTGATGGAGAAAATATCTTTTCCCATCTCTAGATCAGAAAATGTTATACTTGTTGGTATTTTATTCATAAAAATGTCACATATTTGTTGAAAGGGATTTTATTTTTAATAATATTTATAATATTTATTGACCATGATCCTGTATTGATAACCACAAAGGCACCAAAATAAATTTAAGAGACTTCAGTGTGACCCTACCACCGAAGGGAAACAATTTATGTAGCTGGGGTCATTGAATACAATGAAGCAGTTGATAATGCACTAAAAATACTGACGTAAAATATATCATATGCCCTTAGGTTGATAATTTATTGTCATTGCACATAAAAAAATCAGTATGCTCTTTGTAGTGGTCTTATAGAAGTGTTAGAATTTAGTCAATTATTCAGATTGTATTCAGTCTAGGCTTATATCCAGACATTCATATTTTACACATAAGCGTACAAAAATCTCACACAGTATTTATACAGCATGGAGTTTGGACATGTCTAAATCACACTGGACTGCAAAAAAGGGAATGACGATGCTTGTGCAGCATTACAAATAGTAATACAATAAAGTATAATAGTAAAAGAATGACTGTTCACAGTCTCCTAATCTGCCTGAAGTTCTTTGTGGATTGGTGTAGACTTCAATGGCATGATCATCTATTAGATCTTTCCTTATCAAATCGAAAAGTTAGAGTTAACAGTGCTACTTTTTTTTCTACCAAAAGTTGCCATTTATACAAATAGTGTATGTAGTCCATTGTTCTTTATATGCCAGGCATAATTTAAGCACACTCTGTTCCTGTGTGGGATTTTTATATTTTAATAGGATTTTCCATATGCTAACTTCTCTGCTGAAAACCCAGCAGTGAATATGTACAGTAGGGGGTTTGGAACTACAGCATATTTATTCAGTTTCTTTGGAAATAAAAATATGAGCTCTGTGGAAGAAAAAGCATTCACAAATACTAATACATGACTTGGTAATATGTGTGAATATGTGTGAAAAGTAAAGGGAAATCCAAAATGTATTACCAAAACAGGAATAGAGGGGGAATATTCCAAAGGGGGTGCCTTTTCCTGAGAGAAATGTCTAAGAGGAGAAATGTTATCCTACTTCCTATTGTGTCAAAGAACAGGAGATAAAAGGAAATATCTGCAATGGGACAGAGGTTCTAAAAAACTGACTGGGCTTCCAAATCAAACTGGAAAAAAAAAATTAAGTTTAGATGCAATTTAACAGTGGATGGGTATATTGATTAAACAGGATCTTCAAGTGTTCAAGCGTTATGTTATGAACAATCAGAAATTTACATGCATATCTATATTAAACGTATCCTTAAATATTAATTCACCTTAAATATGCAATTTACTGAATGATCATATATGAAAAAAATGCTTTGTCATTGAAGCTTCAGGCTTATACACCACCCAGGACCTATTAGAATTTAATTTGCCACTGATTCTCCTACAATTGCTTATGTTAGTCTCATATTTAAGTGGATATGGTAATACAATTACATTAAATCTATCTATCCACAGACAAGCTACTGTTATTTTTTAAGACACTGCCTTTCAGGTTGTGCTGGTTGTACTATTAAATCTAGATTACAATAAAATTGTTATATTAAAAAAGCCTGAACAAGTCTTAATAATGGAAGATGGTACTTTCAGAGAGGTAATGGAATATTTATCTTGGGAAGGCACATTAAAACAGAAAGAAGCTCTGTCATACTTAATTGCCCTAATATTGCCCATTGGTCTAAAATGCATCTGGTTTTTACAGATTGTTGTAAACACTAGGATGATATCCCAATAATTGAATCTTTAGGATGTGTATAATTTCAGCCAGTAACAAACATACTTTAAAATCAAGAGTGTGGCGTGATTTATTACCAGCCGTATTGAAAAAAAATATTTGTTAACATACAGAGTCCTTTTATTTTTATACATCTAACAGCTTTGGTTTATGGTATCATATAATGAAGTATGCATTGTGTAATTACTAGGCAGTTATAAATATTAATTAACATGAGATGATTACTCCAATTAAATTTTTTTTAATGTATATTTTTATTAAACTCTTGAAGATATATACATCAGTGTCAGATATTCAACTTAGAAACATAACAGATGTTCCAGGCAGAAAACATTTCAACAAAGTTGCTTTGTATTGAGTACAAAATAACATGAGGTTTCTAATTGGGGTTGTATAGAAGCTGGGTAAGTGGTTCCAACTCAAATAGTCTGGGTAAGTGGTTCCAACTCAAATCATTCAAATAGGTGGGGGGAGGAAGGGGGGGGAGGGAGGAAAAAGAAGGCGGGGGGGAAGGGGGAGGGAGGGGACACCAGCTCTCCAACAGGTCTGGTTACAGAAAAGAGAAATAGAGATCATTTTAGTTAGATCACATGTTTTTGTTATGTTTTAACAGTACATGTCAGATGAATCAGCCAAGGTGTCCACATTGCTTGGAATTTTTCTAAATGCAGTTTTTTCTTTGCAACTGGTGCATGAGATAGATGGTATTTCATTGGTTTTTCATAGTTTGGAAATGCTGAGCTTGGCTGCATATACAGTATCTCACAAAAGTGAGGACACCCCTCACATTTTTGTAAATATTTTATTTTATCTTTTCATGTGACAACACTGAAGAAATGACACTTTGCTACAATGTAAATTAGTGAATGTACAGTTTGTATAACAGCGTAAATTTGGTGTCCCCTCAAAATAACTCAACACACAGCCATTAATGTCTAAACCACTGGCAACAAAAGTAAGTACACCCCAAAGTGAAAATGTCCAAATTGGGCCCAAAGTGTCAATATTTTGTTTGGCCACCATTATTTTCCAGCATTGCCTTAACCCTCTTGGGCATGGAGTTTACAAGAGAATCACAGGTTGCCACTGGACTCCTCTTCCACTCCTCCATGATGACATCACAGAGCTGTTGGATGTTAGAAACCTTGCGCTCCTCCACCTTCCGTTTGAGGATGCCCCACAGATGCTCAATAGGGTTTATGTCTGGAGACATGCTTGGCCAGTCCATCACCTTTACCTTCAGCTTCTTTAGCTAGGCGGTGGTCATCTTAGAGGTGTGTTTCGGGTCATGTTGGAATACTGCCCTGCGGTCCAGTCAATGAAGAGAGGGGATCATGCTCTGCTTCAGTATGTCATAGTACATGTTGGCATTCATGGTTCCCTCAATGAACTGTAGCTCCCCAGTGCCGACAGCACTCATGTAGCCCCAGACCATGACACTCCCACCACCATGTTTGACTGTAGGCAAGAAACACTTGTCTTTGTACTCCTCACCTGGTTGCCACCACACATGCTTGACACCATCTGAACCAAATAAGTTTATCTTGGTCTCATCAGACCACAGGACATAGTTCCAGTAATCCATGTCCTTAGTCTGCTTGTCTTCAGCAAACTGTTTGCAGGCCTTCTTGTGCATCATCTTTAGAGGAGGCTTCCTTCTGGGACGACAGCCATGCAGATCAATTTGATGCAGTGTGCAGCGTATGGTCTGAGCACTGACAGGCTGACCCCCCCACCCTTTCAACCTCTGCAGTAATACTGGCAGCACACATGCGTCTATTTCCCAAAGGCAACCTCTGGATATGACGCTGAACATGTGCACTCAACTTCTTTGGTTGACCATGGTGAGGCCTGTTCTGAATGGAACCTGTCCTGTTAGACCACTGTGTGGTCTTGGCCACCATGCTGCAGCTCAGTTTCAGGGTCTTGGCAATCTTCTGATAGCCTAGGCTATCTTTATGTAGAGTGACAATCCATTGTTTCAGATCCTCAGAGAGTTCTTTGCCATGAGGTGCCATGATGAACTTCCAGTGACCAGCATGAGAGAGTGAGAGCGATAACACCAAATTTAACACACCTGCTCCCCATTCACACCAGAGACCTTGTAACACTAATGAGTCACATGACACTGGGGAGGGAAAATGGCTAATTGGGCCCAATTTGGACATTTTCACTTAGGGGTGTACTCACTTATGTTGCCAGTGGTTTGGACATTAATGGCTGTGTGTTGAGTTATTTTGAGGGGACAGCAAATTTACACTGTTATACAAGCTGTACACTTACTACTTTACATTGTAGCAACGTGTCATTTCTTCAGTGTTGTCACATGAAAAGATATAACAAAATATTTACAAAAAAGTGAGGGGTGTACTCACTTTTGTGAGATACTGTAATAGGCGTATGATGGTGGAGCGAGATTGAGGTGGGTATTTTTCAATATCAATATGCAGTAGGGCCCATGCTGGATCAAGGATTGTAATTGTCCCTGTAATGGTGGATATTTGGGTAAATATTTGGTTCCAAAAGGAACTCAAAGATTTGCAGAACCATAGAGGGCTATTTAGCCTATGCTGCCACAGTTTCTACAGCAGGAGGCTGGGTGGCCTGGGTACATTTTGGATAAAAGATAAGGTGTTAGGTACCACCTATGGATAGTTTTATGATACACTTCCCAGTGGTTTATACAGTAAGATGTTTGAGGGGTGTTTCTCTAAAGGCTCGTGTCCGTTGTTCTTGGGTAAACAGGCTGTTTAGTTCTTCTACCCATTTGTTTAGGGAGTATATACTGGAACATGGGCGGGTGTTGCTAAGGTTGGTTTACTTAAAGGTGATGCCTCCTTTGAAATAAAATATGAGTCAGAAAGGTAGTACTTGGAGACTAGCTCAGGTATATTCACCTTGTCGGGTAGCTCCGATACGCTCAAGAAGTGGGAGATTCGAGTGTATGTGTATTTTTCTGAGTCTGGGAGGTTACATTTTTCCTGGAGGTTACTTAGTGAGCTGTGGGTCTTTAAGTCTCTAATAGTGGCTATCCCAGCATTATGCCACTGGGTTAGGTTTAGTTCAGGGATGCAGGCTGTTAGGGTTCTTAGTGGGATCTGTAGTGGTTTATTAGTCAAGCTTGGAGTGTATGAGTCTATAAGTTTTCGTCATGCTAATATAGAGCCTGTTGTTAGTGCATTTGTTTTTCGTAGGGGTGATGTGTACCCAACTGCCGTCAACAAAAGGTGGTCTGTTAGGGTAGCAGGGTGTGCGTATGAGGCTTCCATCATGGACCATATCTTATCCGGAGTAGGATGCCACCAAAAGTAGAGTTGGTCCAGGATTGAAGCGTAGTAATAGTTTTCTATATGTGGCAGTCCTACTCCGCCTGTCCTGTGGAATCTCGTGGGTATGTAGTTAGCACATCTGGGTGGTTTTGAATTCCAGATGAATTTAGCCATTTGAGTCTGGATCGATTTTGTGTAAGAACGGGGCATAGGAATGCATAGTTTGCAAAATAGGTAGAGGAGTTTGGGGAGTCTAAGCATCTTAAAGGTGGCTGTACGTCCCAGTCTGGAGAGACCCGAGATAGATAACAATTTTCTGTAGGGAAGGTAGGTTTCTTGAAAAGGTGTGGTAAAGTCATATAGTTTTTTTTAGATCAGGGGTTATTTGGGTTCCCAGGTATGGTTCTGCTATTCCATTGATAGGGTGTGTTGGATTTTTGTTTGGTGGTTAGCTTGGACAGAAGATGTATGGGTAAGACCAGGGATTTTGAGGAATTTAGCTTGTAATATGATATTTTACTAAATTGTTGGAGTATGTCCTGTATTGCTGGCAGGGATCGGATAGGGTTGGAGGCCATCAAAATCATGTCATCCACAAATAAGCTAATTTTATGGTCTGCTCCATTGCAGGTAATGACCGATATTTGCATATTAGCTCTAATTTGGGAAGATAGTGGTTCCATTAGCAAAGCAAATATAAGTGGGGAGAGGGGGCACCCCTGCCGTGTGCCATTTGTTATATCAAAGGGGCTAGATAGTGTCCCTTCCATTAGTACTCTAGCAGATGCGTTTGAGTATAGGGATAGGATTGCATCTTGGAACCATCCCGTAATGCCGAATTTGGTTAGCACCGCTAGAAGGAACAGCCAATGCACTCTGTCAAACGCCTTCTCTGCATCTATAGATAGTTGTGTTGTCTTGGCCTGGTGGATGAGGTTGAGAACCCTTCTGGTGGCATCTGGGGCTTGCCTCCCTGGGGCAAATCTTACGGTTGGGGTGCAGTAAGTGAGGGAGGAACTCCATTAATCTGTTGGCAATGACTTTAGCTAACAGCTTAATATCTGTATTCCAAAGAGATATCAGCCTGTAGTTAGAGGCAACAGAGGTATCTTTCCAAGGTTTTGGCTTATTTGTTATAATAGAGCGTAACATATCTGTGGGTAGAGAGCCAGAGGAACGAGCAGTGTTGAAGAGGTCCTTTAATTTAGGGGCTATTCTGTTTGCAAATTTTTTGTAGAAGATATTAGTGAAGCCATCCTCACCGTGGGATTTGTGGAAGGGGAGAGATTTTGTTGCTCTTTGAATTTCTATTGTGGTGAAGGGTTTAGAAATACTTTTGAATTGGGTCTCTAAAATTGTAGGCAGTTTGCTGGGGTCTAGAAAGCTATGGAATGCTCTTCAGTGGGTTGAGGGGGGTCCTGTTTGAGATTGTATAGTGAGGGGTAAAAGTTGCTAAACGCGTTGGCAATCTCTTGGGGATTAGTTAAGAGTTGTTTTGATGTGGGATGGTGCAGGGATAGAATTTCGGTCTTTTATCATTGGGCTTTTACTTGCTTTGCTAGAAGAGACCCTGTTCTATTTCTCATTGCATAGAAATTGACCTTTGAAAATTTGAAGTTGTTTTCAAATTTGTGGAGCCGCAGGGTATGTAATTGTTGCCTTAGTTCTAGGAGTTTAATGGTTTGCGCATGAGACGGGGAGGACTTGTTGAGTTTCTCTAAGCTAGAGATTTGGGATAGTACCTCGTCTATCTGCTGGGTTCTCTGGTGTCTCACTCTTTTACTCAGTTTTATGAATATACCTCTTAAGTTTGCTTTGTATGTTGACTTTGTTGGTGAATTTGCCAATGTCCAGTGTCTCGTTTAGTTTTAAAAAGGATTTGTGCTCTGTTTCTATTTCTTTTAGAATTTTGGGGTCGGTTAGTAGGGATGGGTCCAGTCTCCATATTTTCGGTGGTCCTGTGCACTGGTTGCCTATTGTAATGGATATGGGGGCATGATCCGACCACGAGATAGTGCCAATGTCCGAGTTTGTGATGTTCTGAAGTGTCCATTTGTCAACAAAAAGGAGTCGATTCATGAGTAAGACAATTGTGGGTGGGAAAAGAAAGTATAGTCCCGTTCTGAGCCATGCTGGGCTCTCCATACATCAAAGAGGTCTTATTTTTGGATGAAGGGGTTTAGAACCGGTCGCTGCAGTTGCTGTGTAGTTGATGTATCCATTGATGGGTCTCCAACTATGTTGAGGTCTCCTCCTACAATGGTGTTTCTCTGGTTCAAGTGTTTTATTTTCTTGAAAAGGCGTCTGAAAAAGTGGGGTTGTCTAGTATTAGAGCCATAGGTGTTGACTAGGGTGTAGTTAGTTTGGCCAATAGTGCCGATAAGTACTAGGTATCTGCCTTGGAGGTTCTATTAGGTTTGCTGATGTTGAAATTGGAGGGTGTCGCGGATAGCCGTGAAAACACTGTTCTCTTTCTTAGGGCCTGCGGCAAGATATATGGTGTCATATCCTTTCAGTTTAAATTTTGGAATTTTCGATTCTGCAAAATGCATTTCCTGTATAAACGCTATGTCCGCATTTTGTTTGGACAGTTCTTTCATGGAGGTTTGCCCCTTTTTTGTGGGCTGTTTAGGCCTTTAACATTCAGTGAAATTATTTTAATTGCCATTTTGCGGATTTTGGTAATGGCTATTGGTGGTAAGCAGTCTTGGGTGGTATTTAGTGGTATAGTAAAGTACAAAAACAGCTACTTGTTCTGTGTTGTTATATTTTGGCCACTGGAAAGCACCTTTATCTCAGTGAAGTTTGCTGGGTCTGGTAGTCCAGGACCAGTTCCATAGGTGCGTGGCTGGATCTAGCATGGTAGTAAAGAGGCACTTTGCTACAGTATTTTTATAATGTTTAAGAAAATTTCAGAAACTTTTTTCTGCCTATCATATGGATGCAGTAATCAAAACATATGTATTTGTATGCATGTATTGTGGGGATTGATTTCCTCAGTGGCAGCACTTTCCATGAACTTCAGTCCAATCACTGAAGTACATTTCAGGGCTTTCTTTGCCCACTTTTAATTAAAAGTAAAGTTTGCTTACTGCCAGATTCCCACACAGGGGTTCAGCTTCATACAGCATTCAAAACAAAACCCAACCTCCTAGACTTCCGGTTCCGGCGCCGCATGGAGAGGAGCTAGGAGATCTTAGCTCCCGCCACTCTCCCCAGAATCCTGCTTATAAATTCAGCCTAGCCCGAGGTAATCCACCCCCTAGCTGCCTCTCCTGAAGGGGGATACAATGGACCGCTTCGTAGAGCGATCACCTCCAACCCGGCCGCCCGTGGCGCCGAACAAGGACGGAGGGGAAGGTCCGCAGCCTGCGGCCATCATTGCGCCAGCTCGTTCCACGACCGACTGGGCGGCGGACGCACGATCGGACCCCGCGAACGTTCGTCAAGAACCTTCGCTCAGCGCTCCACGATCGGACTCCACGAACGTTCCTTCGGAACCAACGATCTCTTCAGTGGTGCATCGTTCGGATCCTCTGTTCACTTCATTACCAACTAACAACCTGCCTTCTTCACAGCTTGACCCATCCTCCACTGCCAGCATAGCACAGGCAGTGGTTCAACTCCTTACTCCAATGCTAACGGAGGCTGTGGACAAGGCGGTCTACAGGGGACTTGAGCAATTGCACAGAGACCTGCAGCAGCAGGCCCTCAGGATAGACCACGCGGAAGAGCGGATAACTACCATGGAGGATGACACTACAGCACTATCGGCCTCAGTAGCCAAATTACTGACTCTCCAAAAAGACTTGCAAGAGAAAGTCGATGACCTGGAGAACAGATCAAGACGCAACAACTTGCGCATCGTGGGTCTGCCTGAATCGGTCCCACACTCCTCCCTGACCACTCTCTGTTCTACCACAATTCCGGAACAGCTGGGACTACGCACCCCATGCATCGTGGAGAGAGCGCATCGCATTGGACAAATAAATGACACCCGTTCTAAACCCCGACCAGTCATTGTCAAGTATCTTAACTACACCGACAAGCAGGCGATCCTTGAACGTTTCCGGAAGGAACGTAAGCTGACCTTCGAAAATGAACCACTCCTAATCTTCGCAGATTATTCCATCGAGGTCATGAACAAACGCAAGGCCTTTGCGGCTGTATGCTCCACCTTGCACGGACATCAGATCAAGTTCAGCTTGGCCTATCCGGCCATTCTCTACATTCAATCACCCGCTGGAGAAAGATTGTCCTTCAAATCACCCCTAGAAGCGGAGCGCTATGTAGAAGACACAATCCAGTCGGATATGGAACAAGAAACTTCTGCCTCTCCTCACGACTCGCCTCCCTCCAGGAAATCTTCCACCTCATCCGGCCGACAACTCCCAAGTCCGGAAAAGCCCCCAGTCAAGAGAGTGAGATTCGGCCCCTCGGAGAAACGGTTCTTCCAAAAGTGATAACTGACCCTATTGGACTCAGCCAACTCCAACACCTACCAGGTGAGAGGGACTTACCCCTATTATTGCTCCCAGACCCCCGGTCTGCGAGTTTTGAATCCGAGCACAGACAAGCAGATTCTCTTGTAGCACTAACTACATATAATCAGAACTTTGCTCTTGTGGTCCTGGCACTACTTTGTTATTGTTCCGGTTTAAATGCTTGGCCCGAGACGTCCTGATATATCTATGCTATTGCTCCAGATTCATAAGAGTTTTTGGTTTAAAATCCCTACTGCAACTGGGCCATGCTGGCCGACCTCCCCCCCGATCTGATATCTGCCACCTCTTACCCACGTCTCTCTGCAATTTATTTATATCTGCCCTTTCACTCATCCCCCCCCCCTTACACCTTCCCTTTCACCCCGTTTTCTCTTTCTCCTCCTCGGAGCTCTAACTCACCTGGCTATCATGGGGAGATCTGCCGGGCGGGAGCCTTGGTGGGTTGTGCTCCATGAGGAAGAAAGTGAAGTCGCAAAGCTGTTTTAGGGGTTTCATCCCCCTACTCGCTGTAGTTCTACTTGTTAGCACAGTTAGGCCTGAATGTAATTTCAATGTAGATTGCACATTGTCTGTTTCTTTTGCTATCTCTGTTGAACCTATGATCCTTTCTCAAGTGGAAGCTAGTTTTGTTATTATCATCCCTATGCTAGGGGTACTCCTTAATACATCTTTGATACAGCCATGGCATCTCCAGCCTCTAGGGATCACATAAAAGTAGTATCATGGAATGTCAAGGGGCTGCGCTCTCCTCACAAGCGTATGCAGATCTTGAGACACCTGAAGCGCTTGGGAGCAGACGTGGCACTATTACAGGAGACACACCTTGGAGCGGATGATCTGCCCCGACTCTGCAAGCTCTGGGTGGGCAAGGCCTTTGGTTCCCCAGCCAAGGGACGCAAGGCGGGAGTACTGACCCTGATCCATAAAAACTTTTCCCATACAGTTCGCTCAGTAGAATGTGACGAAGAGGGCCGCAGGATTACTCTTCACTTAACGGTTGCCGATCGTGATATCGCTCTTTCCAATATTTATGCCATCAATTCTCCGGGACAACCCTTCTTCCAAGACCTTACCTCCTGGGTATCCCAAATTGCAGAACCCCTTCACCTCATTGGAGGCGACTTTAATACTGTCATGCACTCGACTGAAGATCGCGCCACAGGGCCAAAAAAAAGGATAGCCCGATGGGCACCTACACCCCCCTAGCTCAGTCTATGGAGATGCTCCATATGACGGATGTTTGGCGTACAGCGCACCCTATAGACAGGGAATTCACCTACTTCTCCCCTCCGCATCACTCATTCTCTCGCATAGATTACTTTTTTTGCTCCCCGGGCCTGTTACCCCTCACCTCCGCCACCTCCATCGAGGACATGGCGATTTCGGACCATTCCCCTATTACCATAGAAATTGCAGGGCCGCTAACCCCCCGTCTCTCGCAAACCTGGAGATTCCCCTCCTACCTAGCTGACAATGAGGAACTTAAAAGCTCCCTACAAGTGGCCTGGGCCGAGTACTCTGACACGAATCAAACACATATATCCTCCCCTAATTTATTTTGGGAAGCGGGGAAAGCTTTTCTCAGAGGGCGCATTATTGCGTTCGCGGCGCACTACAAAAAGCGAACGCGAGCAAGTTATTTGCAAGCCAGTGAGGCTCTCCGACGGGCGCACGATAAGTTGTCGATTTCTCGTACCCCAACCAACATACAGGATTGGCAAGCAGCTAAACAAGCATTTGACCACTGGTCTGCTAAACATGAAACTACCAAACACTCTTACTCGACGCTTATGTTTCACAAACATGGTGACAAAGCAGGTAAACTGCTAGCTAGACTCTGCAATAGACGTCACAATCCTACATTCATTGGGGCGCTGCGAGACCTGAATGGAAATGTTGTCAAGGGACCCTCTGAGATCAGCTCTCTCCTTACCCGCTTCTACTCCTCCCTATATGCAGAAGACCCCATCGACCCGGTAAGGGCCTCCGACCTCCTTGCAGGAATAGATCTTCCCTCCCTATCCCCTGATCAGCTGGAAAGACTAAATGCCCCCATCACCCTTGAAGATGTGTCTACCACAATTAAAACTCTTGCGTCCGGAAAATCCCCAGGACCGGATGGACTCTCTGCGGAGTTTTACAAACTCACAGTGGAGTTCATCCCGGCCACTCTCACCCAAG
>BLSH010453637.1:7939-18100 GCA_018402905.1 Glandirana rugosa
GAGAGAAAGAGAGAAGGAGTTGGAGAAATGGGAAAGACAGAGAAAGAGAGAAAGAAAGAAAGAAAGAAAGAAAGAAAGAAAGAAAGAAAGAAAGAAAGAAAGAAAGAAAGAAAGAGAGAAAGAGAAACAGAGAAAAAAGAGGAAGGAAGAAAGAAATAAAGTAGGAAAGAAGGAAAGAAAGACGAGAAAAAGAAAGAAAGAGAGGAAGAGAGAAAGAGAGAAGGAGAGAAGGAGTAGGAGAGATGAGAAAGAAAGATAGAGAAAGAGATGAAGGAAGAAAGAAATAAAGTAGGAAAGAAAGAGGAGAGAAAGAAAGAAAGAGATGAAGAGAGAAGGAGTTGGAGAAATGAGAAAGAAAGACAGAGAAAGAGAGAAAGGAAGAAAGAAATAAAGTAGGAAAAAAGGAAAGAAAGATGAGAAAAAGAAAGAAAGAGAGAAATATAAAAAGAGAGAAGGAGTTGGAGAAATGGGAAAGACAGAGAGAAAGAGAGAATGAGAGAAAGCCAGACAGAGAGAAAGAGAGAAGGATTTGGAGAAATGAGAAAGAAAGACATAGATAAAGAGAGAAGGAGTTGGAGAAATGGCAAAGACAGAGAGAAAGAAAGACAGAGAGAAAGAGAGAAAGAGAAAAAAGAAAGAAGAGAGAAAGAGAGAAAGAAAAAAAGAAAGAGAGAGAGAGAGAAAGACAGAAACAGAGAAAGAGAGAAGGAGTTGGAAAATGAGAAAGAAAGACAGAGAAAGAGAGGAGGGAAGAAACAAATAAAGTAGGAAAGAAGGAAAGAAAGACGAGAAAAAGATAGAAAGACGAGAAAAAGAAAGAGAGGTTGAGAAAAAGAGAGAAGGAGTTAAAGAAATGAGAAAGAAAGATAGAGAGAAAGAGAGAAAGAAAGATAGAGAGAAAGAGAGAAAGAAAGATAGAGAAAAACAGAGAAACAGAGAAGAAGTTGGAGAAATGAGAGAGAAAGACAGAGAAAGAGGGGAAGGAAGAAAGAAATAAAGTATGAAAGAAGGAATCAAAGACGAGAAAAAGAAAGAAAGAGAGGAAGAGAAAAAGAGAGAAGGAGTTGGAGAAATGGGAAAGAAAGACAGAGAGAAAGATAGAAAGAAAGATAGAGGAAAAGAGAGAAACAGAGAAAGCGAGAAGAAGTTAGAGAAATGATCAAGAAAGACAGAGAAAGAGAGGAAGGAAGAAAGAAATAAAGTACGAAAGAAGGAAAGAAAGACGAGAAAAAGAAGGATAGAAAGAGAGAAAGAAAGAAAGACAGAAAGAAAGAGAGAAACAGAGAAAGAGAGAAGGAGTTGTAGAAATGAGAAAGAAACACAGAGAAAGAGAGGAAGGAAGAAAGAAATAAAGTAGGAAAGAAGGAAAGAAAGACGAGAAAAAAAAGAAAGAGAGTAAGATAGAAGGAGTTGGAGAAATGAGAAAGAAAGACACAGAGAAAGAGAGAAAGAGAGAAGGAGTTGGAGAAATGGTAAAGACAGAGAGAAAGAGAGAAAGAAAGGCAGAGAGAAAGAGAGAAAGAGATAAGGAGTTGGAGAAATGGGAAAGACAGAGAGAAAGAGAGAAAGAAAGACAGAGAGAAAGAGAGAATAGAAAGACAGAGAGAAAGAGAGAAAGAAAAAAAGAGAGGAAGAGAGGAAGCAAGAAAGAAATAAAGTAGGAAAGAAGGAAACAAAGACGAGAAAAAGAAAGAAAGAGAGGAAGAGAGAAAGAGAGAAGGAGAGAGGGAGTGGGAGAGATGAGAAAGAAAGATAGAGAAAGAGATGAAGGAAGAAAGAAATAAAGTAGGAAAGAAAGACGAGAAAAAGAAAGAAAGAGATGAAGAGAGAAGGAGTTGGAGAAATGAGAAAGAAAGACAGAGAAAGAGAGAAAGGAAGAAAGAAATAAAAAAGGAAAAAAGGAAAGAAAGACGAGAAAAAGAAAGAAAGAGAGGAAAATAAAAAGAGAGAAGGAGTTGGAGAAATGGGAAAGACAGAGAGAAAGAGAGAATGAGAGAAAGCCAGACAGAGAGAAAGAGAGAAGGATTTGGAGAAATGAGAAAGAAAGACATAGAGAAAGAGAGAAGGGGTTGGAGAAATGGCAAAGACAGAGAGAAAGAAAGACAGAGAGAAAGAGAGAAAGAGAAAAAAGAAAGAAGAGAGAAAGAGAGAAAGAAAGAAAGAAAGAGAGAGAGAAAGACAGAAACAGAGAAAGAGAGAAAGAGATAAGGAGTTGGAGAAATGGGAAAGACAGAGAGAAAGAGAGAAAGAAAGACAGAGAGAAAGAGAGAATAGAAAGACAGAGAGAAAGAGAGAAAGAAAAAAAGAGAGAAAGAGAGGAAGCAAGAAAGAAATAAAGTAGGAAAGAAGGAAAGAAAGATGAGAAAAAGAAAGAAAGAGAGGAAGAGAGAAAGAGAGAAGGAGTGGAAGAGATGAGAAAGAAAGACAGAGAAAGAGAGGAAGGAAGAAAGAAATAAAGTACGAAAGAAATACGAGAAAAAGAAAGAAAGAGAGAAAGAGAGAAGGAGTTGGAGAAATGGGAAAGATAGAGAGAAAGAGAGAAAGAGAGAAAAGAAAGACAGAGAGAAAGAATGAAAGAAAGAAAGAGAGAAACAGAGAAAGAAAGACAAATAGAAAGAGAAAGAAAAAGAGAAATAAAGACAGAGAAAGAGAGGAAGGAAGAAAGAAAGAAGGTTGGAAAGAAGGAAAGAAAGACGAGAAAAAGAAAGAAAGAGAGAAGGAGTTGGAGAAATGGAAAGATAGAGAGAAAAAGAGAAAGAAAAACAAGAGAGAAAGAGAGAAGGAGTTAAAGAAATGAAAAAGAAAGACAGAGAGAAAGAGTGAAAGAGAGAGAGAAAGAGAGAAACAGAGAAAGAGAGAAGGAGTTGGAGAAATGAGAAAGAAAGACAGAAAAAGAGAGGAATGAAGAAAGAAAGAAAGTAGGAAAGAAACACGAGAAAAAGAAAGAAAGAGAGAAAGAGAGAAGGAGTTGGAGAAATGAGAAATAAAGACAGAGAAAAAGAGGAAAGAAGAAAGAAAGAAGGTTGGAAAGAAGGAAAGAAAGACGAGAAAAAGAAAGAAAGAGAGAAGGAGTTGGAGAAATGAGAAAGAAAGACAGAGAAAGAGAGGGAGGAAGAAAGAAATAAAGTAGGAAAGAAGGAAAGAAAGACGAGAAAAGAAAGAAAGAGAGTAAGAGAGAAGGAGTTGGAGAAATGGGAAAGACAGAGAGAAAGAGAGAAAGAAAGACAGAGAGAAAGAGAGAAGTAGTTGGAGAAATGGGAAAGATAGAGAGAAAGAGAGAAAAGAAAGACAGAGAGAAAGAATGAAAGAACGAAAGAAAGAGAGAAACAGAGAAAGAGAGAAGGAGTTGGAGAAATGAGAAAGAAAGACAGAGAAAGAAAAATAAAGGAAGAAAGAAATAAAGTAGCAAAGAAGGAAAAGAAGACGAAAAAAGGAAAGAAAGAGAGGAGGAGAGAAAAAGAGAAGGAGTTGTAGAAATGAGAAAGAAAGACAGAGAAAGAGAGGAATGAAGAAAGAAAGAAAGTAGGAAAGAAGGAAAGAAATACGAGAAAAAGAAAGAACGAAAGTAAAAGAGAAGGAGTTGGAGAAATGAGAAAGAAAGACAGAGAGAAAGAGAGAAGGATTTGGAGAAATGTGAAAGACAGAGAGAAAAGAGAGAAAGAAAGACAGAGAGAAAGAGAGGAGTTGGAGAAATGGGAAAGACAGAGAAAAAGAAAGACAGAGAGAAAGAGAGAAAAGAAAGACAGAGTAAAAGAGAGAGAGAGAGAGAGCAACAGAAAGAGAAAAGGAGTTGGAGAAATGAGAAAGACAGAGAAAGAGAGGAATGAAGTAAGAAGAGAAGTAGGAAAGAAGGAAAGAAAGACAGAGAAAAAGAAAGATAGAAAGACAGAGAAAAAGAAAGATAAAAAAACAGAGAAAAAGAAAGATAGAGAGAGAGAAAGAAAGAAAAACAGAGAGAAACAGTGAAAGAGAGAAGGAGTTGGAGAAATGAGAAAGAAAGACAGAAAAAGAGAGGAATGAAGAAAGAAAGAAAGTAGGAAAGAAAGACGAGAAAAAGAAAGAAACAGAGAAAGAGAGAAGGAGTTGTAGAAATGAGAAAGAAAGACAGGTAAAAAGAGGAAGGAAGAAAGAAAGAAAGTATGAAAGACGGAAAGAAAGACGAGAAAAAGAAAGAGAGGAAGAGAGAAGGAGAGAAAGAGAGAAGAAGATGGAGAAATGAGAAAGAAAGACAGAGAGAAAGAGAGAAGGTGTTTGAGAAATGGGAAAGAAAGACAGAGAAAGAGAGGAAGGAAGAAAGAAATAAAGTAGGAAAGAAAGACGAGAAAGAGAGAAGGAGTTGGAAAATGAGAAGGAAAGACAGAGAAAGAGAGTAAGGAAGAAAGAAATAAAGTAGGAAAGAAGGAAAGAAAGACGACAAAAAGAAAGAAAGATGAGAAAAAGAGAGTTAGAAAAAAAGAGAGAAGGAGTTAAAGAAATGAAAAAGAAAGATATAGAGAAAGAGAGAAAGAAAGATAGAGAGAAAGAGAGAAACAGAGAAAAAGAGAAGGAGTTGGAGAAATGAGAAAGAAAGACAGAGAAAGAGAGGAAGGAAGAAAGAAAGACATAGAGAAAGAGAGAAAGAGAGAAGGAGTTGGAGAAATGGGAAAGACAGAGAAAGAAAGAAAGAAAGAAAGAAAGAAAGAAAGAAAGAAAGAAAGAAAGAAAGAAAGAAAGAAAGAAAGAAAGAAAGAAAGAAAGAAAGAAAGAAAGAGAGAAACAGAGAAAAAAGAGGAAGGAAGAAAGAAATAAAGTAGGAAAGAAGGAAAGAAAGACGAGAAAAAGAAAGAAAGAGAGGAAGAGAGAAAGAGAGAAGGAGAGAAGGAGTAGGAGAGATGAGAAAGAAAGATAGAGAAAGAGATGAAGGAAGAAAGAAATAAAGTAGGAAAGAAAGACGAAAGAAAGAAAGAGATGAAGAGAGAAGGAGTTGGAGAAATGAGAAAGAAAGACAGAGAAAGAGAGAAAGGAAGAAAGAAATAAAGTAGGAAAAAAGGAAAGAAAGACGATAAAAAGAAAGAAAGAGAGGAATATAAAAAGAGAGAAGGAGTTGGAGAAATGGGAAAGACAGAGAGTAAGAGAGAATGAGAGAAAGCCAGACAGAGAGAAAGAGAGAAGGATTTGGAGAAATGAGAAAGAAAGACATAGAGAAAGAGAGAAGGAGTTGGAGAAATGGCAAAGACAGAGAGAAAGAAAGACAGAGAGAAAGAGAAAAAAGAAAGAAGAGAGAAAGAGAGAAAGAAAGAAAGAAAGAGAGAGAGAGAGAAAGACAGAAACAGAGAAAGAGAGAAGGAGTTGGAAAATGAGAAAGAAAGACAGAGAAAGAGAGGAGGGAAGAAACAAATAAAGTAGGAAAGAAGGAAAGAAAGACGAGAAAAAGAAAGAAAGACGAGAAAAAGAAAGAGAGGTAGAGAAAAAGAGAGAAGGAGTTAAAGAAATGAGAAAGAAAGATAGAGAGAAAGAGAGAAAGAAAGATAGAGAGAAAGAGAGAAAGAAAGATAGAGAGAAACAGAGAAACAGAGAAAGAGAGAAGAAGTTGGAGAAATGAGAAAGAAAGACAGAGAAAGAGAGGAAGGAAGAAAGAAATAAAGTATGAAAGAAGGAATCAAAGACGAGAAAAAGAAAGAAAGAGAGGAAGAGAAAAAGAGAGAAAGAGAGAAGGAGTTGGAGAAATTGGAAAGACAGAGAGAAAGAGAGAAAGAAAGACAGAGAGAAAGATAGAAGGAGTTAAAGTAATGAGAAAGAAAGACAGAGAGAAAGAGAGAAAGAAAGATAGAGGAAAAGAGAGAAACAGAGAAAGCGAGAAGAAGTTAGAGAAATGATCAAGAAAGACAGAGAAAGAGAGGAAGGAAGAAAGAAATAAAGTACGAAAGAAGGAAAGAAAGACGAGAAAAAGAAGGATAGAAAGAGAGAAAGAAAGAAAGACAGAGAGAAAGAGAGAAGCAGAGAAAGAGAGAAGGAGTTGTAGAAATGAGAAAGAAACACAGAGAAAGAGAGGAAGGAAGCAAGAAATAAAGTAGGAAAGAAGGAAAGAAAGACGAGAAAAAGAAAGAAAGAGAGTAAGATAGAAGGAGTTGGAGAAATGAGAAAGAAAGACACAGAGAAAGAGAGAAAGAGAGAAGGAGTTGGAGAAATGGGAAAGACAGAGAGAAAGTGAGAAAGAAAGACAGAGAGAAAGAGAGAATAGAAAGACAGAGAGAAAGAGAGAAAGAAAAAAGAAAGAAAGAGAGGAAGCAAGAAAGAAATAAAGTAGGAAAGAAGGAAACAAAGACGAGAAAAAGAAAGAGAGGAAGAGAGAAAGAGAGAAGGAGAGAGGGAGTGGGAGAGATGAGAAAGAAAGATAGAGAAAGAGATGAAGGAAGAAAGAAATAAAGTAGGAAAGAAAGACGAGAAAAAGAAAGAAAGAGATGAAGAGAGAAGGAGTTGGAGAAATGAGAAAGAAAGACAGAGAAAGAGAGAAAGGAATAAAGAAAAAAAAAGGAAAAAAGGAAAGAAAGACGAGAAAAAGAAAGAAAGAGAGGAATATAAAAAGAGAGAAGGAGTTGGAGAAATGGGAAAGACAGAGAGAAAGAGAGAATGAGAGAAAGCCAGACAGAGAGAAAGAGAGAAGGATTTGGAGAAATGAGAAAGAAAGACATAGAGAAAGAGAGAAGGAGTTGGAGAAATGGCAAAGACAGAGAGAAAGAGAGAAAGAGAAAAAAGAAAGAAGAGAGAAAGAGAGAAAGAAAGAAAGAAAGAGAGAGAGAAAGACAGAAACAGAGAAAGAGAGAAAGAGATAAGGATTTGGAGAAATGGGAAAGACAGAGAGAAAGAGAGAAAGAAAGACAGAGAGAAAGAGAGAATAGAAAGACAGAGAGAAAGAGAGAAAGAAAAAAGAGAGAAAGAGAGGAAGCAAGAAAGAAATAAAGTAGGAAAGAAGGAAAGAAAGATGAGAAAAAGAAAGAAAGAGAGGAAGAGAGAAAGAGAGAAGGAGTGGGAGAGATGAGAAAGAAAGACAGAGGAAGAGAGGAAGGAAGAAAGAAATAAAGTAGGAAAGAAAGACGAGAAAAAGAAAGAAAGAGAGAAAGAGAGAAGGAGTTGGAGAAATGGGAAAGATAGAGAGAAAGAGAGAAAGAGAGAAAAGAAAGACAGAGAGAAAGAATGAAAGAAAGAAAGAAAGAAAGAACGAAAGAAAGAAAGAAAGAGAGAAACAGAGAAAGAAAGACAAATAGAGAGAGAAAGAAAAAGAGAAATAAAGACAGAGAAAGAGAGGAAGGAAGAAAGAAAGAAGGTTGGAAAATAGGAAAGAAAGACGAGAAAAAGAAAGAAAGAGAGAAGGAGTTGGAGAAATGGAAAGATAGAGAGAAAAAGAGAAAGAACGACAAGAGAGAAAGAGAGAAGGAGTTAAAGAAATGAAAAAGAAAGACAGAGAGAAAGAGTGAAATAGAGAGAGAAAGAGAGAAACAGAGAAAGAGAGAAGGAGTTGGAGAAATGAGAAAGAAATACAGAAAAAGAGAGGAATGAAGAAAGAAAGAAAGTAGGAAAGAAAGACGAGAAAAAGAAAGAAAGAGAGAAGGAGTTGGAGAAATGAGAAATAAAGACAGAGAAAAAGAGGAAGGAAGAAAGAAAGAAGGTTGGAAAGAAAGAAAGAAAGACGAGAAAAAGAAAGAAAGAGAGAAGGAGTTGGAGAAATGAGAAAGAAAGACAGAGAAAGAGAGGAAGGAAGAAAGAAATAAAGTGGCAAAGAAGGAAAGAAAGATGATAAAAAGAAAGAAACAGAGTAAGAGAGAAGTAGTTGGAGAAATGAGAAAGAAAGACATAGAGAAAGAGAGAAGGAGTTGGAGAAATGGGAAATAAAGACAGAGAAAGAGAGGAAGGAAGAAAGATAGAAAGTAAGAAAGACGATAAAAAGAAAGAAAGAGAGAAAGAGAGAAGGAGTTGGAGAAATGAGAAAGAAAGACAGAGAAAGAGAGGAAGGAAGAAAGAAATAGAGTGGCAAAGAATGAAAGAAAGATGATAAAAAGAAAGAAACAGAGTAAGAGAGAAGTAGTTGGAGAAATGAGAAAGAAAGACATAGAGAAAGAGAGAAGGAGTTGGAGAAATGGGAAAGACAGAGAGAAAGAAAGACAGAGAGAAAGAGAGAAGGAGAGAAAAGAAAGACAGAGAGAAAGAAAGAAAGAGAGAAAGAGAGAAACAGAGAAAGAGGGGAAGGAAGAAATAAATAAAGTAGGAAAGAAGGAAAGAAAGATTAGAAAAAGAAAGAAAGAGAGGAAGAGAGAAAGAGAGAAGGAGAGAAGGAGTGGGAGAGATGAGAAAGAAAGACAGAGAAAGCGAGGAAGGAAGAAAGAAATAAAGTAGGAAAAAAAGAAGAGAAAAAGAAAGAAAGAGAGGAAGAGAGGAGTTAAAAGATGAGAAAGAAACACAGAGAGAAAGAGAGAAAGAAAGATAGAGAGAAAGAGAGAAACAGAGAAACAGAGAAAGAGAGAAGGAGTTGGAGAAATGAGAAAGAAAGACAGAGAAAGAAAGAAAGGAAGGAAGAAAGAAATAAAGTAGGAAAGAAAGACGAGAAAAAGAAAGAAAGAGAGGAAGAGAGAAAGAGAGAAGGAGTGGGAGAGATGAGAAAGAAAGAAAGAGAAAGAGAGGAATTAAGAATGAAATAAAGTAGGAAAAAAAGACGAGAAAAAGAAAGAAAGAGAGGAAGAGAGAAGGAGTTGGAGAAATGAGAAAGAAAGACAAAGAGAAAGAGAGGAGTTAAAAGATGAGAAAGAAAGACAGAGAGAAAGAGAGAAAGAAAGAGAGAGAGAAAAAGAGAAACAGAGAAAGAGAGAAGGAGTTGCAGAAATGAGAAAGAAAGAGCAGAAGGAAGAAAGAAATAAAGTAAGAAAGAAAGACGAGAAGAAGAAAGAAAGAGAGGTAGAGAGAAAGACAGAAGGAGTTGGAGAAATGAGAAAGAAACAGAGGAAGGAAGAAAGAAATAAAGTATGAAAGAAGGAAAGAAAGACGATAAAAAGAAATAAAGAGAAAAAGAGAGAAGGAGTTCGAGAAATGAGAAAGAAAGACATAGAGAAAGAGAGAAGGAGTTGGAGAAATGAGAAAGAAAGACAGAGAAAGAGAGGAAGGAAGAAAGAAATAAAGTAGGAAAGAAGGAAAGAAAGACAAGAAAAAGAAATAAAGAGAGTAAGAGAGAAGGAGTTCGAGAAATGAGAAAGAAAGACAGAGAGAAAGAGAGAAAAGAAAGACAGAGAGAAAGAGAGAAAGAAAGAAAGAGAGAAATAGAGAAAGAGAGAAACAGAAAAAGAGAGAAGGAGTTGGAGAAATGAGAAAGACGAGAAAAGGAAAGAAAGAGAGGAAGAGAGAAAAAGAGAAGGAGTTGGAGAGATGAGAAAGAAAGGCAGAGAAAGAGAGTAAGGAAGAAAAAAATAAAGTAGGAAAGAAAGAAGAGAAAAAGAAAGAAGGAGTTGGAGAAATGGAAAGATAGAGAGAAAGAGAGAAAGAAAGACAGAGAGAAAAAGAGAAGGAGTTGGACAAATGAGAAAGAAAGACAGAGAAAGGGAGGAATGAAGAAAGAAAGAAAGTAGGAAAGAAAGATAAGAAAAAGAAAGAAAGAGAGGAAGAGTTGGAGAAATTAGAAAGAAAGACAGAGAGAAAGAGAGAAGGTGTTGGAGAAATTAGAAATAAAGACAGAGAAAGAGAGGAAGGAAGAAAGAAAGTAGGAATGAAGGAAAGAAAGATGAGAAATAGAAAGAAAGAGAGAAAGAGAGAAGGAGTTGGAGAAATGAGAAAGAAAGAGAAAAAGAAAGAAAGAGAGGAAGAGAGAAGGAGTTGCAGAAATGAGAATGAAAGACAGAGAAAAAGAGAGAAGGAGTGGTAGAAATGGGAAAGACAGAGAGAGAGAGAAGGAAAGACAGAGAGAAAGAGAGAAAAGAAAGACAGAGAGAAAGAGAGAAAGAAAGACAGAGAAAGAGAGGAAGGAAGAAAGAAATAAAGTAGGAAAGAAGGAGAGAGAGAAGGAGAGAAATTAAGGACCAGAGCAGAAAGAGAGGAAGAAAGGATGAAATAAAGAAAGAAGGAAGGAGAGAAAGAGACAGAAAGAAAGAGAGAAAGAGAGACAGAAAGAAAAGAGAGAAAGAGAGACAGAAAGGAAGAGAG
>BLSH010453650.1:0-12398 GCA_018402905.1 Glandirana rugosa
CAGAACTTGCATAGAGTGAAAGGTGAGACACTGGAAGCCACACCCACTTTAATGGCCGCATCCACTTTCTAACCAATCCCACATGTGCCTGGCATTGGCACGCTTAGCGTGCCTCATTAATTTCCCTATTTGATTCTTCAAGGTGTTTCCTTCCATTACAATACATTTTTTACAAGACTTTCTTTAAAGCCTAACTTCAGGTTTTGTATTACAACTGTACTTTAAAGTGCAAGTTCACCTTTACAGAAAAATCTGTAAGGTGAACTTACACTGGTCCCTCTTCCCATTGCACCGGGTCCCACTAACCTGGAGTATGGCGAGCCCCCGGCATTGACCGATCGCATGGCAGCTGTACCGGTCCGGGGATATGAATTCCCCTGCGGCTTTCTCTCCTCTTCGCCCGTGGTGTCAGGTCGGGCTATGCAGATTCTGATTGGTTGACGCCGCCCATGTGATGGCGCCAACCAATCAGAATGCTCTTAAATGTATCCTCTTACCCTTTAACCACTTCAACCCCAAAAGGTTTTACCCCCTTAATGACCAGGCCATTTTTTGTGATACGGCACTGCATTATTTTAACTGACAATTGCGCGGTTGTGCGACGCTGTAACCAAATAAAATTGTTGTCCTTTTTTCCCACAAATAGAGCTTTTTGGTGGTATTTGATCACCTCTGTGGGTTTTATTTTTTCCGCTATAAACAAAAAAAATAGGGACAATTTTGAAAAAAAAAAACAATATTTTTTACTTTCCGCTGTAAGACACATCCAATAAAAAAACTATAAAAATCCCAATAAGCGTATATTGATTGGTTTGCACAAAAGTTATAGCATCTACAAACTACGGGATAGATTTAGGGACTTTTTAAAAATTAAGTTATGTAGTAATGGCGGCGATCTGCAATTTTTAGCGGAATTGCGACATTGCGGCAGACAAATCTGTGACAGTACAGTCAATACAGTGATCAGTGCTAAAAAAATGCACTGTCACTATATAAATGACACTGGCAGGGAATGGGTGGGGCGATCAGAGGGTTAAATGTGTTCCCTCAGTGTGCTTTCTTACTGTGTGTGTGTGTGGGGGGGGGGGGGGATTCACTGCAGGAACAGAGAGATCTTTATTCCTGATTAGCAGGCAGCACAGATCCCTCTTTTCCTGTCTGACAGAACGACGGTCTGCTTTGTTTACATTAGGAGACCGCCATTCTGTCATTCCACGGAGCGATCACGGGAGGCCAGTGGCCATCGTGGCCCCTGGGCCTGCCGATTGGTTTCCGCTGTGTCCAAGCACAGCGGGAGTGGGTCGCCCGTGGCACATGTGCGCCCCAGACCAGGTCGCGTGGACAACGTACAAGTATGTTGCTTCGTGCAGCTGGGCCGCCTTGCCGCATTATATGTGCGGTGGGCGATCCGGAACTGGTTGAATTATTTATTTGGGCTAAGCTGACCCAAAAAAACTATTTCCATTATTAAAGTGGAGTTCCACCCAAAAGTGGAACTTCCGCTTTAAGAGGAGGTGACCCCCTGACATGCCACAATTGCCATGGCGAGAGCGGTCAGGCGGTCTTTGACATCACTTCTGTCTCACGTTCTCGGTGTCCCCGGCTCACTTTACTAGGAACTGATGTTTTGCAATGCAACCTGCATTTCAAAACATTCAGTGGAATACAGGGGAGACATTGGGGGACTTTTAGACCCCGCATGTCTCAATAAAGAGAACTTTTTGTGATGAAAAAAAAAAGTAAACTTTAAGTAAACTTTAAAATTTTTTTTTTTTTTGCAAGAAGTAAAGTTACACAAAAACACACAAAATCCCCCTCCCAAAAAAATTTGAGGCCCCCCATCTCCACATATACACACGCAGGGGAGGGCTGGGCCAGGGGGCAGGGTGGCAATTGCCCCCCCAGGCCACCCCAACTTACATTCGAAATGGCTGGCGACCGTTGCCCGCTGACAATATTTTCTTTTTGTGGAGGAAGTAGGGGTCAGGGGCACAGCCGCCAACTAACTGCAAGCAGAGGGGGTCGCCCAGGGCCGGCCCTACCATGGATGATGTCTATTATGGGAGCCGGTCCAGGAGGCAGGACTTCGTATGACAACCAGGTAAGCAGGAGACCTCTTTCTGCATTGCAGGCTGCATTGGATGGGCACTGATGAGGCTGCATTGATGGGCACTGATGAGGCTGCAGGGCACTGATGAGGCTGCATTGATGGGCACTGATCAGGCTGCATTGATGGGCACTGATGAGGCTGCACCTCCTTTGTTGCTATTTACATTAAATTATGTTACCACATTGTATCATATTTGTTTTGCTTCATAACATCAATATCTGTTATAAAACCAGGTGGGCATGGATGGTGAGCTGATTCGGTGGTTCAATGGGCCACTTTACTGGACTTGCCCCCCAGGCCTAACACTGCCAGCTCTCTTCTGCGTGCGTCAGGGTACCTACACGTGAAAACGTTGATTGCGATACACATGTAACATATCGCCGCGTACGCCAGAGGGAGAGCAATAATTCTATCACCAGACTTCCTATGTAACACTAAACTGATACCTATAGGGGCTTTGAGATGTCACCTATAGAAAATATAGGGTACTGAAGTTTGACGCCATGTCACGGGGCGCACAAAAATGTAAGGTTTGGCATGTGGGGTATCTAGTTTCTCGCAACCTCGTCTTTTATATTTTACCAAAAATTTGGGTAATTTATTGCGTTTATTTTCCCTATAATTCATGTTAGCGTGTTTTTACTGAAATTTTGCGTTTCCTAGACGTTTGCGGTAATATCATTTTAAATAAAAAAAAATTGGAACTACCACTATTTTATTCTCTAGGGTGTCAGCTTTCTGAAAATATATAATGTTTGGGGGTTTTGTGTAATCTTCAGACCTAAAATTATTTTTTAAACGTGTGTGCAAATAATGGAAATATGGATCAGTGAACGGGTTAAAGGAGAATGATTAATAAAAAAAAATATATATATATATATATATATATATATATATTGTTTTTTTTTTTTTACAATTCAGTAAACTTTAGTCGAGAAAAAGACAGATATCGTTACAATGGCAAGAAAGACAATGCTTCTCATTAGGTACATTTATATTGTACAACCATAAGTGTTAACAAATCAGTAGTATAAAACTTTACATGTATGATATGCCTCCAATCGGGGTGAAGGCGATCATCAGTTACAGTCTGGTAATCATTATATTTTAATTATGAGAGAGGTTCAATGAGAAAGGAACATGAGCAAGAGTGATTGAACGGAGCAGGTGTGCAGAATGGGATAGGTATGGGCAGTATCGGAAAATGCCTCCCAAAGCAATGTGGCTTGGCGTTGCAAGGTGGGAGGATTAAGGAGTCGGGTTGACACTGGCTGCCAATGGTTAGGAGGAACGTCAATCAGAATCATCCTGGCATTAGCGATACAATGGTGTACAGATGAGGTGGTCTATAAGGCCAAAAGGGGGGGGGGGAGAGGGAAGGGGGTGGAGGGAAGGGAGGTGGTGAGGGCGAGGGGTCTCCAGAGAGGGTCTGAGGCGTTGCAAACCAGGTAAAAAAAATATATATATTAGTTAAACCCATAGGTGTGCGCAGCCTATTGCATTAGGGTGTGCCCCACAAAGCGCAAACAAACATGAGTGTGTGTATATGGCCGAAAGGCAGAGATAGGTGTCAGTAGTTTATTTTAATTTAATTTAATTTATCTTTTTACAATTTTGTTTTTTATTATTTTTTACAATATTATATTTTATTATTTTTTTTAGAATTTTTTTAGGAGCCCTGTTAGGGGGCTTTGGTGAAATTTCAGGGGTCTAAACCCCTGATGTCTCACTTTTGAGACAGAAAAAGAGACTGAGGACAGAGATTCCACAGTCCCTTTCTCTGCAGCCAAGCAGTAGGGGGAATCTGCACAGTACAGGGTGATTAGGGTGTGCCCAGGCACACCTTCCACCCTATGTGTGCACGCCTATGGTTAAACCCACAAGTGCTTTAGAAATTGGATGAAAGGTTTAGAACTGGGAAACACTTTTTAAAAAATAATTAGTGCATTTTATATACTATTTATATAGGTCAGACCAAAATGAGGGACAAATGTGGAGGAAAGAGGGACAAAGGGGTTTTGCTCCAAATCAGGGACAGTCCCTCGAATTTAGGGGCAGTTAGAAGCTATGTCTATATGCCATATATAGGGCTATATTCCTGCAGCTCTAAGGACCAACATTGAGTTGGGCTGAACGCTGCTCAGCCATTCACAAGAAGCCTTGTATTTTCATGAATTAATATATGGCTTCCTTTGCTGGGCTGGGGTGGGGAGGTAGATGGATGTCACAATCCCCCCCTCAGCCAGAGGAAGTCTAAATACAAAGCTACACGTCCACAAAAAGATACTTGATTCATTGTTTTCTAAAAAGGAAGGGAGGGGTGCAGGTAGGTGGGGAAGGGGCAGAGACAAGGGTGGCCCAGGGGAAGGGAAGGGAAGGCCCTGCACCTTTTCTCTGGAAAAAAAAAACTTGAAATAAAACCACTAATTTGGGCCACCATGCCATAGCAGGAGAGATTGCCAAACAACTCTTGCAGGCAGATCTTTCCTGAAACAATTACAATTGTGACTACCCTGTAATGTCTGCGGCCCTTTCCACTCTTCTAAGCAGTGCCAGATTAAGACCTGGGGGGGCCCGGGGTCTTCAAGTTTAGGAGTCCATCAACATAGAATTTAGATTATATGACAAATAAAAAAGTGAATTGAACAGTGGTGTAGTGGTTAGCACTTTCACCTGGCAGCAAAAGGGTCGCTGGTTCGAATCCCAACCACGGCACTACCTGCCTGGAGTTTGCATGTTCTCCCTGTGCCTGCGTGGGTTTCCTCTGGGTACTCCGGTTTCCTCCCACACTCCAAAGACATGCTGGTAGGTTAATTAGATCCTGTCTAAATTGGCCCTAGTATATGAATGTGAGTTGGGGACTTTAGATTGTAAGCTCTTTGAGGGTAGGGACTGATGTGAATGTACAATGTATATGTAAAGCGCTGCGTAAATTGACGGCGCTATATAAGTACCTGAAATAAAATAAATGAATAATAAACTTCTAAAAAAAAAAAAAGTTAGGTTCTGATGAAGACACTTGTCAAATTTTTGTTTTCTCGGTTTTATTGACTGTAAGAATTCACATTACACAGGTAATTGGAACTGGCAAGTCATACATCACAGTAAAGCCGGGTACACAGGAATTTTCATCCGTTGTTTGTTGGATGCCTCATATGGAATCTGAAGAGATTACTAAACATCTGAAAATTCTCGTATGACAAAATGCAACGTCAGAAGTGATGTGATGTGTTATGCCTCGTACACACGGGACGACGATCGTACGTACGATCATCTCAAATCGTATGTTGGCTGTTGTATGTAGCATACTGACTGCACTACACGATCGTACGACCACAGAAAGAACGTTCAGGTGCATGTAATTAGCATCCGGCCGTTCCTGACTTCTGAGCATGCGTGTTTTGCACAATACAACTTGTTGTACCAACTGCTCCGTACACACGATACAACGGTCGTATGAGAGATTGTTGGTACGACCAAGTTTTCTAGTCTGCTCATACAACTCCCCTTGTACGACCGTCGTATGTCGGCTGTTCTAATCGTGCATACGAATGATCGATTTTGCATACAACGGTCATTCATACGACCTGTTGTATACAATCGTCGTCCTGTGTGTACCAGGCTTATGTAGTTTTGTATGTGTTCTTTCATTTCTGAGCATGCATAGTCTTGCTCTAGCAATTTCTTTTCGGGCGAAAACTGTACTCATTAAACAAAAATTGGACGTTGTGTTCAAAAACGGCAAAAATTTTTGCGCCTGCACATCAGTTTTTGTCGTCCAAAAATTCGGAATCGGCTGTTGAAAGCACCATGCTAAAGCCTCGTATACACAGGACGACGATCGTACGTACGATCATCTCAAATCGTATGTTGGATAATATAACTTGCATACTGACTGCACTACACGATCGTACGACCACAAAAAGACCGTTCAGGTGCATGTAATTAGCATCCGGCCGTTCCTGACTTCGGAGCATGCGTGTTTTGCACAATACAACTTGTTGTACCAACTGCTCTGTACACACGATACAACGGTCGTATGAGAGCTTGCTGGTACGATCAAGTTTTCTAGTCTGCTCATACAACTCCCTTGTACGACCGTCGTATGTTCAACTGTTCAAATCGCGCATACGAACGATCGATATCGCATACAGCGGTCGTGAGTACGATCTGTTGTATACAATCGTCGTCCCATGTGTACGAGGCTTAACAATCAGACAATCAGCAGATCGTTCGTCAGATGAAATTTCTCTTCAGATTTTCTGATCGTGTGTACGGCCTTTATTCATTACACTACAATATTTACACACGATCAGAAAATCTGACGAGAAATTTTGTCCAATGAACGATCTGCCAATTGTCTGATTCTTAGTATGGTGCTTTTCGACAGTCGATTCCACATTTTTGGATGACAAAAACTGATATGGAGGCTCGAAAATTGTTGTCGTTTTTGAACACAATGTCCGATTTTCGTTTAATTAGTACAGTTTTCACCTGAAAAAAAATCACTAGAGCAAGACTACGCATGTCAGAAACGAAAGAACTCATACAAAGCTATTCAACACATTACGTCACTTCTGACGTTGCATTTTGTCATACGAGAATTTTCGGATGTTTAATATCCTCTTCAGATTTGATATGAGACTAGGATCCAACAACGAACGGATGAAACTCATCCAATAATCTGATGGTGTGTACTCAGCTTTACTCATCAATCTGTGTCATCTTAAAGGACACCACTCTTGACATCCAATAGGCACAGAGCACGTGAGCCTGGTACAGACTATCAGTTTTTTTTAATTCATGCTGAATGAAAATCAACTAAAGAGCTCGGGAGGAAATCCTCTACTAACAATCCAAAGTTAGCAATATCTCCGCTGAGCTATTGTGTTCTGACAGAGGGTCTGCCCCCCCGCCCCCCCAGAACGCACCGATCGGCAGAACTTTTTCAGTCATGCCCATTCGACAGATGCTGGGCGTTTGGCTTCTGTAGGACCGGCTGCCATACACACGGCCTGAGTGCCGCTGGTTTCTATTGAACCGCCCAATATTCAGCCCCTGTGTACGGATCTTAAGTCTTTCATGAGTCATCATGGTCTCACATAATTCTTTTTCAGTGCCAATTTGCTGAACGATCTTTCTCAGAAAACACCTAGTGACCATCGTGCTCAAATACTGCATATTTTAAGAACTAAAAGGGTTCTTTAACCACTTCAGCCCCGGAAGGATTTCCCCCTTTAGGACCAGAGCCCTTTTTGCTATTCGGCGCTGCGTCGCTGTAACTGACAATTGCGCAGTCGTGCGACGTTGTACCCAAACGAAATTTGCATCCTTTTTTTCCCACAAACAGAGCTTTCTTTTGGTGGTATTTGATTCCCTCTGCGTCATTTCTGATCACCGCTATAAACAAAAGAAGAGCGACAATTTTGCAAAAAAAACCCAAATTTCTTACTTTTTGCTAAAATACAAATCCAAAAAAAAAAATATAAAAAAACATTTTTTCATCGGTTTTGGCCGATTTATATTCTTCCTCATATTTGTGATAAAAAAAATTGCAATCGGCGTTTATTGATTGGTTTGCGCAAAAGTGATCGTGTTTACGGATGATGAGAATTAATTTCTGGGGTTTTTATTTATTTATTTATTTTTACTAGTAATGGCGGCGATCTGCAATTTTTAGCGGTACTGCGATATTGCAGCGGACATGTCGGACACTTTTGACACTTTTTGGGGACGATTGGCATTTATACAGCTATCAGTGCTATAAAAATGCACTGATTACTGTGTAAATGCCATTGGCAGTGAAGGGGTTAACCTGCAGGGGGCGCTCTAAGGGTTAACTGTGTTCCCTGGGCGTGTTCTAACTGTGTTTGGGCTGCCCTAGCAGGGGAAGGGAAGTGATCACAGCTTCCATGTAGAGGAAGGCTGTGATCACAGCCCTTCCCCCCTCACAGAACGGAGGTCCGCGTTTACTTACACAGACCTCCGTTCTTTCACTCCGGAAGGGCATCGCGGGTGGCCGGCGGAGATCGAATCCGCCGCACCCGCTCCCTGGCCCTCCCCGGACACAGTGAGCGTGCGCCGTCATATGACAGTGATTCTCGCAGGAGCGCCACACTGTCGCCGTCAATTGCCGATCAGCGGTCGGCAAGCGGTTAAAAATTTTCCATATATATATATATACACAACTTAGTTAAAAAAAGTGTGGAAACTTTTTGAATAACCCTCGCACATTAAAGTGGTTGTAAACCACTGAAAAAACAAAACAAAAACAAAACTTGCAAGACAATGCCATGATGTGCTAGTATGCACCACATACTAGCACATTATGAAATACTTACCTTAGGGGGGGGCGCATGCGCGATGTAGAGCTGAGCGGCCGCACCTGATCGGAGCTCCGCCGGCCTGAGACTGCTTATAACACCCCGCGGGCGATCAGCACCACGCCAAGAATCAACATTCCACACATTTTGTGTTCAAAGGCTTGTGCATGCCTGCGGGCAAGAAGAAATCTCCCAAAAGACCGAAACAACAGCACAATTTGACCCACTATCTTCTCCGCTCTGCACAGAAGGGAAGCATGGCACAAAATGGTGGCAGGGCCCAGGCCTCATCCGGATCCTGAAAGACACAGTCATCTGCAGGAAATAACAGTGAGTACACACCTCATCTCACTAAAGAGGATCTGGATGCTAGTCTTGCAGCTATTTATGAAAAACTGGCAGACAAATTCCAAACTGAAATCGCTAAATCAACTAATGCCCTCTCCCAGGAAATATCTGCCTTAGGGAACAGAACGGACGTTCTGGAAACTAAACACGATGAGCTTTCCCTGGCTCATAACGACCTTAGGAGAGAATTTGAGACCCTCTCAGATAACTATGCGATTATGCAGACGCAATTAGAAGATCTCGAGAACCGAAACAGACGCAATAATCTGCGTATACGCGGGGTCCCTGAATCCATGACGGACCTGATGCCTTCGGTTCTAAAAATCTTTCAAAAATTACTACCAGAAAAAAACGCTAAAGAATTTCTGTGCGACAGGATCCACAGGGCCTTAAGACCTAAACCCCCTCCAGAGAAGCCCCCCAGGGACATAGTAATGTGTATGAAAGACTTTCTTATTAAGGAAGAGGTGCTGAGAGTGTCCAGAAATACCCCCAACATTGAGCTAGAGGGGGCTAAGATACAAATATTTCCTGACATATCACAGGCAACCCTGGAAAGAAGGCGTAAAATGAAGGATATCACCTCAGTTTTACAAAGTGCCAGAATACGCTATAGATGGTGATTCCCTTTTAAATTAACTGTACCCCACAATGGATCTATTTACACAGTCTTCAATCTAGAAGAAGGAAAAGATCTACTAGTTAAACTGGGCCTGCTTGATCAAGAACTACCACATGTCCCCTCAGGTACACCTAGACCATCCCCTATTTGGAACACACCAGCAGCTAGAGGTACACAACGGAGATGGCGTCAACCCTTTAGAAATCAAGACACCTGAACTGATACTTTAATACATCTTCAATCCACAACATACTCGGATGATTGTTTTCTTTGTTTTAATTTTCTATTTTTTTTCTTTTATATGTTATTCCCTATTCTTCCCAGCTATAAATTTCTCTCTATTCTTTCGGATCACAATGTTCTATGTGTGAGCTCTGGATACAGAAGGAGAAGATGGATACCATGCACAAGACACCGATGAGGAGAAACAGACCATCTCTTAACTATCATATGGTAAAACATTATACACGGCTCTACCACAGAAATATATAGTTAATTGAATTCTCGGACTTGGTCACTAGATGCCGCTATTTTATAACATTTGGATCCAATTTATCATAAGCCCTAGACTCTTCAAATATTGTGTCTCTTATATGCAAGAACAATACTCATCTTCTACCATTTGTCTCTTCGCAAGAAATGTTAGACGTATAACATTTAACAAACTTGAACATATTATTTTTCTTTTTTTCTCCATGAACATTTACCGCATAATCCCAGTTTTTTCTTTGTTATTATCACAGCCCTGCTGGTTATATACAATTATACAGGTTGTGATGGACACAAAAAGTTAATTTTTTGGGATTAAGGACAATGTCTACCTGGTCCACTAGATGTCGCTATTACACTATTTTTGACATTAACTGATAGTGGATCTCCGATTCTTACCAAATAATGTTTTTATTTTTCTTTTCTTTGATTTAAATACAGTTTTATGGATTTCTCCTTATGGGTCTAACCCTTGATTTAATAAGGGCCCAACTCCTATGAGAAGAGAAATCTTCTATCTAGCAATAAGCTATTACTTAGTTATACTTAAACTTGTCTCCTTCATAAATACGGTCCTTTTGTGTTACCATTGGGTGCTCGGTGCATGGCGGGCGGTTGGTGGTGTGTCTGGGGAAGAGCCACATGAATCTCATTTTTTTACCAGCTTTAATACCCGGGTGGCCTCCCGTCTCCGCCTCTGGCGCCCATGTACTGGGCACCAATAAAAGAAATATTCATATTATTATTTTATACATATAAGTCATTTTGCAGTCTCACTGGCGCATGATTGTTTCCCCCACCGACCTGGGCACTCCACTCGTGCCACCAGTTTGGCGATTAATCCCAATCCTTTTCCACCAATTATTGGTTGTGGTGGGGTGCGTGGATGGCCGAGGCCGGTATGTGGACAGTAGTCCACCTTGGAAAATTGTTATTTGGACCATCCTCCCTATTTTAAGGATGGCCCCCATTGTTAATTGTTTTGGTTATTTTTATTGTTCTTTGGTTCAAGTTCTCATTTCACGTGGAAGGTTAAATTGGGTCACTCTGAATTATATATCACTCCATTCAATGCATAGACTCAAAAACATACAGAAATCATCTAGTGAGCTTTTTATAAAAAATGTTTATAATATACACAATTACACTTCTCAAATTACACACCAAAAATCCATCTAAAGGTTATATCGCATAATGTACAGGGATTCAATTCCCCTCATAAAAGGAAAAAGGCATTCTGTCACTACAAGAACCTGGGCGCAGACATTATACTAATGCAGGAAACACACTTCTTAACAGATAAACACCCCATTTACTTCGATAAATCCTACCATCAACACTACCTTACCTCCTTCTCGAACAAAACCAGAGGAGTTGCAGTATTTATACGTAATACTCTGGTTTTCGACATCCAAAACATATATAGAGACCCCAATAGCCGTTATATTATACTCAAGGGAAATCTTAACAAAAAAGAAATCACCATAGCCTCTATCTATGCCCCCAATGAAACACAAGCAACCTTTTTTAAAGAATTCTTCAATACATTGAACACATTTTCCTCTCCACATCTAATAATAGGAGGTGATTTTAATCTTACATCCAATCCCTTCCTAGATAGAAGTTCTCAAACATCCTCTTCCAAAGCTTTTCCTAAATCTTTATCACGATCCCTAAACGAATTTCAATTAATCGACACTTGGAGAGCTCATAACACTGGCAGTAAAGCGTTCACTTTTTACTCACACCCACACGACAGCTATGCCAGACTGGATTATATTTATACCACTCCTATCATTCTTGCAAATTCCCCTAAGCCTGAAATTCTCCCTTGTCCATGGTCAGATCACCTTATTGTGTCATTTGACACATCCCACATAGGCTTAAAACATACAATCTATAACTGGCGTTTAAATGATTCCCTATTAACAAACCCCAGCATTAAAGAACAATTAGATAATCCGATAAAAGACTATTTTAAGATTAATAACACCGAAGATATATCCATTCCTTCAATTTGGGTAGCTCACAAAGCAGTAATTAGAGGACATTGCATAAAAACTGCTTCTAGCTAGAGTTGAGCGAACCTCTGGAAGTTCGGGTTCTGCTGGTCCGTCCGAACTTCGGGACAAAGTCCGGGTCCGGGTCCGGACGGAACCCGAACGATCGCACGGACGGCTTGAAGGTCTCCAAGCGAGTTGAGATCGATCTTCGTCAAAAATACGTTACAGGAGATTAATGACGAAACACTCGATGGGTTTAACTTCCTTACCTATATAGAAGCCACAATAATTAGAATTTTATCAGAAAATAGCCTAATAGATTAACAAGAAATTACGACCCCAAACAATTATCCCTTAGTAAATTTGCGGTCAATATCTAACATACAAAATTCGGATACACCCTACACAGTTTACTGTGTTATTCCACTAGACTGGTACCTGTTCCCTCTTAAAGTCCGAATCCCCTTAAACGTTCTTACTATCCTCACCATATTTATATTAGG
>BLSH010453650.1:18219-31702 GCA_018402905.1 Glandirana rugosa
CGATATACACAAGGCTTTCGATAGTGTTAACTGGACATATTTATTAAAACTGCTCCCTAGATTCGGCATCCCAGAAAAATTTATACACGGTTTTTCCGCCCTCTATAATTGCCCACAAACTAGAATCAAATTATCTGGTTGCAACTCCAATTTCTTTCACATAGGTCGCGGAACAAGACAGGGCTGCCCAGCTTCCCCTTTATTATTTGCCCTTGCCATAGAACCATTGGCTATTGCAATAAGAAATAATAAAAATATACAAGGCTATAAAGTAGGATCCTCTGAATTTAAATTATCTATGTATGCAGACGACGTTCTTCTTTTTATAACAAACCCCATAGAATCAATCTCTGCCCTCGAGTTGGAGCTTCAAAACTTTCAAGAAATATCAGGCCTAGGAGTCAATTTCAATAAATGCTCAATCATGGGCATAAACACAGACACAAATTTAATACCCCAAATTAAAAAATATAATTTAAACTTTTGCCCTGAAGGATTCAGATATTTAGGGATTAAACTTACCCCATCTTACAACACTTTAGCATTTAATAATTATAACCCACTATTTAACAAAATTATGGACATCATTAAAATTTTATTAAACTTATTACATTTCTAGGTAGATTGTGCGCTATAAAAATGATGATCTTACCTAAATTATTGTTTTTGTTTCGCGCCCTCCCAGCATTAATACCTAAAGGTAAAATAGAATACATTCAACGCCTCATAAATAATTTTATTTGGTTTAACAAGAAACCAAGATGCAGCAATGAGGTTCTATATAGATTCA
Source organism: Glandirana rugosa (assembly GCA_018402905.1). NCBI lineage: Eukaryota > Metazoa > Chordata > Amphibia > Anura > Ranidae > Glandirana > Glandirana rugosa. Next base: position 19,010 of record BLSH010453650.1, read on the forward strand.
ATCCTTGGGAGGCTATGGACATCCCAATCTATGGCAATACTATTTGTCAGCTAGGTTCTCACAGATGATCCAATGGTACGCTGAAGCTAAGCAAATTCCATGGATAAGGTTCGAACAACTTACAGTCCACCCATACTTTCTAGAGGGTCTAATGTGGTCCAATACAATAAGACACAATATAACTGCAAAATATAACAAAATTGTAACTCAATCCTTACAACTATGGGCGAAATATGGTCATAACCTATGTTCCCCTTCTACTCCCCATCTCCTTGCCTCATTCCTAGGTGATCCCCGCCTTCCTCAGGCCTTCGAAGACTCAACGATTTTTTCTAATTGGATTGACCTAAAACTTACTAATCTTCAAGCTCTCTCTACTCAATCCATTTTTAGCACGTTCGACTCCTTACAAAATAAATTTAAACTCCCTATCTCCGAAATTCATAATTATTCAACTATTAAAAATTTCTACTCCAAATTTTATGCTCTTACAACCCCCCCAATGGGGAATATTGTCGAGAGACTATGTATAACTGCCCCTAGACAAAAAAGCCAAATATCAATTATATATAAACATTTCTTAGAACAGATCACTTCCTCCAAAGCAAAATTCATGTCCCAATGGGAGACAGATCTGAAATGTTCATTCTCACTAAAAGAATGGTCTATTATGATTCTTAATTTGAACAAATGTACCTGTTCCTCCGCTTTTAGGGAGACACCACTGAAGGTGATCACCAGATGGTATATGACTCCCTCTAGGATACACTCATACTACCCCAGCGCTCCATTGAGTTGTTTTAGAGGTTGTGGTAGCCAGGGCACTCTTTTACATACATTTTGGAATTGCGCACTATTGAAGCCAATTTGGGATGCAGTTAACCACATTATTGATAAACTAGCTGATAAGCATATTACCTGGACACCACAAAACTGCCTCTTATTTAGTAAATTTTCTGACCTTACTAAATCCCAAAACACTTTGGCACACACATTGTGTAGCGCTACCCAATGGATGATTGCATTCAACTGGAATTCTCCCACCCTCGTATGGCAACAAATAATTCAAAGAATGTCTATGATTAAACACACAGAAATTATATACTGTTCCTTAAAAGACTCCAAACATATTTTCAACAATAAATGGGACCTATGGGATCAAGCTAATCTGTAAATATCTGCTTACAATAATAAACATGCTCACTATGACTATGCAACACTAATGTATTAGACTAAGTTATACAACCCTGTATCTTTGCCTTTATATGACCACTGTTATGAGAAATGCATATTGGATTTTGTGTGCTACCTTCCAATAAAACGTTTGTAAACAAAAAGAAATACTTACCTTAGAACGAAGCCCTGTCAGCAGCGCCTAGTCATTGCTGAGAGGGCTGACATATTCTTCCGGCCTTACTTCTGGGATTGGGGGCTCCAGGTCTGTGAGTGGCCAGAGCCGCGATGATGTCACTCCCGCACATGTGCGCAGGAGCCCTTGGTTCCAGCAAGAAGCTCTTAAGATCCAAAACGGTATTTCGGGCCTTCAGAGCGCATGCACCACTGATGTCAGCAGCTGCATGAAGGGTGAATATCTCCTAAAAGGTGCACGCTTAGGAGATATTCATTTATTCATGTAATGAAACTGCCTGTTGGGATGGAGTGAGACATGACTGGAGCTTGGCAAAGGCTGCAAACTGGACAATACCCTCAACTAACACTCTACCGAAGTCTCGAGAGAAAATAAGTTTCAACTTTATAAAGGAATTCTGGGGCCCCCTCTTGCAGGGGGGCCCGGGGCAGTTTCCCCTTTGCCTCCTTATAAATCCGGCACTACTTCTAAGGCTAACATGCTGAAAGGGCCCAAAGTGTTTAAGCTCCATTATTGTTCTCCTACCTTGAGACCATGAAGAAAACAAACTTTCCCTATTTTATTTGCTCTTCTAGCGACTAGATCAACTTTTCTCAACCAGGGTTCCATGGAATCCTAACGTTCCCCAGAGGTTGCTGCGAGGTCCTTGAGCTGTGGCTCCTATCTGATGGTACCTGCCGAATTCTGATGCCAATGTTACTATGCAGAGTGAGAAGAATGACGCCAATGATATTTTTCGCTTTCTGACCACCACTGTAAGGGGGACATTGTTCCTATTGACCACCTAAGTTAGGGACATTTTTCCCACTGACAACTGATGAATTGGTTTTTGAAGGGGGTTCCCTAGTACCTGAAAATTATTTTAAGGTATCCTCTGGGGTGAAAATGTTCCAAATTATTATGCAAATGATATTTTTCTCATTTACCTAAATAATTGATGTAAACAACAGTCAGTCAGCATAATTCTCATGTTATCAACTATTAAGAGTACAATTCAAATTTTATTCGAACCTCCTAATGATAACAGCATTTTTTTTTTTCAAAATCAAAAACTTACAATGCACTGTTCCAAATTATTACGCACAGTAAGTTTCAAAACACTTTATAGGTTGTAAAGAACTGAAAATTATCATTTGTTGTGTTTGCAGCAGATTTACTGAAATCAAAAGCTATTTCAACCAAACTTTGAACAACATTTTAACAGGTCACGTTACATTTTAACATAGGCATGGGCGTCCGCAGGTAGGGGCAAGGGGGGGGCATTTGCCCCCCCTGGAATCAGGAATCAGATCAGGGGTTCCCCATTAGTTCCTTATCCTCTTGAGCCATGTATGCAGTTTCTGACAGTCTCTTGGGCCATGTATGCAGTCTCTGACCGTTTCCTGTACCATGTCCACAGTCTCTGACTGTCTCCTGTTCCATGTCTGCAGTCTCTGACTGTCTCCTGTGCTATGTCTGCAGTCTCTGACTGTCTCCTGTGCTATGTCTGCAGTCTCTGACCATCTCCTGTACTATGTCCGCAGTCTCTGACCGTATCTTGTACTATGTCCGCAGTCTCTGACCGTCTCCTGTACATGTCTGCAGACCCCGACTGTCTCCTGTACCATGTCTGCAGTTTCTGACTGTCTCCTGTATCACGTCTGCAGTCTCTGACCATCTCCTGGATCATGTCTGCAGTCTCTGACCATCTCCTGTATCACGTCTGTAGTCTCTGACCATCTCCTGGATCATGTCTGCAGTCTCTGATTATCTCCTGTATCACGTCTGCAGTCTTTGACCATCTCCTGGATCATGTCTGCAGTCTCTGACCATCTCCTGTACTACGTCTGCAGTCTTTGACCGTGATAATGTAATTATGACATTGTCAAAAAGGGGCAGAGCATGGATGACCTTGAAATTATGCCCCCCTCCCCGGAAAAAGTTCTGCGGACGCCCATGAACATAGGACCCCTTATTTGATAGCAGCTTCACAAGTCTTGCATCCATTGAACTTGTGAGTTTTTGGACAGTTTCTGCTTGAATTTGTTTGCAAGATGTCAGAATAGCCTCCCAGAGCTGCTGTTTTAATGTAAACTGCCTCCACCCTCATAGATCTTTTGCTTGAGGATGCTCCAAAGATTGTCAATAGGATTGAGGTCAGGGGAGGATGGAGGCCACACCATGACTTTCTCTCCTTTTATCCCCATAGCAGCCATTGATGCAGAGGTATTCTTTGCAGCATGAGATGGTGCATTGTCATGCACGGAGATGATTTTATTACGGAAAGCATAGTTCTTCCTTCTGTACCAGGGAAGGAAGTGGTCAGTCAGGAACTCCACATACTTTGCAGAGGTCATCTTTACACCTTCGGGGACCCTAAAGGGGCCGACCAGTTCTCTTCCCATGATAAGTCCACCACCACCTTGCTGACGTCGCAGCCTTGTTGGAACAGGGTGACCGTCCACCAACCATCCATTACTCCATCCATCTGGACCATCCAGGGTTGCATGGCACTTTTCAGTGAACAGGACTGTTTGAAAATTAGTCTTCATGTATTTTTCGGCCCAAAGCAGCCCTTTCTGTTTGTGAGCATTGGTTAGTGGTGGCCGAATGGAAGGTTTATGCACAGTTGCAAGACTCTGGAGGACTCTACACCTTGATGTCCGTGGGACTCCAGAAGCACCAGCAGCTTCAAATATCTGTTTGCTGCTATGTAATGGTGTTTTAGCAGCTGCTCTCTTGATCCGATGCATGGATCTGGCAGAAATCTTCCTCAATGTGCCTTTATCTCCACAAACCCGTCTGTGCTCTGAATCAGCCCCAAATCTCTTAATAGTGCTACGATCACGCTTACATTTTTGTGAAATATCTAATGTTTTCATAGCTCATCCAAGGCATTGAACTATTTCACTCTTTTCGGCAGCAGAGAGATCCTTTGTCTTCCCCATATTGCTTGAAAATGGCGCTCTGCTTAATAATGTGGAACGCCCTCCTTTAGTAGTTTTTCCTTTAATTGGTCTCACCTGGCAATCTAATTATCACAGGTGTCCGAGATTTGTTTTCAGTGATCAAAAGAGCCCTGACACACAATGCCATCCATGAGTTAAACTGAAAAACAAAATATTTAATCTTTGTGACACTGAAATGGAATTTGCATAATAATTTGGAACAGGGTGTAGATCTTGCAAATAAAAAGATTCAGTAGATTTAGAAAATTGAAAGAATATTCAGATTCCAAATTTTTATTCATTTACAAAAAATTGTAAATTTCTGAGTTTGCCATGATTTCCACCTCTTGTAAGGGAGGGGCAGTACTTTGGTTTCTATCAGGGGGCCTGCATGAACGTGCTGCCAAAATAAATACTTGCAGACAGAAGGAGAGAGTGGAGAGATGGACCCATCTGTCTGTTGCTTCTCTTGGACTGTACAATTATGAGGATGGTAAGTGACCTGAAAAGCCTGCTTCCCCTATCATGCTTTCCTGGTTCACTAGACTACAGTGTAAGCCAAGGCTGACGCTTGGGGGATTTAGATGAACTCCCATTTAACCACTTCAATACTGGGCACTTAAATCCCCTTCCTTCCCGGACCAATTTTCAGCTTTCAGCGCTGTTGCAGTTTGAATGACAATTGCGCGGTCATGCGACGTTGTACCCATATGAAATTCTTATAATTTTTTTCACACAAATAGAGCTTTCTTTTGGTGGTATTTAATGACCCCTGGGTTTTTTATTTTTTTGCGCTATAAATTAAAAAAAGACTGAAAATTTTCAAAAACAATGCATTTTTCTGCGTTTCTGTTATAAAATTTTCCAAATAAGTAATTTCTCTTCATAAATTTTGACCAAAAATGATACTGCTACATTTCTTTGGTAAAAATAACCCAAATCGGAGTTCATTTGGTGTTTGCGGACAGACAGATGTTTGGGGACTGTGACAGATGTTTTGTGTATGGTGACAGATGTGATGGGGGACATACAGATGTTTTGGGGACTGTTTTATGGGGACACTTATATGTATGGGGACAGGGGTATCAGTGTGCTTGGTGCACTGTGTGGGGGGTGATCTGTGACAGCTTTCTGCATGAAATCCTCATCATGCAGAGAGCTGTCACATAGCTGCAGCTCCCCCCCTCCCCCCCGCACTGAGCTCTCACTGAGCTCAGCGGGGGGAGAACTGTCACAGAGACTTCGTCTCTGTTTACAATGTGACGGCTGTGATTGGACACAGCCGTCACATGATCGGGGGGGCCAGTCACTGCGCCCGTATCCCGATCTCTGCTCAGCTGGATCCTGTGATCATAATGATCACAGGATCCAGCCCCAGCGCGCCGCGTGGCCGCGCTGCGAGCTCCCGTTCTGCAGGACGTGTATACACGTCCTGTCAGAACGGGGAAGCTCCCACCCGGCCGTATATATACAGTGGCCGGGTGGGAGGTGGTTAATGATGTAATCTAGGCTGAAGGAATCCAGAAGCACTCAGCTCAGAGCACTTTCAGACTTAAAGCGGAGTTCCACCCTATTAAGGCCTCATACACACGGACGTTTTTTGACACCGGCGTTTTCTGGCATTTATTGCAGCTCTCCATGTTAGTCAATGGCACCATAAAAACGCAGACGTTTTTGAGCTGTAGATGGCGTCGGCGTTAGTGAGCTGAAACTAGAACCCATGGCCAGCGTGTTCTGAGGCTGTAACGTTTTGGCGTTTTTTGATGCCGACGCCGCAAACCGCTCACTAACGCCGTACCGACGTTAACCGGCGTTTTTTGACACCGACGTTTTTAGGTTGAAAAATAGCAGAGGGATGATTTTCTTTTTAAAAAACGCTTCTTGATGCCGACGCTCACTAACGCTCGCTAACGCTGATGCATAACGCCGAAGAACGCCAATTTTTTTTCCTTGACGTCGGGCCCGACGTTTTGTTTATTTTTTTAGAAACGTCCGTGTGTATGAGGCCTAAAAGTCAGCAGCTACAAAAAGTGTAGCTGCTGACTATTAAGAATCAGACACTCACCTGTTCCACGCTCCAGCGATGCAGCCGCCCGCTGCCTAGGGTTGCCACCTCATCCCTTTAAACCCGAACACATCTGAATTACACAGGTTGTTCTGAGGCTAATATAATGCAGATAAGACACCAAGTGAGTTTAATTACCACCTTAATCATCCACAGTACCTGTGTAATTAATATGTGTTCAGGTTTAAAAGGATGAGGTGGCAACCCTACCGCTGTCTCCCTCTTCTCCCCCTCCTCCGGGCTTTTGGCAGTGCTGCGCTTTGTGAATGGCCGGTGTATCTTCAGGGACCTGTGACATGTCCCAGAAGATCGTCGAGAGGGGGGGAGGGGAACTTCCTTCCGGTTCCGCGGAGCCAGGAGAGGAAGTGCAGCTGGAAACCGGTCAAAACAGGGTCCCCACTGCCCCCCTCCCCCCCAAAAAAATGGCATGCTAATTGTGGCATGTCAGGGGGTCACTTTCCCTTAAAGTGGAAGTTCCACTTTTGGATGGAACTCCACTTTAAGGCTGCTAAATCGCCAAAATCTTGGCTACAATAGCTAGCTAAGTAACAGGTTGAGGACTTTGCATCCCAAATCTGTACAGGTCGAGTGCAAGGCAATAGGCGATTACATAAAGAGTATAACATGACAGGACCCTGGTAAAAGTAGTAAAATTAATTAAGTTAAAAAATATTTTAAAACTGTATCAAAACTACACTATATTGCCAAAAGTATTGGGACACCTGCCTTTACACGCACATGGACTTTAATGGCATCCCATTTATTAGTCTGTAGGGTTCAATATTGAGTTGGCCCACCCTTTGCAGCTATAACAGCTTCAACTCTTCTGGGAAGGCTGCCCACAAGGTTTAGGAGTGTCTATGGGAATGTTTGACCATTCTTCCAGAAGTACATTTGTGAGGTCAGGCACTGATGTTGGATAAGAGGGCCTGGCTCTCAGTCTCTGCTCTAATTCATGCCAAAGGTGTTCTATCGGGTGCAGGTCAGTCAAGTTCCTCCACCCCAAACTCACTCATCCATGTCTTTATGGTCCTTGCTTTGTGCACTGGTGCACAGTCATGTTGGAACAGGAAGGGGCCATCCCCAAACTGTTCCCACAAAGTTGGGAGCATGAAATTGTCCAAAATGTCTTAGTAAGCTGACGCCTTAAGAGTTCCCTTCACTGAAACTAAGGGCCAAGCCCAACCCCTGAAAAAAACTCCACACCATAATCCCCTCTCCACCGAATGATTTTGGACCAGTGCACAAAGCAAGGTCCATAAAGTCACGGATGAGCAAGTTTAGGGTGGAGGAACTTGTCCTGACCTCAACCCGAAAGAACACCTTTGGGATGAATTAGAGTGGAGACTGAGAGCCAGGCCTTCTCATCCAACATCAATGCCTGACTTCATAAATGCGCTTCTGGAAGAATGGTCAAACATTCTCATAGACACTCCTAAACCTTGTGGACAGCCTTCCCAGAAGAGTTGAAGCTGTTATTGCTGCAAAGGATGGGCCAACTCAAATTTAATCTTGCGGACTAACTAAGTGTGGGATACCATTAAAGTTCATGTGCGTGTAAAGGCAGGCGTTGGTAATATAGTGTATGTAACACATACTAGGAGACAGATATTCAGTACCTCTTAACCACTTCCCTACCGAGTCATTGTAAAATGATGTCAGCAGGAACCCTCCCTCGATCCAGGCAGGCGTCAGATGACGTCTGCCGCCACTGTGGGCCTCTGGGGGCCCGCAGTGCTGTGATCGGGCATAGGGGATGTCCCTTGGGACATAGCCCTTCAGCGATCAGAGTAAAGAGCCAATGAAATTGGCTCTTTACTACGTGACCGGCTGTGTCCAATCACAGCCAGTCACTACGGAGATCCACGTGCATGCCGCTCATGCATGCCCAGCACGGCTATTGGGGTTTACGCTTGTCCCTCGGACAAAGCCCAGCCTGATCAAGTTAAAGAGCCAATGAAATTGGCTCTTTACCACGTGATCGGCTCTGTCCACACCGATCGTGTGTGAGAAGGAGATTGCGGTAACAGCTTGTTACCACTTATTGTATACACCAAGCACACTGATTGCCCCCCATCAATAAAGAGGACATGTCACCACCCCATCAAAGTACCTTTCACAGCCCATCAGAGTACCTGTCACCTGTCCATCAAAGTACCCGAGTACCTGTCACCAGCCCATCTGAGTATCCGAGTACCTGTCACCAACCCATCAGAGTACTCGAGTAACTGTCAACAGGCCATCTGAGTACCCGAGTACCTGTCACCAACCCATCAGAGTACCCGAGTACCTGTCACCAACCCATCAGAGTACCCGAGTACCTGTCATCAGCCTATAAAAGTACATGAGTACCTGTCACCAACCCATCAATGTACCCAAGTACCTGTCACCAACCCATCAGAGTACCCGAGTACTTGTTACCAGCCCATCAGAGTAGCCGAGTAGCTGTCACCAACCCATCAAAGTACCCGAGTACCTTGTCACCAGCCCATCAGAGTACCTATCACTTGCCCATCAGTGTACCTGAGTACCTGTCACCAACCCATCAAAGTACCCGAGTATCTGTCACCAGCCCATCAGAGTCCCCTAGTGCCTGTCACCAACCCATCAAAGTACCAGTGTACCTGTCACCAGCCCATCAGAGTACCTGTCACCTGCCCATCAGTGTACCTGAGTACCTGTCACCAACTCATCAAAGTACTTGAGTAGCTGTCACTGGCCCATCAGAGTATCTGAGTGCCTGTCACCAACCCATCTGAGTACCCGATTAGCTGTCACCAACCCATCTGAGTACCCGAGTACCTGTCACCAACCCATCAGAGTACCCGAGTACTTGTCACCAACCCATCAGAGTACCCGAGTACCTGTCACCTGTCCATCAGAGTACCCGAGAGTACCCGAGTACCTGTCACCAGTCCATCAGCATACCCGATTACCTGTTACCTGCCCATCTGAGCACCCGAGTACCTGTCACCAGCCCATCAGCGTACCCGAGTACCTGTCACCTGCCCATCTGAGTACTCGAGTACCTGTCACCAGCCCATCAGAGTACCTGTCACCTGCCCATCAGAGTACCCGAGTACCTGTCACCTGCCCATCTGAGTACCCGAGTACCTATCATTTTATGTGTAATTTATGCTTCTAGAACGCCTGACGGTGCTCTGTGCATGTTGGGCCTCTCTGTGTGGCCAGGCTGTGTAAAAGCCTCACACATGTGGTATCGCCATACTCGGGAAGAGTAGCAGAATATATTGTTGGGCATTATTTTTGCTATATACATGCTATGTGTTTGAAATATCATATAGATTGACCACTTTGTGAAAAACAAAATAAGTTTTCATTTTCTTTCCACGTTTTCTGAAGACTTGTGGAAAAAAATGAACTGTACCAAAGACTCATAATGCCTCGTAGAATATTTGTTGGGGTGTTTTCTTTACAAAATGGGTTCATTTTGAGGGCAATTCTATTGTCCTGGTGCTGCAGGGCATTCAAAAATGTAATAGGTGGTTAGGATATTTTATGTGTAATTTATGCTACTAGAACGCCTGACGGTGCTCCCTGCATGTTGGACCTCTCTATGTGGCCAGGCTGTGTAAAAGTCTCACACATGTGGTATCGCCATACTTGGGGTGAGTAGCAGAATGTATTTTGGGGTGTAATTGGAAGTATGCATATGTTGTGTGTGAGAAATAACTTGTTATAACAATTCTATGCAAAAAAAAAAAAAATTCTTAACTTTCCCAAGAATTGTGGGAAAAGAGTACAACTTCAAAAAACTCACCATGCCTCATACTAAATATCTTGGAATGTCTACTTTTCAAAAAGGGGTCACTTGGGGGGTATTTGTACTTTCCTGACATTTCAGGGCCTCAAGAAATGAGATCGGCCGTCAGTGCATCAGGTGTGATCAATTTTCAATGATTGGCACCATACATTGGCTTTATAACCTTCACACAGACCAAATAATATACTTATTTGGGTTATTTTTTACCAAAGATAGGTAGCAGTATAAATGTTGGCCCAAATTTATGAACAAAAATGACTTATTTGCAAAATGTTATCATAGAAAGTAAAAAAAAGTGGGTTTTTTTTCAAAATTTTTGCTCTTTTTTCACTTATGTCACAAAAAATAAAAAACCCCGAGGTGATTAAATACCACCAAAATAAAGTTCTATTTGTGTGAAAAAAATGATAAAAATGTTGTTTGGGTACAGTGTAGCATGACTGAGTAATTGTCATTCAAAATGTGAGAGAAAATTGGTCTGGGCAGGAAGGGCGTATAAATGTCCTGTATTGAAGTGGTTAATCTTATAACCATCACTTAGGTTTGAAGTAACACTAAACAATATCATTTTTCTCCAAAATCAATCCATACACTTCCACTACTTATTGGACCTGTAAGCATTTTCTCATGAAATGGTTTCTTACTGTGTTTTTCTGTCTCCTTGTACCATGCTATGTGGCTACACTACTATATAAAGTGGGACCATGGAGAACAAACATAGTCGCCCTCTAACAGGAAGTCAGATCGCAGTTAAAAAAAAAATAAAAAATTGGAGATGGCTTAGAGCAATAGAATGGACTTTGGAAGACTATGGACTGGAATGGACATGTTTCTTCCTTTTTTTTTTTTTGTTTAACTAGAGTTTACTGTCACTTTACTCCAAAGTCATAAACGTCAACATTTTTAAAGTGTCACCTACTTACATTGGCTATCAAAACTTTTCACAATTTTAAAATGGCACACAGTTTTGAGCCTAGATACTGTATATTTTGTATTTTGTTTAGGTTAATGTGACATTTTGATCACATGTGATAGATATGTGCAATTTGTTTCATTCCGAATTCATTTTTTAACAAATTTTTTGAAATGTGACAATTCGGACGAATCCGAATTTTCGAATTTGTGAATTTTTCCAAATTTTCATTTTTCTTCCGAATACGAAAATTTGGTAATTCGGAAATCTGCAAATCCAAAAATCTGAAATTCAAAAATTTTGAAATTCTGTAATCAGAAAATTCAAAAACCAAATAATTTGAAAATCTGAAATAATAACTAACTAATAATAACTTAAAGTGATTGTAAAGGCACATATTTTATTTTTTTAAACAACATGCATGTCATACTTACCTTCTTTGTGCAGTGGTTTTGCACAGAGTGGCCCCTAACCCCGTCTTCTGGGGTCCTCCAGCGGTGCTCCGGGCTCCTCCTCTTCTTGAGTGACCACCACACTTCCCTGGGGTCGCCCGTGTGGGCGCGCTCCTGAGTCCTGCTGTTGTGTATTCACTCCCAGCTATCAATCCAGCCAACGAGAACCAGAACAGGTTGTGTGAGCTACGAGGCTCGTCCTCGCCGCGGGTTCGTTTTGGGCTCAGGTAAGTAAAGGGGGCTCGGGGGGGGGGGGGGGGCTGCGCTGCACGTGAAAAGGTTTTTCACCTTAATTCACAGAATGCTTTAAGATTAAAAACCTTGAGGGTTTACAACCCCTTTAACTATTATACTAACTATTAAATTATATGTATTGTAATTTCCTTTTGGCTGTTCGTGATAAATTTCGTATTTACGTTCACTACCAGCCAAATTTGAAAGGAAATTCCAATTCCTATAATTTAATAGTCATTCATTAGTTAATTATTATTTCAAATTTTCTTTCTAATTTAGAATTTCCGAATTGCGAATTTCCGACTCTTTAAATTTTCTTAGTTTTTGCTTCCGAATTTCCGAACTTTCGAATATCGAATTTCGTCATTTTCAAATTGCCGAATTTCCAAATTTCGAATTTCTGATTTCCGAATTTTTCGTATTCCCGAATGTCCGACAAAATAAAAAAACGAATGGAACGGAAATGAACAAATTTTTCGGCCATGCACATGTCTAATATGTGATTTTTGTGTGTGAGTTTTTTATTATTATTATTTTTTTTGGACCAGCCAGCTATACATCCTACTCCATAAGCATAGTATAAGGATTAAAAAAAACCCCAAACACTTAAAGTGTAGCTATACACAAGAACAAAATATGTAATATAATGCAGCTTAGCAGTCCTTACATGTAGTGGCTATGTTATTTTCTTTTTTTTAAGACTTTATTATCACCTGGTGATCCTGCCAGTAACACACTTCCTCTCCTAGGGTGACAAACCTCTATCACTCTACTGCAAAGGTGGAGGCGCAGGGTTGTCACCCTACGAAAGGAAAAATGTAAGGATTACACCCCATCCTCCCCACTTCTTCAAAACATAGGGAGGAGCTGCTTTGTAGTCCACAGAAGTATGTGGGCAGGACTGTTAAAGTATTTGTGCTAACACTGAAGAATACACAGTGCATCAACC
>BLSH010453650.1:40285-52801 GCA_018402905.1 Glandirana rugosa
CAACTCGCTTGGGCCTGACATTGCAAGCCCAGGCATGGCTTGAAATCCCACAGGCACCGTCGATTTTTGAAATGTCCGGGTCCGGGTCCGTGCCACGGACACCCTAAAGTTCGGTACGGACCCGAACGTTACAGTCCGGGTTCGCTCAACACTAATCCTCACTGCAAAGGTGACATCCTGACAATGCTAACCGTGTCATTTGGCCAGCTGAAAGTAGCGCTGTTAATATGCGAGGATGAAGGGTCTGGCCCAAGTGGGGGAGGAGGGATAAAATTAAAAAAAAAAAAAAGGGGGCGGAGGGAAGAGTTTGTGGATAAAGGGCCATGGCCTGCGCTAAGCAAATAAAACCGATTAGAATTCAGAAAAATAGGGGGAAAAATAGAAGAAAACCAAAGATAGAAGAAGAAGAGAAGAGGAGGAGAGAGCAGAAAAGGGCAAAAAGAACGGTGGGTACCCCAGTGGTTCTCAAACCAGAATAGCTGGAACTTTTAAAGTTCCAAAAAGTGGGATCATCCTGTTTCTTTTGAGTATATAGTATATACCAGGGGTAGGCAACCTGGGGCCCTCCAGCTGTTGCAGAACTACAAGTCCCATCATGCCTCTGGGAGTAATTGTAACTACCAGCCTTGCAATGCCTCATGGGAAATGTAGTTCCACAACAGCTGGAGGGCTACTGGTTGCCTACCCCTGGTATATACAGTTGGTTCCTAGTGCCACCTCCTCCTAGCCCAGTCTAATCTTTGCTGCTCAGGGAACAACAAAAGGCTGAAACTACAGCAATGTAAATTCCTTAGATTAGTCTCATGTAAAAAAATAAATTACATTTATTTAATGAATACACCACGTGCAGTAAGTGGTGGTGTTGTTATATCTGCCTGAGGAACTGAGGATAGGTGTATTCAACTTTCCTCTTGTAAAGTTTGCATACCGGTAAATTTTGTTACAATTACCTGACCATCCCAATTTTTAGAGAGATTGCTGCCCATACCAGAATATCCCCTTATACCTTCATTATCTTTGTCATCGCTTCTCCATTCTCTGTGTTTCGGGTGGTTCAGTTTGTTGTTTTCCACCACGGCTCGCACAATGTATGGCTCATCCTCCTGGATCACCCCACTGAGGCTTTCACAAGTGCTGGTGGCATTGAAGGTTCCATTTTGGTTCCGATCCATCGTAATGATAGAGCCTATTTTGTGGGGCTCTGTGCTCGACGTTGGCTGGATCACCTCCCAACATATTGTAATAGAATCTGGATCGCAGTGATCCACAGCTAAGCTGAAAGTGGCCCCTGGGGATTGAGTTATACTTCTTATCTTTGGGAAGCCTGTAACATCAAACAGATAATGCTAGATACATGTCCACTACAAAGACAGAGTAAGTTCAAAATGATTTAATATTTGATGGTATAACTATCAAAACACTTGGTAAGTAACTCGGCTTTTACCAGTGCGGGAGTGTGAATAAAATTATGGTAAGAAAAGTCAATAATCTAGTAGTTTAGGTTTTCTTTACTCTAATCTGGAATCCAGAGTATGGTGTGGAAATGACTCCCAAATTTGGTTATCGAGGAGGCAGGATGAAAATTCAAACATTTGTTGACGCCAAATTAAGTGGGGAATGGGGTGTATTCAAAATTCATATTCAGTCAACAAGATAGAACAATACAGCTCTAAACACAAGGAAGTGATAAAATTTTGCCATTAAAAACTTTTATAGCAGAAGCTGTAAAATCATAGCTGTTTTATAAATTTCACTGAGAGTGTTAAACAGGGGAGAGGTCTCTCTAAATGTGGTTTAGCAGGTCTGCACAACCTGGTTAAAAGCCTGCTGCAGAAATAGGAAGAGATAGTTCAGCCACCCACACCTCATCGGACCCCAGTAGTTATCAGGTAAAAGCAGCCTCGGCTTGATTTATCCAGCCCATGTCCCCAGCATGTTTTTCCCCTCCATGATTAAGCCCCAGGGGTGGGGCAAAACATGTTGGACATGTGGATGAATCAAGCTGAAGCTGCTTTTACCCGCCAACCATTTGGGCCGGGTGAGGTGAGTGATGGCTGGGCTACCTCTTTCTATTTCTGCAGTACTTTGAGTCTGGATGGAACTCTCCTCAGCCTACACCCTCACCAGTCAGAGGCATCCAACTCATCGGACTTTGATAGCCTGAGCAGGGACCTTTAAGCATTTATTGTAGGTCACACTAGTTAAACCATGTTGTAAACTGCTGATGGTAATCATAAGAATGCTCCAGCCCTATGAGTGCTCTCAACTGAACTCTCAAGTCATCAAATGGCTGGTGTCATAACTGATCAATGCAATGACAACTGCAGATAAAACAAGAGTCTAAGGTGGCAGCTTTTGGATACAGCGTGGTTTTATCACTGTCTGCGTCCCCATTAAGGAGATTTCCCCTCACTATGTGGTCTGGTGACCATTTTCACTAAGCAGAAGATGAGGGAAAATCAATTATTTACGGTTTTCATGGCAATAGAAGTAGAAGACATAACTTCCAGTTACAGTGACCACCTACCAACAATGTTTACTGTTTTACAGCATCTATAGGGGCTGTTGGTAGTAGATTGAGGTTTCCTGTTTAATCATTGCTGGGATTCAGATTTGGTAGGTGGTTACAATTGATTTCAAATTGCTGTTTGTATTACAATCAGTACCAATATTACTATAGAGAGGATCCTGCTATAAGTTAAAATGTGTAGCTGACAGTAAAAGTAGTATTATAGTAAGGGGTTTAAAAAAGCACTAATGCAAAATATAATATAGCCAGTCTTCGGTTTAGTTATCCATTAAGTGTCCAACCAACATAGCCCTATGAGAGAGGGACCGAGAAAGTCTATAAAGATGTGTAGAAGCTCAGGGACTGGGTTCTAGGAAGATAAATTCAGATATAATGTGCTCCCTCCACCCTCCATCCTAAAATCCATACACTGGTGCAATAAATATTTTAAAGTTTAACTTTAAAGTGATTGGCACCCCATGTTTCTTCCCTCCTGAGAAAATAATCACTACTTTCGATGAATGCACTTGGAACTCATTTGCCCACTAAGTGGGCTTAGGACATTTGCAAATTAGCGGTTAGTGAACTTAAATCCGAAATGTATCACTAGCAGACAAATTTTCAAGGAAATTCCAATACCTATAATTTAATAGTTATTTAAGTGGTTAAGCATAGTTAAGTTATTATTAGTTACTATTTCAGATTTTCACATTTTCGAATTTTCGGATTTCCGAATTTCGGATTTTCGACTTTTCCGATTGCCAGATTTCCGAATTACTGCAATTCGGATTTTCGAATTCTCGAAATTGGAAAAACTAAAATTTGTAAAAATTCAGAAATTCGAAAATTCGGATTTGTCCGAATTGCCAAATTTCGGAAAATTTGTTAAAAAATGAATTCGGAACGAAACGAATTGCACGTGCCTACTTATATGTCCAAGGTCATAAGGATCACATAAGAGCCAATTAAGTTGATGCAAATAGGTTAATGCATTTCACAGGACTGCCTGCTTCCTCAGAACCAGTTGACCCGGGATAATGCCACAATAAGATAAAAACTAGAAATATACAAAAGCCTAATTTAAACACATAGATACAATTCATTCAAAATGGTTTAAAAAAAGCAAAAATCAGGAAAACAGAAAAACAACAAAATTTCACAATGCTATCCTCCCTGAAGAAAGGCAAGAATAAAAAAAAATACTAAGTGAAATATGATTCAGATCTATTCATCTTTGCATTCAAAAAGAATACCCAGACTGTAATCCCAGAAATCCAAAGAGGACCCAACTCCATCCAAGCCCCCAAGGATGCGGGCAATCCCGCAAAACTCGTCGACCCATTTGGATCAGTTTTCTCTTATGAAATCCTTATAATCTTGTCTGATGTATTAACTCTTGAACATATAAGCTATGCAAACATAAAATGTTTAATATACATTGTGTTGGTCACATTTTAAATATTGTAATAAGGGTTTTTGAATTTTTTTAAATGTGTGATTCACCATTTTGAGGCACATTTACTAGATGGTCAATTTTGATGGAGCAACCATCATGCCTGACAAGATTCACCTGAAGCAGTTAGAGTATATTGAAGCCGTTACTTGGCAAACTCCAGCTAGCTAATGCATCCTATAGATGGATTTACCCATTGCATCCGGTGATCCAAAAGGACAACTCCAAGTATATTGTACGATCCCCAGCAGATGTTCCTTCAGGGTTGGAGCATTTAGGTATCAAACCCTTCTCCACTGATGGCTGGCTGGGTGTCCTACTGAAGGTAAGACCTCTTCACCCACAGAAATATCATCCCACCTCTCCAGATCAGCCCGCTCCCGTGTTGGCAGTCATGAAAGTGCTTGGACTTTGAGTGGGCCCTAAGAATTTAGGTCTACCATTCTCCTCATCATCCTCCTACAAGGTAACAGGAGAGCATGAATAAGTTGATATTCTTCTGCTGTGCATGTCTACAGGCTGCAGAACCAATTGCTGCTTTTACATGGGGATTTCTTCAGCGACTCTCCAGCTGCCTGATCGGATGCAATGCTGGGTCATATTTGCACTTCCAAATTCTAGTGTTCTATTTAACAAGCCTCACATGGCATTTAAAACCCACATATGCCAGAGACTGGTGTCTCTCCTGGTTGCCTCCTGGCTGCAGATGGAATACCTGCCCATTTTCAGAGTCCCGAGTCCTCATTAGGTTATTTTGTTCCTATTCTTTGGGGTCAGGACAATTCTGTTAAGTCTAGTTTTAGAAACTTGCATACCTTGGCTTTATATGCTAACTGTTTAAAGCGGTAGTAAACCCATCCATTTAACAGTTTGAAAACCAGTTACATTTCTGGCACGTGCCGGAAATGTAACACTCCCATTGGTTGTGCTCTAAACCAAACTGTCCAACCATCCAATAGCTGGTGTCATAGCAGATCACATGTGCAGCATCATGGCAGTTGTAGATTAAAAAGAAGCCAAGATGGCAGCTTCCTTGGCTGAAAATGATAGGAGGGTTTACTACCACTTTAACTGTTATTTTATAATCCTGCATGCTTGAAAGTCTCTCTGAATTGGTTAATGTTTACTGTCTACAGGCTTAACATATATTCAATATACTGGACAGTTTATGTACATTCTCTACAGACTGGTGGAAACCCCCTGTGTCGCAATGAGATGGCAGTGCCCTCTAATCTAGTACTGTATGATTTGGCTGTGGCTGATAGTTACTTGTCTATTCACAGCACAGCTCTGCATGTTTCTTCATTCCTCTGCCTATTTGGAGGGGGGAGGATGTCTTTCCTTCAATCAGCTGTTACACAGTGTATGCCTAGACTTCACACCCAGTGATGGAACAGGAAGAAAAATTTCTAACAGGATGTTCACTTTCTAAACAGTGTAGAAAGCTGAAGACAGCAGATATACAAATAAAACTTATGTAGGGAGATTTGTTTCCTTTCTGTGTATCATCTGAGGCTGTTCACTTCACTGGGTATATGTGAGGGTTTACTTTAAGTTGTGCCATCACTTTAGCAGAGGCATCTATGGTTTTCGCTCTTCCATCATTCTTCATCTGGGGTGTTCAAATAGCCATTTTTTTCTATTAGAACCAGTTTCTTCCTGATAAAGACCTAAAGGCCTTTTGCCTTTGGACTCCCTTCAGTCGGCCTCTATGGTCTAAGGGTTGGATATGGGATTGGGAGAATTCTAGGGACTGTTGATGACGAAGGTGGATACAGCCCCTACCCTTTTGTAAAGGCCATATTTTATCTCTGACAAAGTTTGGAAGGTTTCACTCTTACTGTGAACTTGGAGGTTTTTCTGCTGGTTAACTGACTTAGACAGTTTTTTTTTATAATCCTGAACCCTTGAAACTCTTTGTGAACTAGTTACCATTCAATGTCTTCAGGCTTAAAATGTTTTCAATATACTAAAACGTTTATGTTCATTCTTCATCTTAGGCTGGTGGTAACCCCCTTGCAATGCGATGGCAGTTCCTTCAAATCTAGTAAAGTTTAAGCTGTGGCTGATAGTTACCATCAGTCTGCCCATACTTGGTGCTTCACTATTTAGGTGATGTAGTACCCCATTTCATATTAAAATCTAGGTACATGCAGTATAATGGACCCGCAATTTAGGCCATATCCGTCAGTCGTACCATCTCTTGATCAGGCCATCTGGGGTGTTCAAATTTTTTTTCTAACAGAACCCTCATTATCCCTGATAACTACCTAAAGGTCTCTCTCTGGCTATAGACTCCCTGTAGATGGCCATTAGGGTCTGGGTGCTAGACATGTAGCTGGAAGATTCCCAGGGGCATCACCATGGATGACACAGGTGGATAAAACTCCTTTTGCCTGATGTTTCTTGTAAGGGCCATGTTTTTTCCTTTGACAAGGTTTGAAAGGTTTCACTGTCACTTTTAACTTTAAATTTTAAGAAGTTTTTCTGCTAGTTAATTTACTAATACATGTACTATATTGTTACACACCCTTGCAAAAGTTAATCTGGTGAGGTGATGATTCCAAACAGATGGTTCTTCACTGCTGAAGAGTACTCCTCTCGCTGCCGGGTGGTATACTCCTTGCATGAATGGTACTCTTTTGTTCCTATTGTCATCCTACCATAGGCCTAGTGACCTACCAATTCCATACCTTTTATGGGGTCCTAATTCTGAGGTTCCTTGTCTCCCTATGGTCTGACTCATCCTCCTTTTAAGCCATTCCTAATATCTAGCTGATCTAGCTGTTTCCCTCTTAGCTTACTTCACCTGTCTCAGGGGTACTACCTCACAGGGAATTGACTGTCTCCATTTCCCCTCTCTGATACATTGCTGTCTACTCTCTCCTAGTCTTTCAACTACCCTTGTCACTACCTCTTCCTTCCCACACTTTCCTCTACCCCTTACCCTTCTCCCTAGGGTATACCAGGCGGTGGATTTCATATCTTAGTGATTACTCAGAATACCTTCTTACCCTATTTTTCCTGTTCTTTCTGGAATCTATATTTGACACATGGTCATACTAACTTCTCTCTTTCTAAATATAAAAGGCTCGAATTTCCTCGAGAAACACAGAATGATTCTGTCAGATATTCATAAATGTAGAGCTCAGATGGCCTTTCTCCAAGAAACACATTTTGCTCAAAACAAAGTTCCTTCTTTCCATGACAGTAATTACCCTTTGTCTTTCCCCTCCAATTCTCCTGACAAGAGATCTAGGGGCAGGTGTATTCTTAGTGCTAACTCAGTGCCTTGGACTACATTGGTAGAGTGCAGGGAGAGTGCCGAGCACTGTCTGTTTGTCAAAGGGCGTATCAACACTCAAATCGTGCAAACTACAGACATATATCACTTCTCAACATGGATTTGCAATTCTTGCCAAGATATTAGTCAGTCTGCTCCCACACTTATCAAAGATTATCCACTTGGATCAGGTGTGATTCATGCCACATGGGAGGCTCGAAATGGGACTATAAGATCGGTGAATATCATCCACTCAGTCTAGTCTAAGTCAAACCATACATTTCTACTGTCTAGAGCAGGGGTCTCAAACTGGCGGCCCTCCAGCTGTTGCAAAACTACAAGTCCCATGAGGCATTGCAAGGCTAACAGTTACAAGCGTGAGTCCCACAGGCAGAGGCATGATGGGACTTGTAGTTTCGCAACAGCTGGAGGACTGCCAGTTTTAGACCCCTAGTCTAGAGGCATGGAAGAGGCCTTTCACCAGGTCGAATGGACATGCATCCATGCCACACTAAAAACTATTGGTCTTTGCTTCTGCATGCATTCTTGGGTTATTTCCCTTTATACTTCCTCTTACGCACAGGTCAAAGCCATTCTTTCCCCATATTTCCTTATTCATAATGGAATTTGCCAGGGATGCCCACTCTCACTGTTAGTTTTCATCCTAAATTTGGAGCTTTGTTAGCCACACCTAGGCTAACCCAAAGATGAGCTTAATTAAGGTCTGAAGACCTATCCATAAAATTACGGGCGTATGAGCATAATCTTCTTTTTTCTAAGCAATCCAGAGATTACCCTTCCCCAACTTAATCGAGGAATTCTCCATGTTTGGCAATTTATCATATTTCCACTTTAACTTTCAAAAATCAGAAACATTGAACTGTACAACTCTCCCAATATACTGTTTGTCACCTACAGACTATCTTCCCTTTTAAATGGGCTTCATCTCACATCCATTACCTGTGTAATCAATTGCCCAATGACCCATCACTTCTATTTGAGTTATATTTATACCTCTTGATCCCTCCCTCTGTTTGGAAATAAATGCGTGATCTCAGAATAACTTTTTGTGGATGGGGAAATGTAACATGGTCAAATAAAATGTCTTGCCCCGTGTATTATATCTCCTTCAGGCAATTCTAATACATATACAGGGACAGTCTTTTAAATCACTTGGCGAATGTGCTACACAGCATTCCATACCTATGATCTCGCCCCATTTCCCTTGCCCCTTCTTCCCACTATGGGTAATCCTGACTTTTTGCCTGGCAGCCAGAATAATTCCTTCCTCGCTTTGTGGCAAAAAACATAATTTCAGCGCTCATCATTTCTTGCAACAAACATCCTGGATTACCCCCCACCAAATGCCCGGGGACCTGGATTTTGTGTGCTTGGATATGTTTCAGGTACTGCAACTATCTCTTTTATTACGTTTGCTGCCAAACCCAAAACGTTTCTTAAGAGCATTTATGCCAGTTGAAAATGAATATCAAATGACTATACCACTTTTTTATGCACTTTCCTGGTCCTACACAATGTTGCTGTTGGAGGTTTCCAGGTCTTCTACATGTTTATTGAAACAGTAGAAGAGGGACCTAGGCATTTCTTTTTCACCAGACAACCAATATAAAACATTTTCATGTCATTTAAATTGTCCATTACTAGTTATGATCAAGAATCAGGATATAAGATCCTAACCAGCTGGTACCACATACCAGCGGTACTATATGCCTTGTTTTCTCTATCACTGACCATCTGTTGGAGATGTGGACACGGTTCTGGGGATTTGTTACACATTTTCTGGTCTTGCCCAGCTCTGGACAGCTTCTGGACCCAAGCCCACAGGATAACTCAAAAACTCCTGACAGGAAAATCTTGAAATCGCCAAGCATTTTTTTCTTACACCACAATTCAATTCCCATTGAGGCATACAAAAACCCTATACTTTTCCATTTGAATAATGCTACCTGTTCATGTATTCCTGCACTGTGGAAATCAGCCTCACCCCCTACAATCCAGCAATTCCATACCTATGATCTCGCCCCATTTCCCTTGCCCCTTCTTCCCACTATGGGTAATCCTGACTTTTTGCCTGGCAGCCAGAATAATTCCTTCCTCGCTTTGTGGCAAAAAACATAATTTCAGCGCTCATCATTTCTTGCAACAAACATCCTGGATTACCCCCCACCAAATGCCCGGGGACCTGGATTGTGTGTGCTTGGATATGTTTCAGGTACTGCAACTATCTCTTTTATTACGTTTGCTGCCAAACCCAAAACGTTTCTTAAGAGCATTTATGCCAGTTGAAAATGAATATCAAATGACTATACCACTTTTTTATGCACTTTCCTGGTCCTACACAATGTTGCTGTTGGAGGTTTCCAGGTCTTCTACATGTTTATTGAAACAGTAGAAGAGGGACCTAGGTATTTCTTTTTCACCAGACAACCAATATAAAACATTTTCATGTCATTTAAATTGTCCATTACTAGTTATGATCAAGAATCAGGATATAAGATCCTAACCAGCTGGTACCACATACCAGCGGTACTATATGCCTTGTTTTCTCTATCACTGACCATCTGTTGGAGATGTGGACACGGTTCTGGGGATTTGTTACACATTTTCTGGTCTTGCCCAGCTCTGGACAGCTTCTGGACCCAAGCCCACAGGATAACTCAAAAACTCCTGACAGGAAAATCTTGAAATCGCCAAGCATTTTTTTCTTACACCACAATTCAATTCCCATTGAGGCATACAAAAACCCTATACTTTTCCATTTGAATAATGCTACCTGTTCATGTATTCCTGCACTGTGGAAATCAGCCTCACCCCCTACAATCCAGCAATGGATTACACAAGTGGCTATCAGGTTAATGGAAAACCCTACCAGCTCCTCTAAAAAATACACGCACTAAATTCATGCCCGCATGGTTT
Organism: Glandirana rugosa; assembly: GCA_018402905.1. Lineage (NCBI taxonomy): Eukaryota > Metazoa > Chordata > Amphibia > Anura > Ranidae > Glandirana > Glandirana rugosa. The sequence goes on from BLSH010453650.1 coordinate 50,468, forward strand.
TATTAAATAGATTGCACCTGCACAGATGACTTCAAACAATGTTTAACTGAATAAATGAACTACCAACTGCCACCCAAAGCTGAGGCATCTCAAGCGAGCTTCACAGTCATTCCTCCACAGGATTCACCCTGTTCTCCTTTTCTTCACTTCTTCTCCTTGTCTTCTTAATCCCCCCTACAGCTCTCCCACTCAATGTCCCAACTGTTCATCCTTCCTTCTTTTCTTACCCATCTACGTTTTGCCTGCTTATGGGCACCTGCTCCTCATTTTGTCCCGCTTTTCTGACGAAATCATTGATTTATCTGTGTTCCTTATTTGACTGCTCCTACTTGCCCCCTCATGCCCTTGGGTTTCTACTCAAAAATTAAAAGTGGTATTGTCATGATCCAACATCTGAGATATGCAGTATGTGGTCGTTATCATTTCAGCATTTGATGATTTGCCCAAGACGTACCCATTTTAGAGGGGATTCTCAAGTATACCTTGTGTTTTGATTATTGCATACTTACTCTTTGCATCTATCGATGTTGTAATGATTGTGACATTTACATTTTAAATGTGCCTAACCTCTTTGTAACTGTATTTTTAGTTTTTTAATGTTGTAAACAGTAAAAGAATTGCATAAAAAAAAAAAAAAAAAAATAAAGACAGGAAAAGATAAAGACCTAGTGGTGAGGTGGACCCACTGGATGAACGCATAGCATGGATCTGTTTTGCACCATCAAGAGCCAACCTTGGTGTAATGGACAATGTGAAGTTCAGAATCTTCTCTTAGAAGCAGCATGGTATCTCAGATTACTTACTTCTTTTTCGTTTCATGAATAACAAAATAATAGTTACAGCTCCGAATACTAAGACCAGCACTACACTGGCACTGACAGTGTGATGTTTATACCATGCCTTCATATCTGAAAATGAAAGAAAACATAAAAAGCTGTTTATTTGTGGCAAACTCTATACTTATTACATTTTCTGGGGTAAAAAAATGTATAATGTTTGCAAGTCTGGATTAGTGCCGTGATGCTGGCCACGGGGGGGCAGGGAGTTTGGTGCTGGATAAGTGCTGTGCTGATGGCTGCCGGGGGGTGGTTGATTGCCACCCCCAAAAAAGAAAAACATGAGCTGCCACTGCCCTAGAATATTTGTAGAATATGCAATGTGGCCCTCATACTGAAAAATGTGGTGACCCCTGTTTCAGTAGATTGGTCTTCCTCTGTGAGGGCTGATGTTTTTTTTTTTGGACAAGGACAAACTGTAGACATGTGTAGCCAAGAGCTGCAATTTTACAGGGACTAGCGAGCTGCTGCTGTGGGGATTTGTTATCTGCTGCTACAGAGACTGAGCCCTGTGGGAACTGACCATACAGCAGTCTAGTAGCCTTATTGCTGCCTTTAGGCTTGACTGGGACTATTCTCACAAGCACAAACGGTACAACTGGGCCCTCACGCTAGCCGGCTGAAAAGTTAGGGCTGCAGACTGTCCCTTTACAGCTGCCACACAGAGACCTTTACCTATTACTTATGCTAAGAGGTAGGTCTCAGGGGACATTGCATCATATCCAAGTGATTCTCCTACAGTGCACTCTAGACTAGTTATAGTACTAATAATCAAAAAAAGCAGTGCAGCGCAAAAATGTCTCTCCACAGATATTCTTATATAACGTCCTTATAAGAACAGATCCATATGAAGAATAGCGAGTCCCAATGGTGAAACAGCGTGTGATCCTATATGCATGCAGGTGAGGGAACACGTGGATCCTGCCACCAAAGACACTCAAAGCCTCTCACCTCATCCACTCGACCCAAATGGGTAACACAGCATGTATAGAGTCTCCCTGCAGTGTGAACGTCTGATCCCAAATGGCACAGTCAGGTTCCTCCAGGGAGTATCCAGGGAAGATGCCACGGGGTTTATATATGAAAAGGTAATAAAACAAATCTAGTGCTCTCCGTTTGTAAAAACACATGACATTTATTGAACGAAATGTTACTCACATTTTGCAGCACCTCCACTGGTGCAAGTACATAAAACGTTGATAAAAGGGCAGTGGTGTGAACTGGCAACTGGCGTGGCTTCAAACTCCGTACGCGTTACGTCCGGTAAGCATGGACATCCTCAGCGTGACCGGACGTAATGCGTCCATTTGGGTCGATTGGATGAGGTGAGAGGCTTTGAGTGTCTTTGGTGGCAGGATCCACGTGTTCCCTCACCTGCATGCATATAGGATCACACGCTGTTTCACCATTGGGACTCGCTATTCTTCATATGAATCTGTTCTTATAAGGACGTTATATAAGAATATCTGTGGAGAGACATTTTTGCGCTGCACTGCTT